>CAWUFW010007984.1:600000-942969 GCA_963921515.1 Calotriton arnoldi | reverse complement strand
ACTACCTTTGGAAGATAGAAGAATCTCCCTTGGAGTCAAGGAGTGACTCCCCTGCTTGGCAGGCACCAAAAACGACAACGACGGTCGCAAACTACGCCACTCCCGCCGGAGTCCGAAGTCCCTGCAGCCCAAGAAGTGGATTTCCTGACCTCTCCCAGGCCATCGTGAGTCCCCAGTGAAGCTGAGGCAAGTGGACCCCAAGAGTAACGAGGAACCGCGACCCCTGGGTACCGTGCACTATTGTCGAGTGCAACCCCTTCACAACGTTCTACGAACCTGTGCTTTGGACCACGTGTGGTCCCGACCTCCAGCAGGAATCCCTCTGAAGATCAGAGGCCTACACCGTCCCGAGTGACCGTGGGCCCCTGTTGAGTGATTCCGCCCGAGGTGTCTTCGCGATCCCTGGCCCGCTGGCTTGTGGGTCCCCAGAAGACTTCTTAAAGAAACCAAAGGGCTCCCCTGGTTGCTCCAGGTCTGCCCTGACTTACCCTCGCTGGGTGAGTCCCTCAGACCTTGCTGGTCTGTGCCCTCGACTTTTCTTCATCTCCCCGAGACTTGCGGCTGCCAAGGCTTGTTGGCTCCTATCGAGTTGCCGACACCGCAGTCAGCTGCAGACGTCGAGGGACACACCGAATCCAGCTCCTGGTCGTCGTCGACGCCTCCTGGACCACGTGGCTGAAGAGTCAAGGCACCCGCAACCGACCTGAAGCGACCGACGACGGGGGGCATCCATCTTCCTTGCCCCGGGTCACTGCCAAGTGACTTTGAACACTGTCCCCTCTGCTTTCAGGTCATCCTTCTTCAGAATCCAGGCTTGGATTCCACCGGACACTTCTTCAGCTCCCGCAAGCAGCAAGTCTTCTTTGTTCGCCATTGAAAACGACGCCGCGACCCGACACCAAAGGACACCTGTGCACCCGGCTTCCCTGGGTGAGGTAACTCCAGCACTACGGTGCTCCTGTGGGTGTGGGCCCTAGAACTACTTACCCTGTAAGTGACTTGCTTGTAGGTTCTCCCGAAGTATCCTAAAACTCTTTATTTCCAACCGCGACTTGCCCCATTGAAGTTAACGGCGATTCGCGCCTCTGTATCCACACTGCACGTGTCCCCCGTGGGTCCTTTACTTACCTGCCTTGGGTGGTTTCGTGAGGCCCCAGCACTTCTGAAGGCCCTAGGCCTTGTCTCCTTGCAAGTCGTTGTTTCTAAGTCTCTTACTTAGTATATGGTCTGGTACGCCCCTAGGGCCCCAGCCATATTTTGTGCTTAACTTATTGTGAAACGTTGATTTGTGCATATGTTTGTCTTCTAATCTCATAAAGAGATTAGTAGAGAGTTATTTAGAAATAAATACATATATATTTGATGTATATACCTGTGTGGTGTCTTTTCATTTGGTGATTCAAGAGATTATATGGTAAAACAAGCTGCTTTACATTCCTCCGAGACTTAGCCTGAAGGCTGCTCTCCACAGCTACCACTAGGATAGCTTTCTTTAAAAGGTTGTCTTAAACCTATCTACCATAAGAGTCGATTTGCCCTGGTGCAAGGTGTCCACTTTAATTAGTGAACAGCATATACCAGGCCAACTTCTCACACTAATGAGATGTCAACTTTTGCAGGATTCAGCTGGAAGTAATAGCAGCATAATTTACCCTTTTCAATCTACTCTACGCACTGAAGCGCACTGAAGATTTTGCTGTTTTATTACAAGCCCTGGGTACCCATAGAAAGAGTGACTACTGCAAGCTGAGGTTTTTTACTTCCTCATCTGACATCAACAGGCAGTTTTAAAAGGTAACTGGCTTGTTTCCTCCAGTTTTACTGAAATAAATTCTCATTTTCTACCACTATAGTCCCAGATGAGCTTAAAAGAGTGGGAAAGGTTCTCATTCTCAGTAAACACAATCTTTAATCCCAAGAGACCATCAATTTCTATCGAATTTTCAACCTACACTACCGAGATACGATGATTACTTAAGAGGCCACCATGCAGCAACAACAGATAGCAGAAGCACATACCTCTAGTGTTCTTTCCAGGCTGTATTTAGACCTGGTAGGGGTATAAAGACTGTATCGCATGAGGCAATAAATAACCCCTCCAAGTGGTGCTTGTCCAGTGAGTCCGTGCCTTGATCCTGCTAGATCTCTCAGCGGCATCGGACTCTTGAACAAGACATCTTCTTGGCTCACAAGGCAAAATTTGGTGTTGGGGGTGAAATTATCGCACAAAAGAAGTCTTTCCTTTGAGGCAGATCACAATTGTTGTTTTGTCCATTCCAACCTAAATTTAAATCCCAGAACAGTGGTTGGCCACCAAGATCTTATTTTACTCTCCCTTTGCTCAATCACTCAGTTCGGCCATTACAAGGCCACGTTTACTCATGAGGCCTGCATTTTTTTGCTTATGCAAAGGGCAATCAATTTTGTTTTAGTCTGAATGATTACATTCATTTTAACATATCGTGCACCCTAGTTTCATCTCAGAGCTGTAAGCCTTTGGATAAAATCCTTTAAAAAGAAAATACTTACGAGAGACACAAGTTAAGTTTTACTTTGGGTAGGAATCAGGGGAAGGGCAAACATTGTGATCTGCACCAGAGGCTTGGACTCATGGACCATTTCCTGTGCCAGTTCCAATGATCCCAAAATCACATTGGTGCGTCTTCATGCTAGTGAATGGTCTTTTCAGCCATAGATTAATTCTGGTGTCAAACGAAACCCTTAAGGAGAGTGTTGCTAAGTCCAACTGAGCAGCACCTGATTACTGATACTTCATCTGCGATGGAGTCCAGACCAGGATATTGCAAATCGTCTATATTCGGGCCTTCTGAAGTATCTGCTGTCATGCCTAAAATCAGGAAATAAAATGGTAGCTCTACTTTTTTCATTAACTAATCCCCGGGAACCTTTCTTCCTGGTGCTTACAAAGTTGTACTGAATTCCAGTTGAACGTTCAATCACGACGTTAAGGCTGTCTATCGAAAAGTATCTGATGTAGACACTACCCAGTTTAACCATTATCGCCCCAGTGGCTCCCTTCTCTCAGACCAGGGCTTGCATTTTACCTGGCAGACAAGTGAAATCGGGACACAAAGCCAATGGTGGTGCAGACTATGCGATATAAACTGAAATTATTACTTGTTTATTTCACCCAAGTGAGTTATTTGTGAAAGAAAGAGTGCGTGTGACCAAAGCACTGCTCAGCAGCCGGTGCAATTAAACATCGTCACACTGAATAGTCTTAAATCCACCTCATGCCTCTTTAGTCCACCACCAGACACTCCCTGCTCCTTTAACTCACTCTTACAGCTTCCTGCTTTCTCCTTTTGTGACGTTTTTTCGTCTTTCTCTTCCTCTGTCTTAGTTTACCCTCTCTTGCTCTTGGGAAATGTCTGATGCAGAAAAAAAGTGCCAGTGGCTCCAGCTGGCAACCATTGTCTCAAATTAACCGCTGCTTCCCCCATTCACTTAGCTACAGAATCATGATCAGTGCAGTATTAAAAAGCTAGTTTTGAGATTTGTATGAGTAAATTTTGTTTTTGCTATGCACAAACTCTCATATCATACCAGTTTCCATCCAAGTATTGAAGACGTTTATCCGATCAGTATAAGCAATGCTTAAAATGTTGGTTAAATATTGCATCAGGCCCTGACAGAATCACAGTTCTGGAGTGGAGAAGGAGCGCAAAAGCGACATTAAGTCATAATTGTAATTTGGTAGGGTATGCATTCAATGATTTGCGAATGCAACTGCAGTTGCAAACAACTGACCAGTTGCCAACACCTCAAAGAAAGTGGTAACGGATTTGGAAAGGGGAAGCTTTCCCAACGGGACCTTTTACCCTTTGAGGATCATGTTGGGCAACTACGGGGGGAGCAGGCAGTGGTCCACATGATGTCTTCTTAAATGAGAAACCTTTTTTTTTATATTACCACCTGTTACTTTAGGAAACATGGACTGCTTTTTTAAAAAGTTTCCAGTTTTGAAATACAAACACTGGGATGGTTGTCTGCTGTCCATTGCAGCCCACCATTCGTCTGTTTGAAGCAAGTTACATGGGCCTGAATATAGCGACCTGCTATACTAACATTCATTAGGTAGGCCTTTCTGTGATTACCCCGCCCCCTCCCCTCTGATTTTGCAGCTTGATCTCCTAGCACATAGGTCACACTGCAAATTCATAGACAGGTTGCAATTTGTGACTACCTTTTTGCGATCTGCCTTTTCGTACATCTGGTCCTGTGTTAGCACTTCTGCCTCTAATTCAACTGCATGCTGATGAAGTTGCAAGCAGGACAATCACACAACTTGTTGCACTATAGTGACACTTTAGACTATGGCATTTTGATTCTCCAGCAGCACTCCCGCCACTAGAAATCTACCAGAGATAATTCACGATTGCCATTCTTAGTGCTATGCAAGCAGGTAAACAAAGCAAACACAAGGAGATGATGGACGGAGCACTGAAACGTTTCAGACACTCACCCCCAGTCACAGATCTGGGTTGAATCCATCATCGTTCTTTAGCTCACTTCGCCACCCCAGTTCAGACACAGCTATATGCAAATCAGTCTTCACCCTGTGCCTCATGGGAACAGTCCAGACTGAACTGCCAAGCCATGTCTTCCCTGGACCGGAAACAAGCATCCTGGGACCGGTTTCGGGCTAACAGCCCTCATCAGCCAGGCTAGTTTGAATCCAGTGGCAAAGTGAGCAAGGGACCCACTTGTGGGCATACCCTGCCAACTTAGGGCGAACAAAGCAAACACAAGGAGATGATGGACGGAGCACTGAAACTTTTCAGACACTCACCCCCAGTCACAGATCTGGGTTGAATTCATCATCGTTCTTTAGCTCACTTCGCCACCCCAGTTCAGACACAGCTATATGCAAATCAGTCTTGACCCTGTGCCTCATGGGAACAGTCCAGACCGAACTGCCAATCCATGTCTTCCCTGGACCGGAAACAAGCATCCTGGGACCGGTTTCGGGCTAACAGCCCTCATCTGCCAGGCTAGCTTGAATCCAGTGGCAAAGTGAGCAAGGGACCCACGTCTTTTTGCATTTGTCACCCCGAGTGGGAAAGGTATGCCCAGACGTGGGTCCCGTGCTCTCCATGCCAATGGAGTCAAGCTATCCTGGCTGATGAGGGCTGAAAGCCCGAAACCGGTCCTAGGATGCTTGTTTCCAGTCCAGGCAGTTTGGGCTGGACTGTTCCCATTGGGCGCAGGGTCAAGACTGATTTGCATATGGATGGGTCCAAACTGGAATGGCATGGTGAGCAAAAAAACGATGGATTTAGGCCCAGATCTCTGTACTGGGGTGAATGTATGACATTGTTCTGCATTCTGTCCATCAATTGTTCTTTTTGCTATGCAAGCAGGTAGACATAATGCCGCATGGGTTACTCAAGGTACTCTCAAGGGTTTATTCAATTTCCTCCATTAATAGATATTTTCCTAGAGTCCTGAGATTCAGATCAGGGTTTCATTGTCCATCAAAAATGTCTCCGTCCGTGTCCAAGACAGTAAAACAATAGGTAGAAACATAATTGAAACCCGACAGACTGTTGAGTTAGTCTCCTACTAACTACAGAATGTGACAAAGGGAGTGACATTTAATCCCTTATAGAAAGCTTTACAATCATCCACTAAATATAATTAGGGAGTTAATAACACATTTTAAAAGACCATTACTCTGTGGATGGTATGAACAGTGTCTTCACGCTGAACACAACGCACACCTCTGCCATCCCGCAATAAACACTTTTCAGTAAATACTTATTCAGGGACTTTATTTTTCCAGATGTGGTAACTGATACTAGAGTGAACATTTTGGGCCAATTGGTATTTGTATCAGGCTGCTAAGTGGCATGGAACAGGTAAATAAAGTCCGACATGTGAACATCTTTGGTGTATTTACAAGAATGACATATATGCTATAGGTATATGTATATCTTGAGGAGGTGCTATGTGTCAGATGTATAGCTATGTCTATATTTTTCCGGTGCTCTGAAGCCTCAAGGATATGAATCAATGCTGCCATTGCGAATTCAGAGCCAAAAGATATGGTAATGACATACTGAGAGATTCAGCACCTTTCATCCTTACCTTTCTAAGGTCATAATGAAACTGAGGATGAAACTTAAGATTTAAAGGAAGCCAAGTACAAGAACTCATTCCATTAGGAAAATCTTTTGGTATCATTACCAAGTTCCTATTCCCAGATGCAATCTAGTTGCCTACGTCAAGTCTACTTTAGGCCCGTGTAACAGTCATTGATTGATCAGTTTCCGTGGCAAAGAGAAACCATAAACCCTAGAAGCTAATAATAAATAAGCATGTTCTGCAGCCTTACTCCAGTCGACATCAACTTTGGATGGCAAGTAATTCACACCTCTACCTGGATGCTGGGCCATCTCTTCCTATGTCAAAGAATCCAGTCCATCTTCACCCCTTATTGCTATGGTAGCTTGCATAATAATTCAACTATAGTTCAGTCTGACAATGTGGATATGGTCTACTGTAATTGCGGTGTACTTTCACTTTCACTGTACAGTGTACTGCAATATCATTATAGCCACAGTTAGTGTGTAGACAGACGGACATGGCCTGAGAAAAGGTGAAACTGAACAGCTTTCATATTTCTCAAATTAATCTGATCCCATATATACTGGGAGTTGAGATGCATCATAATTAAAGTTTTACCCAATAAGTCTGAATAATAATATTTGATGGTCACAGCTTACCGTCATCCTTTTGGGCGTATCCACTTCGATCATCCCTCGCAAGAGGTTCTGGCAGTCCGGTGGGATAAAGTGGGGCATGTGGAAGACCCCCCGCTTCACCTTCTCCAGAAGTTGCCGCAAGTTGTCATCATCAAAGGGAAGTGCACCCTGTGTAAGTGAGTCCAGAGTGTGGGAGAAGGTAGCAGCGTGGCACACCAGGGAGACAGCAAGAAAGTGGAAGGAAACAGTGAGGCATATGTAGTGAGAAACAGTGGTGAGAGGGGATGAGGAGAGAGACATGTAAGGAAGGAAGAAAAAAAAGGATGAGCGAGTGAGACTTAGAGAAAGCAAGTTAAGGCAAACAAGATTATCCAGTGAGGAAAGGCAAGGTGAAAAAAGAATAAAATAAGTAACAGCACCATCAAGTCAACCTCTTTCTAGAGTAGGATAGAAACTTCCCCTTCCATTGAAAGACCCTTCACTCTGGATGACTGAGACAGAGATGGGCATTTAACAGAGTGGGGGATAGACAAGTTTGGAAGGAGAAACAAGAGACTATCCGCTTCTAGTGAGATTGTACAAACTTCAGGGTGTGAGTGATAGAGACATTTCTCTTTCACTGTGTGATCTGTGAAGCTTTGGCTGAAAGTGACAGAGGGAATCCTCTCTAGTGTGTGACAAAGTGGTCTTTGGGGTGCTTGGTACAGAGACAGACATTATCGGAGTATTGAGCACAGAAGTGACAACGAACGGCGCTTCCAGTGCAGAACAAATGGAGTGTTACAAAGAGAAAGGGTGCCAACCCGCTCCATCCACCCTTTGACATATGCAACATGCACTAAGCCAGATAACTTAAAAGGACAATACATTATCCAAATACAAATGATTTAGGAAGCTAATAAAGTGAACTTACCACTAACAGCGCAAATAAGATGACACCACAACTCCACACGTCTGCCTTCCTTCCATCATACTTCTCTCCCTGTGTGATATTTGAACATGAGAGTTTAGATGGGGTATGCACTGATGCTCTTTACACGAGAGAGAAGGCTGTTTTTAAGAGGGATGAGGAGGAACCCCCCTGTAGAAGCTACTGCCTCCCCTCCACTCCCATGTGACAGTGCATTCCCAGGAAGCGGCCTCAGGTTGGGAACCAGAAGCTGCAGCTATCTAGGCCTTCCTTGTTGGGGTTACTTTCAATGCAAACCTTGGTATGTGGGTGATTAGAAAGTGCGGCTGTCCTGAATGTGATCCTGATGGGCTTTATGGTCTTCTCAGACTGGCTACATTAAAGTAATTGGCAACACACTACAACTAAAGCTACTCCCCTAAAACGCATCCACAACTAAAATCAACTAGAATGTATTTGATAGCAAATTTCCAATTAATGAATTCACAGAAGTGGCTGCGGCTTGCTGACAGGTATTACTAGTTAAGAGGCATACAATCATACAAAGTTATTGGATGTTGACAATTCTTGATGGTTTACCAGCCTAGGTGAGTGTAAGGGGGGTGAGATGGTACTCCTACTGAGAGCTGAGGTTTGGGAAGCCGAGACTGCTCCAGGTATCCTACAATATGCGAGTACCGGAAATTGATGGCGGCGCTACTTTTTATTGCGTTTTTCACAAATTCAAAAACTAAACATGGATATTTATTCTTGAAAATCTCAGACTACTTTTTTGGTCGCTGAAGATTTATCTTTCACAAAACCAGCATTAATATAGTCGATACATGTTTAGCAAATAAGTGGCCTCTTCAGGTGTGAAATGTAATCATCCAACTTCTATCATTGTGCTGTGAGCTCTAAAGTAAATATCTTAATAAAAGCCTTATAAAATTATTGTCTAGATTTTTGTGAGTGCTCTTACGGACGGACGAATGGATGAGGGGAGCCGACTTAAATATTTATTTCTCTAACAGATAATGTTTCATTCCTAATGCAAACTAATTCTCGATCACTTCATCCAGTGGCGTAAAAAAACTTGAGGTGGCCCCCCTGCAAAGTACATGGAGGGGCACTCCCTCCGGAGTTAGTCCGGAACTCTCAGGCCAGGGTACTGTGCTGAGGGGGCCCTCTGGAGCTCAGCCCCCCCCCCCTGCACCATGGGGGCCTATGTTATGCCACTGACTTCATTGCAGTTTGGTGTGACACAACCTCTCTGCTTTCCCCATTGGTAATGGTAAGTTAGTAGATCTATACTCCCTTAGGGCCAATGAAAATCTACTGGGTGTGGTCACAGTTGATCCTGTCACTCAACAGTCCCACAACCAAGACCTCATGCCTAGCTACATGTACATTTTGATGCACATATATATTAATATGTCTGCATGCATATGTGTCACCGTGTGCCTATTGTGTGTCCCTGAACCCTGGCACGCTAGTATGAGGCCTAGTGTCCATAGAGGTATATGTGCGATTTCGTTTCTTTCCAAGTTTGTCCAGGAGCATGCACATTTCTGAACGTGCACTGGAGCTCACGTGTCCGTGCATGCAGAAATGAGTTAGCCCATTGGTTGTTTTTTGTAGCTGCACATGTGTGCAGGAGAGTGCCCTTGTTTGAATATAGGTACAGCAGGGGTGGCTCCTCCGCTAAGGCGGAGGAGCGTCACCCCACTGCTCTAAGAGCAGAGCAAAGTAAAAATAAAATAAGAATAACAGAGCGTTATTATCATTTTATTTTTAGTCTGCCTTTCAGGTCCATGATAGGGTGGGGCAGGGCTGCGTGATGCCAGCAGAGGGAAGAGTGGCGGCTGCACCTTAAGTGCGCATGAAGGTTTGGCCGGCCATCTGGGGCCAACCAAACTGTCACATGCACTTTGCATGTTCTCAGGCTGTATTACAGCCTGGGGGGAGAACATGCCCAGCCTCCCAGTCCCTCTCTGAGCGCCGAACCACAGCCCTCAGACCAATCACAATGCTGCAGTAAGGCAACAATGTGATTGGCTGGGAGAGACTGGGAGCCTGGGTGCTTCTGTTTCAGATAAGAAGACGGAGGAGAGGCAGTGGGGGCGGCGTTGTTCACAGGTAAGTCTTTTTTTTTTTTATTCTAACCCCCCTGCCCCCGCTCCCCTGCCCCTTACCCTCCCCCGCCACCATCCCCTACCAGCCGCCAGTGAAGTACAGCTCTATCAGAGGTTGATCCCCTGTGCATCTAATTAGGTTTGGGTGTTGCACTGTGCAGTGTAGAATGTGAAAGAGTGCAAATCTCCTTAGGACTTCCATCAGCTTTTTTACTCTTTCTATGTTTGCTCATCTTCAATCTGCAAGTTTTAGTCTGTCACGAGACAAAGCGACTCCACTGTGTTAGCCTCTGGGGCGAGTGGTGGCAGACATTATCTTTACTAATATTTGCAAGCCACTCATTTCTTTGGCAGCTGTAAGCTCTGTTGTAGTCCTTCTTCAATAACCATGTCCATGAGTTGACTTTTGGTCAGATTTAGAGTTCGGCGACTTAGTCACAAACGTGATGGATATCCCGCCTGCCGTATTACAAGTGAATTATATCCTATGGAATCTGCAATATAGCGGACAGGTTAACCGTCAAGTTTGTGATGCTGTAATCCATCCCCCGAAAACTAAATCAGGCCCTTTGTCTTGTGAATGTAATGGAGTAGAGTAGCAAGCAGGCTCCATTTTTTTCAGCCTTCTCTCTACTTCTTTCAAGCCTTTATCCCTAACTTAATTTAGTTGAGAAAGATATGTAACTTGAGGTACCTACAGACTCAAGCTGAATCATACTGCCGGCATGGTTCATGCCGTTCATCCTGTCAAGCAGCTAGTTGCCATGAAAGAGTTTCCATAAGGCACTTCCCCCGTCTTTTATCTTAGGTTCAGAGAATTGGCTGGCGAGTCTCGGTGGGTTAAACAATTTGCCACCATTCCCCCCTCCCCCCACACCCCTAGAATGCTTATCTCACTGTTAGTACCATGTGTGACAGAGATGCCCCTTATCCTTAGGCCAGAAATCCCACAGTTATACAGAAGGTTTGTGTAGGGCTACACTAAGTAGAACCTTCCCTACGTTTTTCATCAATTTATCCACCTGTGACAAGAGAATTTGGGACTGCGAAGGACTTACCCGGATGACTTCCGGACAGGCGTAATGTGGTGATCTGGAAAGTAAAATGTGACAACGTTAGTTCATGCCTATAGATCTATGTCAAATTATACTCTGCCTGTCTGTGTCTGCCGCACTACTCTGTATCTCTGTGTGCACCTCTCTACCTTGTTTTATATCGCTGAGTCTGCAACTGTGCATTAAAACTTTATTTCAGTTGTAATTCGTTGTATTTCAGTCTCTGCCTGATTTCTTTCTATCTTGGTGTCTGCTGTGCACTCTGTATTCTGGAGGATAGTTGTATGCTGCACTTTAATATCTGCATTTAAATCTATTTTGGTGCCTGGCGTATGCTCTGTACCGCAATGTGTGCTCTGTATTCCAGAATCTACCTAACACGTTTGGTCTGTATCCAGTTTCTGTTTGTTTTTTCTGTATTTCGTTGTTTGCCTGTCTGTATCTTGTGTTCCCCTTTCTGAACTTTATCACAGTACCTGGCAGTCTGTTTTTTATGTTGGTTCCACTTGTCTATATTTTGGCATCTGCGTTACTTCTCTTTATTTGCCTTGAATCTGCCCGCCTGTTGTCAAGTGGCCTGTTTACACTGTATTCCTGTGTCCACTGGTTGGTCCTGTATTTATGTGTCTTCTTGTTCACTCTATTGCTCAGTTTCTGCTCGTTGGCTTTTGCCTCTCTATTCTGTATATGCCGATATGTTCGGTCTCTCTGCCTGCAAAGTACTGTGGATTTTTCGCTTTGAATTTCTGTCAATAAGTGTTTGCATGGACCATTGAATTTATGATCCAATCTCAGCTCTTTCATGCCCTCTTTGGCCCGGTCACTGATGGTGCACAGGCACATTTGTCCAACTTCTAAGTATGTTTTCATCTAATATTCAGGGATGGTGATGTGTGTTTTCAATATTGTAACAGAGCAGCAGCTCACTAATAATACTGCAAATAATCTCTGTGACACTCTCCCATTTCTCATAGGTGAAGTTCTCATTTGATCTTAAACAAACTTTTTTTATGGCTATTGCATGTAACAAACACAACATTTCTCTACAAAATGTCGGTACTAGACACACACACATCGCCCATATTGAAAATAAAGCAAAGGACAACAGTATTTAAAACAAACTGTGTATGAATTATTCAAGATCATCAGGGTTAGACTCTGCAAACAGAGCTAGCTCTATCAGGGGCCCCCTGAAAGGCTGGGGCCCTGGGTCAGAGCCCACTTTGCCCCTGCCTTAAAATGTCTCTGTGTGATAAACATGTCTGAGAGGTGGAATTTATCCCACGATAAGTTCCCAATCCAGAGATATCATTTTACAGGAAATGTAGCAGTCTTTGTTGACACCTCTAAAGTACAACAGAACACAACACAATAGCATAAGACAAAGCAACACAACCAGCAGAAAATTTACTAGGCACAACCCGACAAAACAGTAAAAACGAAATACATCTTCAGTACTCCACAAAAACAATTAAATAATGCAAAATACCATAAAAAAACAACACAACATCAACACCACAACAAACTGCAACACAAAAAAGATGCACAAACATTCTTGTCACAAATAACCATGCCCAGTAATATCCTTTCATAATAGAGTGGTACCAAGCACTGGTTTATTTACCACCAAGGATATTTAATTGCACCAGTCAGAAACGGTTTTTAATCCGCCCCCCTGTATCCTTCAGTTTACCACCCTAAGACTCTACCTGTTTCCCTCTGTCTACGTTATACCCATCTCCGTTGATCTGCGGAGGCCCGTGACCTCAGGGATTTTCTGAAACATTGGCCGTTATGGGCACAACCGATGTCCTATTTGTTTGCGCACGTCTGTGACTTCCTGTGTGTAGTATACTGTCTATTTGTCACTGGGTCTGCTCTATCCTGTATCTCTGTGTTTGGCTGGTGATAGTTAATTTGGGTCTGTCTTTCTCTGCCTTTGCCCGATGCCCCCTCCACATCTCATTGACTCTCCCTCTATCCCCGTCAGTTCTCAGTCTCAGTAACTGCTCTCTGTGACTGTCTGGTCCCTTCTGTCTACTGTCTGTCTTTGTCTAATGCAGGAACTGGGACTGGTGTCTGACTCTAAATGCCTTTGTACTCTAAAGCTCAGCCTTTCTCTGGTTGCTTTTTACTAACTGAATAGATGAAACAACTGGAGGGTAAAAGTTCAGACTTTTAGGTGCTGGGCTGGCAAAAGAAAAGCAAAGAATGCAAACATGAAAAGTACATATTGTAACAATTTGGAACTGATCTATGCAGATTAAAACTACATGCCTGATTTGGCGGTCTGAAAGCCTCCGACCGCTGGTTGGAGGCTTTCTGACTGACATCTAAGGTTTAAACTCCGACCGCCGTGTTACAAAGACAGCGATCAGAGTTTAAACTGGCCAGTCAATCCGACTGGGTTCCGACGGGCTCAAGGAGGAAAAAGGAAGGGCCTCATAATCCCTAACGGACGGTGTTTCCGCCATCGGGATAATGACCTCAGTTTCCGACAGCCTTTCCATGTCGGCCTTTGCAACATGTAAAAGCTGTCGTAAAGCGACTTTGGGGGCCCCTAGCTGGGCCACTTCCCCCCTGGCCCTCCATTCGTGGCCCTGGGGGGCACCTATGGTGCCCCCCTGAAAGTCCCTGCACTATATTTGCCAGGTTGAGAGCCTTTAGTATGATGCATCTTTTATTTGACTCTGGTTGAGGGAGCAGATGTCTTGACAAAGTTGGTAATTATATCTTATGTCAACCTCAAAAATGTTGTTCTGACTTAGACAACTCTGCATCATGATAGGGTTACACAACGTTGTGATGTTTTTGCTTCACAAACATTTTGAAGCTTCCTCATAACTTTCAACGTTTCACAACCTTTACAAAGGTTTCAGAGTTTAAATTGAGAGACAAAAATCTGCAAAGGTAGGTTTTGTACAGTCAAATCTCTGCAAAAACTCACTTTAAGGTGGGAGCGTTATTTCAGAACGTTTTTGAGAAAAGCAACCACTATTTTGCAAAGTTTCAAAAACTTGGCAGCATTTTCGAAACTCAAGGTTTGTAAACCCTGCAAAACTTCAGGTACAAAATGTACATGTCACAAATCACTTGTCAAGATGACCTGCAAAGTTAATGACTACCTGCACTGTTTGAGGAGCCATATGCAGATGTTCAGGAACCACCATTCTACTATTCTTCTAAAACTCTATGGACAGCTGTACCACCAGCAACATATCTTTCAATCTCAAAATAGTGTGGTTGAATGATCCCAGCAATCAACAGAACATACACATTAAACAGTAGGGTGATACTGATGATCTCGGAATGAAGGCATCATCCTACAGTGGGTTAATCGGAGTATCATCTTCTCGTGTCTACTTGCCATGTCCTTGTCTTAGGAAATCAAAAGTGACTGACTTAACTGTGTCTATAAGCCCAATATGGTGTTGGAGCTTTTCCAGCAGAAGGTGCTTTATCAAAGGTCCACTGTATCAAAGCAACTGACAGGTATAAATAAGATAACAACTGTTGACTGTCCCTGGTCTGAAGCCCACAGCAATTTATCTTTCATAGCCACAAACGCAGTCTGTGTCCTATGGCCTAGTAAGAAGGAAGACTGTTTTTCATTATAACCATCTATCTGTGCCTCCATCTGTTCTCGCACCATGCTTTCTATGGCCTTACAACTGTTAGGAGTTTGGAAATAAATCTATAATTGGCTTCCTCGTCTGGGGCTATGCACACCTTTTTTTTAATAGAGATAATGGCTAAAATGTTAATGCCAGCAATGAAAACAAAAACTCAAGAAAAGCAATGCACCTCAAGAGCTTCAATATTCTCCCTCCAACCAAACCTGCATTTGATCTCGAGTACCTGGATTATAGAGTCCAGAAAGCTTTGGCTTCAGATAGGGCTTTCTCTAGAACCATGCACGTGGTCTCCACAATTCTTTGCTAATCTTTGCTATTTTGTTGTGAAAGTACAAATATTTGGGTCAACTCAAGGGAAGGAGGCATTACTGAGGAGGGTTAATAGTAAAGTTTAAACATCACCTTAGTTATGGAACCAAATTTCTCTATGTGATGTGAATAATAGATGGCTTTATGATATTTTATAAATGTATTGGGGCAATTATTTTACATTTCTGCATGGGATCCTATACTCTGTGGTTGCAGTTTAGCATCATATCGTCTCCTTTTACATAAATGTGCCTTCTTGGTCCTTCATTTCTTAAGAGACCCAAAGGTACCCTTCTGTGCTTTTCTCCAAGAACAGCATCTGTGGTCATGGCACAAACATATCAGCGGGTCATGGTCAGACCAAGAAAGCAACTTGTGATGTAGCTGGGGTGATGAAGCCCTGACGACATAATTCAGTCCACTGAGTGACCTTTATTATGTGTGGGGCATGTACATTTTGTAAGAAATCCAGCTGTGTTATGCCTTTATTTGTCGGTTTCCGAAGAGTGCTTGCTTGTATATGCCCTGCCCCGTATACTTAACTCTTCCAGCATGATTATCGTATCGCTGGGGAGATATGTTGTCCCAAGTAGGTTACAAATTCAGCTATGAAACCTTTGTCAGACCCATGCGATCTGCAGAGAATTCATAACCAAGGAGTGGAAGCAAAGTATGGTTAAACTTTTAAAACTGAAAGCTGGGGACAAGTCAAAGACCATGTGCTTCATAAAGGATGGTGAGGTTAAAGCCAGATTGTTTCCCCATTAATAACTAGTTATTGGGATGAAGTTTAAAGTCCTCATGTTACCTTGTCAAAGAGACTCACAAGGGATTTTTTAAACTGCGTAACCAGTATTTCTAGTCATTGGTGTTGAAATACATGAATGAGTAGAACCTTTACGAGCAAATGTCAGAATATCGTCTGGAGTGCTCTTTCCACTCCTCAAGAAATGGTGCAATTCCTCATCCATTCACAGAAAAGTGCCAAGCAGAGAGGACATGGGGGCGTAAGCTTGCTGTTATTCCTTTTTAGAAAGCTTCCTGGGAGACAAGTGGATCTCTTTTAATACTGATGATATCATGGGGTTTAATTAGAGGACAGTTCCTGGGGCCAGTTCCATCTCAGTGATCTTCTTCTTGACTACTGGGTGCAAAGGGTACCTCTTTTTCCTAGTCCATCCTACTGGAACGGCAGAGAGCAATATGGGAGCAGATCTGAAAGTGCTGAACCCGAGGTCAGAGTCTGAGCATAAATTCGTATAGCGATAACCCAGCAAATCTTGAGATATGTGATCAGATTCTTAGAGTTTGCATGTCTTTATCATAAGTAAATTATGAGATTACTGTGAGAACCCAAAGATTAACCAGTAGGTTGCCCTAGGACACTGTCCTGCACTGAGACTTCACTTAAATTAGTTATGCCTATTATATGATTTGCAGTAGAAGTTTGGCAGGGAGATATCATTTCACAAAAAGATGCAAAGCCTTTATAAATGTAGCAATCTCCCAGAAAAACATAATGGAGGAGTCTTTAAATCTGGTATCCATGTTCCTTTCAATTTTTCAGAACCTCAACACTGTGTGCCAGGTTCACCTTGTTTGAATGATTTACTTCAAGGAGGCAGGTGCAGCTCAGGAAGGAAGGGTGGAACGCGGTGGGAGATGCAGATCATTTCAAAGGACTCCACCATCTCCTTAGGAGATGGTCTTCCTCAGGAGCACCAGAGTGAAATTGTTGAGACATACAATATGATCTGAGAGGTGGTAGGTGCACACGTTTAATGCTGCCTCACCCCCGTGCCCAATGGATTGAGGCACCCCTCTTGTAAGAATATTCTCAGTCCAACTTAGTTAACATGTCAACAGAACTGACCATAAGGGGAATCTAGGAAGGGAGTGGGCTGGATGGTTCACCATTACCCTTGCATGATATCTGTTCAGCTGGCATGAACATCCCATGATATGTTGAGGACACTTCACGGCTTGAGTTTATAACCCACCACCAGCTCCGCAGAGAAGTAACAATACAGAAATTGCTTCTTTATGACTCTGAGGCGTATTTATGTTCCCAGATTCTATACAAAACCTAAACATGATGTATTTTCCTGTTCAGCTGTTACTGATTGGGAAAATGAGGCAATACGTAGTCCGTCTTTTCTGTGCCCTTCTTTTCTCATGCCCCTTACTTCCCTCTCCTGTGCTCTCGCAGTGCTCTGAAGTGACCTAAGTGTGGCATAAGCACTATACAAACTATGACAAGACATCAATACATTTCGTCCTTCAGATCCATCTTTTGATGTCCCTGTCTGTCCATTGAGCACAATAATGGGTCATATATGAATCATGGAGGACAAAGTGGGTGATAGTGATTTATGGGTGAACAGAGAGTTGGCAAGTTAGATTGAGAAAAAGAAGGAGAGAAAGAGAGCTTTCCAATTAACAGGCCAGAAAAAGTGAAGGATCATAAGTTGGCGTTGGTGTATGACGACAGACATTGGAGGATGTCAGAAGAGTGGGATTCCAATGTTCAAATGGGACAGAGATTGCCAGAGGGGATAGTCTGGGTACCAGAATCACTGTGACGATAAAAGTGGTACTTGATTTTCAGGGGACAGATAGTGATGGTGGTGTCAGATGTACAGAGTGCAAAGAGTGCCAGATGATTATCACAAGCGCCCGAATTGTGGGTGCTATGTTCACAAGTGTGGAGACTGGGGGTGGCAGATGCACAGGAGTGGAGATTCGGGATGCTATATTCACAAGTGTGGTGATTGAGGAGTGGAGATTCAGGGTGCTATATTCACAAGTGTGGTGATTGAGGAGTGGAGATTCAGGATGCTATCTTCACAAGTGTGGTGATTGAGGAGTGGAATTCAGGGTGCTATATTCACAAGTGTGGTGATTGAGGAGTGGAGATTCAGGGTGCTATATTCACAAGTGTAGTGATTGAGGAGTGGAGATTCAGGGTGCTATATTCACAAGTGTTGTGATTGAGGTGCCAGATGTACATGTGCAAAGATTAGGGGTGTCAGATTCACAGGTTTGACAGGGATAGCAAATTCAGAGACGTGGATACCAAATTCACTGATGCGATATTGGGATGTCAGATTCAATGGGAGAATCAGAAAATGGTCCAGAGTCAAATATAGAAATATGAGGGCTGGGGGTGGAATGCCTGAAAGGGGCCAATGCATGCGACAGTAAACAGTGCAATACTCACCCACAGCTTGTTTCTAATAAGCTGTCCCCCACCTGCAAGGACGCCATTCCAAAATCAGCTATTCGGATATTGTTCTTCTCGTCCAGCAAAAGGTTTTCTGGTTTTAGATCCCTGTGGCTGTTCAGAAGCAGTACAGAAAAGAAGAGAGAAAAAGAGAGAGAGTGAAAAACAATGAGGCAAGCGGCGAGGGAGAGGATGAAAGAAAGTTAGTCTAAGAGGAAGTCTTTATTAGTCCCATTCGCGACACCCTGAGTCAACAGCCATAGATACCCCTCTTTTCTGCTGTGCACACAGTGCCGTACTCAACTGCGACTGCCAGAGAGGTCTCCTAGAAAGGACAGTGTGCAGAATGGACTGGTGATAAAGGCATTGAACCACTCCACTTACAAATTGAGGACCTGCCAAGAAAGTTGGGACTGGTTCACAAAAGCATTTATGAGTATGTGATGTGGTACTACAGAAGTATCCTTTTACGTACTATTACACCCATTTGCGTGCTGTTCCTGCAACATACAACTCCCTGTTAGTATAAGTGCAAACAGAGCACAGTCCTTTCTATTTGTACTACCTGTATATTCATATCACCCAAATACTCATTTTATTCCTATTTTAGTGGTTTTGGGTCAGATTCACAAGGCATGGAAGTGTAGGATTCACAAGGCATGGAAGTGTAGGTAAAAGAGTACTACGGGAGTATTGCCTACACTTCCATGCCTTGTGAACCAGTCCAGTTTCATGCCTCTGAATGGTTGGACAAACTCAGCAAAAGAAATCCTTTTTTTTTTTTTTTCAAAGATAGCTTTTAAAACAGCAAAGAGAAAGCTGACATTTTACCTATCCGCAACTACATTGCCCTACAAACTAAAACATGTTGTTAACAGCATGCTCCTCAACCTCCTAAGACAAACCAGCCCACCTACCATCAAATCGCATCCTTCTACCCCTGATCCCACCCGAACTTCAAGCTTCAAGACCTTTTCTTTTTCTTAAGCCTTACAATTCTCACTCAGATCTCACCACTACCTTCAGTGATTTTTGATCTCAAAGTCCACCTTACCATGTAACAAACCCTCAGGGAAAATAACATCTTTCTTGATACTTTATTCACCACCAACATTAAAGTGACACACACTCCTTCCAGGAACATACCCAGCACAAAGCCCTCCAATACAATGCCATTAACAATTTCCAATTCTGCCTGCTGTTTATGCCACCCAAACACTAAACTCTCATAAAGATACAAATCCAACAAGCTTAGGCAAAACCAATAAGTTTCACCTAAGCAACATCTATTGAATTTGTCAATGCTTTTTTTTATCCATAGTTGAAAGTAAAAAACAAAGCCTAAAATACGATATAATTCATTGAAAGTAAAGAAAAAAACAAAATGCTATGGTGCGATCAGTGTTGACCTCGTCATAGAAAACTTTTTCTTCTGATGCGAATGGCGGTGGACAGGTCAAGCAACAATGGTGTAGAGAGACATAGGGAAGGGGCAAGAAATGACAGAATGAGAAAGAGGTGGGTGTATGAGACAATGACAGGGAGAGGAGATAGGGGGACAAGGCGAGCAATGACAGGGAGAGGTGCTAGGGGGACGGGGAAGCAACGACGGGGGATGGGGGCACGGCTTAAGCAACAATGCAGTAGGGGGAGGGGAAGGCGATGGGACAAGCAATGATAACAGGGCAACAAAGCAGGAGGGGGGTGGGCAAGCAGCGCTGCAGAGCAGTACAGGGGGAGGAGGGGAGATCACCTGAATACACATGCACTGTTATGGAATGCTACAACTTAAATTTAAAAAAAGTACTGTACCTCTGGAAATGCGAGACCAGTGAAAGGATACTGGCCGTCAAAAAGAAACAGTAATTGGTCCATGCTCAATGAAAGGGAGTAACACACGAAGAGAAAGTGAAAGCAGCATGCGCTGACCAGTGAAAGGCAAGGAAATAAGAGTGATGATGAAGCCAACCAATGGTAAGTAATGTGCAGGCTCTTATCCCCTTATATGTAAACAAAATTTTTAAAAGCGACAGGACATGTGTTGTCTCAGGAAAGACCTAAAAACAGATACCTGGGCATGAGGGAGGGGCACTTTTTGCTGCACCTACTGAGAAGTATGGAGTGCTACAAGGTTCCCCTTTTCTATGCCTGGCTTCTCTGGCCCTGGGTTCCAGAAAGGTTAGTTAGCTGTAGTCATGCTCATCCACAGCAAATATTGCATGCTTTCATCTTGCCCAGGATACTCTGAATCTATACTACTGCATTCTTAGATCACACCTGAGTGTAATAAATGCATACCAGTCTCAGATCTGACATGTAGCCAAGAATTGCTTTTCAAACTTTAGCTAGTTACTTAATTAGTAAAGAAGGACTATCGCTCCCAAAAATTATGGAGGAAGGATGGGCAAAAGGGTGAACAACAGAGGGAAGTCCATTTCCGCTAGCCGAGCTGTGTTCTCTGCTCTGGAGGCATATCTGCCACGTTCTGTAAAGTTACATATGGCTGTTTCGTGCTGATGCACATACAACTGAGCAAGGAAAGGAACTTGTATACCTAGAGTACTTTTTAAAGGAGACATCTGCCATCTCCTGTACCAGTCACACAAATACAGTCTAGGTGCAAGCTGCAAAATATTGATGGGGGAAGTACCAGGCGTTGGTACCCAGCGTCGTTTTCACCTCACGGACTAAAGGTAATGCCCATCATTGTATTACACGATCAATGCCTGGCAAAGACCAAGATGAAAGTATATTGTCCTCAGATGATAGATCAGCCAGAGCTCAGATACAGCCGGGCACAGCTTTAAATATTAATCTATGCAAGGAGGAGGCAAAGGATTGAGATTCATTGAGATGTGTAGGCATAAAAAATCAGTAATCACGCGTTAATAGCAAGAGCTGACAACTTTTTCTTTTTATCACCCGCGTATAACATTCTGGGAAAAATAAACAATATCGTAGGGTTTTTACACGATAGGAATATAGCTACTTTTCATGTTTGCGCTTATAAGTTGTAAACACATTTTCACTTCCCACATGCTCTGAAATTGTTTGTTCCTAAGGTTTCTCTCTTTGCTTTACATAAATGGCATAAGTACCTGTGCAGCACGGATAAGAGCACGCTGACTGCGCGCTCTATCACAGCGCTCATGACTACCCACCTTCCGGTTATCTGACATTTTGGCACTCTGATTACGTGTACTCTGGAATGTGGGGGTTTAAGCCGATTGATTCGAAGTGATTTCCAGTGTGAGTAACTGTGGAGATCTGGATTAAAGATGGCGGAAGAGCAGGAGTGCCCTAACTTAAGGCCTGATTTAGATCTTGGCGGAGGGGTTACTTTGTCACAACGGTGACGGATATCCCGTCCGCCGAAATATAAATCCCATTTAACTGCTATTCTGAATTTTTCAGTAGTGCTGGCCGGTGTTTACAGCACTCTCTATTACTATCTCCTAAAATGAGATGATTGCAGAGCCCAGCACCTCTGCAATTATGTGATTCTGTAGCTGTTGCATTTTCCGCATAATTATGGATTTGCCACACTTGCCACATAATACATCATCAGCTGGAGAATGTACATATTTTAGGAAAAAAATGTGTTTCTACCCGAAACGGGTCAAAAGTTAATAAAATGCTGTCATACATGTTGCCACACAGTGGAAGTCCTTTCACAAAGACTAACTAGTCATCTATCAAAATGTTTCTTTTCTTGTCACTTAATTTAGTGAGCACAGGTGCATACTTTGGTCCTCACTGCGCATAACTCTAGTCAAAGGATAAAGGGTATGAATTAGGCACAAGTAAGGAGTGCCCTGTCTCCTATGATTCGTTCACCTTGACTCAGCCTTGGAGCTGAAATGTAGACCCCTTACATTTTATGAATATTCAGGGAGGGACAATACATGTGCGGGATTTTTTATAATCTGGGATTGGCCACATGGCTTTAAGTGACACTGTTCTAAAGGCTGGCACAGTGAAGTCTTTCTCCATTTCACTACTTCTTTTCTGCTGTGACCTATGCATGAAAGAAGAGAAATACGCTCCATCGTCACTTTCTATGCATCTTAACCATCTTTCAAAACTCTGTCTCATTCAGCAGCGAACAGGGAATCCTTCAGAACACTATTACAGTAGTCCCTGTTTTAATCTTTAAACCATGTAACTTTTGACTTTAACTCGTCATTCAACAGAGCGGAACCATGTCCGCAAACACCTAGACATTTATAGGCTTTCCTTGCATATGACACATATCTGATTGTGAATCATGTCTCATAGGATGTGAATGGGAATCATCCCACTATGTGCTACATTTTTTGCCGGCCTTGCATTGCATATCCTGGGCTCATGGCTGCGACCAATTCTCTAACACAAAAGACAATGTCGTAAATCTTTCCAGATCAGGGACGGGGCCGAGGAGTGCGGCCCAATGCGATCTCGATGACTCACATACATGTGAAAAACGAATAAAAATAAGAAAATCACCCCTGCAGAAATACTTTTCCCCCAGAAAAGGTTGCTTGAATAGTTCACAAGTTATTTTGTAAAAAATACAGAATTAAAACCTAGAGATGACAGAAAGGGCCACTCTTGTAGTGATACAGTTACAGAAGGGTATGTTTATAATCATGAAACGGGTACACTAAAACTGAACTACACTATTCAAAGATCTTGATTATAACGTTTAGTGCAACAACCAGATTTGGATCTCTGATTTGTAAGACAAATTTAGAAGTGTGTCTTACAGTAAAAACTGCCATTCAGTTCCTACCCTTTTAACAAACTGTGGTTTGATTAAAGGCTGCATTCCTTTCTCAATAAATGTTATATAAAAGCATAATTTTAGACTGTTTGACTGTTGACAAAAACAAGAGTCAGAGGCCTATATTTACCAAGATTTCCCCAACTCATAAAATCTGCATTGTTGGATTGTGCCAATGGGGAAAAATATAGTGCAGAGCCATATTTAATTATATTTATTTATCAATAATGCCATCTTTCACGCATGTGCTAAAATTGTGTTCTTTCATGATGCTAAGCAGGAAATAGTATTGCTCAATGTTGCAAAGAAATGCGAGGATTGTACTACTGAATATTGACACCTACAATATCGTTGCATACTAATATCAAGGACAGAATATCGAGGGACAAAATAAGTGCATAGAGGGAAGCATAGATTTACTATCCCTAACTTCACATCTACAGACCTTGAAGATATATCTCCTACGTAGGTACAAATATGTGGAGTTAGGTATAGAAAATTTAGACTTACTTACCTGTTGATATTTTATCTTCGATATTCTGTCCTTGATTTTATGTCCTATTGATATTGTTGATTCGTTTTCAGAGGGCACACCAATTGCGAGCACTGGCTTGTGTGCATTTTTTACTCAAAGAGCACGTGGTCCGGGAGTCAGGCGCGGTGGCCAGGCCGCCGGACTCCAGACCACGGGAGCTCACGGTTCGATCGCCGGCGGCAGGTAAGCCCAGCACCATGTGACTCTGGGCAATAGCTCGCTTAATCTTCCCGACGGCCCCCAGCGCCTTGAAACCCTCGGGTAATTGTTTGCGCTTTACAAATACTGGATTTTCATTTCATTTACTTGCGTCTCAATCTCTTTGCATAATTGAATGGCCAAGGGTCAATTGATTAACACTTTTTGGAAAGATTACACGTTACACACAAAAGTTATGTGATTGCCATTTTGCCCATTGTTTGCATCTATTTTCATTTGGCACTAGTATTGCACACAAAGCCAGCTTCTGTTCTGTTGTATTGTCTAGATTTCCATAGAATGTGAGAGTTCTTTGTGCAGTTCCTACCACGTTATACTCACTTTATATAGGTTGTTGGGCGTTTTGTGTTATGTATCGAAAGGCCACTTAGCACTGTTAAGTGGCCTTCTGCTAGCAAAAAATCCTTTTGTGCGCAAAAGTTGATTGATCCTGCTTTTGAGCAACTCAAATTCAACTTGTTGTACATATAAACCTTGTAAAACTATGGATTTCAGTTCCACTTTCTTTTAAGAGACTTTAGGTGAACAATGAAATGTGACACTGTTCTTTCCAAGTGTGCTTTTTATATATCTATATGTGCTACTACCAACACAGAGAAATATAGCATCTGAAAGATACCTAGAGCTATCTCAATTTTGGTTACATTCTAGAAGGTAACATTTTTCTTTCAATGCCCTTAGTGCCTCAGGAGTATTTAGCCTCTCACAGGGTCAAAATGGCATCTTCATTAATAGCTTGTAAGCATTTTCCTCCTAGGAGAACAATTCAGAATCCTGGTTAATTCACGGTTCTGGCCTAAAGCACTACCAGAACTTGAAATCATATCCAAAGACAACATTTCTATGATGGCAGATCTCCCTAATGGGCCCTTTAACTGCTGAAGGAGTAGACAGAGAAACATCAAGGACTGTAAGGAGAAATGTAAAGTAAATTCAAGAACTCAGTTAATTTTTGCTCATACTACAGCACAGTGTAGGATATAAGGGAAAAACCTTATGATTGGAAAATGTCTATACAATGGGAATCAAACTTCAAATACCTTTGAGATGGAAACAGCATTAGGGTTACATAAAGTGTTCTTCCCCAGGACCTAGTTTAGGAAATGATAGCTTCCAACACTACATCCCTCACTAAACTCCATAGGAATCCATGTCAAGGTCAGGTGACTAGTTCTTTTACCACTATTAGTAGGTTGAATTAGTTACAAATTTTTCTGGGAGTTCACGGTGATGTACTCTAAAACTGCTAGCAAATAGTAATGGTATATTTGGTATATCAGGGTAATGAAAGGAATCTTATCTACCATGGGAGGGCTGGCTCTACATCCATTCAAACCTTTAGCTAAACCTGAGATAGAAAAGCTAATAAAGAGAGGTCCGATGACATCCTTTTTTAGGCTGGTGTTAATAAGTATACTATTGTCGCCTTAAGTAGTTATTTTTGCTCCATTCCTAGTATCTTTGAAGAAGACACTGACAGGCTTGTATATTCTAGAGTGCATTTTTATGGAGTACAGGTTCCCCCAAAGATGACATTTGTTGAATTGGTTAAAAAAATCTTTCAAATGCACAAAACAGAAAGCGTTTTTCCAACTGGCCTACATTATATATATATATATATATATTATCTACTGGCGGTCGCCAGTAGATAGTTATAGTTAGGACCTATTTTCCATAGGAAATTCGCAACATTCTATTTCCAATACCTTTGGCGCCGGTTGACGAATCTTCGTGAAATTCTCAAAACTTATGGCCCGCTCCGGTCCGCTCCTATCCTGAAAGTTTCGGGGTGATTCGGAAAGCGGGGGCCGAGAAAAAAGGGGGGTCCCAAAAGTGTTTTCCCCATGCAATTTTCCATAGGAAACTTTAGACACGGCTACAGCCCGAACTGCTGAACGGAATTACACCAGATTTGGCAAAGAGGTAGTTCTTGGTTCAGAAAGAACCCTTTTTGTTAAATGGTGTAAATCCGTTCAGTAGTTGCTGAGAAAATCAAAAGTAAAAACACATATATATCTATGGCAGCGGAGGATCCGCGCACCCTCCCGATCACGAGCTGTATGCTAATTGGCTGTCAACACTCCAAACCAGGAAGTGTTGGCAGCCATCTTGTGCCTCGGTAGAACCGAGGCACAAGAAAAGACGAAAACAGACGCAAGAAACGCAAAAAGGGGGCAGGGTAGAAACACCCTGACCCCCTAGGCCTGCTCAGGGGGTCCTAAAAATCGGCAAAAACGCGCTGGGTGCGCGGATCCAGCCGATAAAAAAAAAAAAAATCGGAGCGCGGTCTCCCGCGCTTTGATGCTATTTGGCCCCCGGGTGGCCCATGTCCCAGGGGCATGCGGGGTTTTTGATTTTTGTGTGGGTGGGCCTGTAAGGCCCCCCAAGCCCCGGGGACCGCCACCCCCCCGGGCTTTAAAAAAATAATGGTGCGGGAGGGCTCTCGGCCCTCCCGCAGCCCCGGGACCGCCACCCCCGGGGCTTCTTTCTAAAAAAATATTATGACCTGTGTGGGGGCTCCAACCCCCCACACGCCCGGGACCGCCACCTCCCGGGGCACTAAATATTTCAATATGGGGGTCCGTTACGGACCCCGAGTCCCGGGGACCACCACCTCCCCGGGGCTTTGCCAATGGAGGGAGGGGGCCGCGCGGCCCCCTCCTGGAGCCCTTGATGGCCCTGGGGACCACCACCCCCAGGGCCGGCTCCTGCAGTGTCCCGGGGTGCCTACCCCGGGACACTGTAGTTTGCTATGACAGGACGGGAGCCTCGCGGCTCCCGTCCTGTCATAGCAAACTGCTTTGGTTTTGGAAGAGAGAGCAGGAAACCTGCTCTCTCTTCCAAAACCAAAGCCGATTGCTTTCCACATGGGGAGCTGCATCTTAGTAGCTCCCCATGTGGAAAAGCAATGCCGGCTCCCGAAGGACGCGGGGAGCCGGCGGGACCGTGGGGGGATTGGGGACCCCCCACGGTCCCCAACGGAGAGGGCCAGCCCCGGGGGATGGGGTCCCCGGGGCTAGTCGTGGCCCAGGAAGGGGGCCACGCGGCCCCCCTCCCCAAATGTTAATTAAAAAAAACAAAAAACAAAGGCCGGCCCCGGGGGATGGGGTCCCCGGGGCCAAAAGTGGCCTAAGGAGGGGGGCAACACAGCCCCCCTCCATAAAATTTTTAAAAAAAAGAAGGCTATGCCCCGGGGGATGGGGTCCCCGGGGCCAATTAAGGCCTGGGGAGGGGGGCCACACGGCCCCCTTCCAATTTTTTTTTTTTTAAAACAAGATATTAGGGGGCAGGCCCTGGGGGATGGGGTCCCCAGGGCCAAGAAATTTGAAAAACATGGGGAGCCACACAGCCCCCTTTCTAAAAAAAAAAAAAAAAGACCGGCATCGAGCCGGAGGCCATGCCCCCTCCTTCCAGCACCCTCAAATGCGCCCCCTGGTGCGTTTGCAGAGGGGGAACGAATTCCCCTTGAATACTGGGGGTCCCTGGGGGCCAACTAGCCCACCAGGAACCTCCAGGATGCGCCAGGGGGCTGCGTTGCAGAGAGGTGTTCTGAGGCCACGCCCCTTTTTACACCTCTCTGCAACGCAGCTCTGTGGCGCTTTTTGGAGGTACATGGTGGGCTAGTTGGACTCCAGGGACCCTCAGGATTCAAGGGGACTTAATCCCCCAACTTAAAACGCGCCACAGGGCGCGTTTGCACAGTGGTGAAGGGAGGGGCCGGGGCTTCAGGTGACATGTGTGCAAACAGGTCCCGTGGCGCGTTTTAAGATGGGGAATTAATTCCTTGTCAATCCTGAGGGTCCCTGGGGGCCAACTAGCCCACCAGGTACCTCCAGTTAGCGCCACGGAGCTGCGTTGCAGAGTGTTGTAAAAAGGGGCGTGGCCTGTGAACACTTGTCTGCAACGCAGCCCCCTGGTGCATACTGGAGGTACCTGGTGGGCTAGTTGACCCCCAGGGACCCACAGGATTGAGGAGGAATTAATTCTCTAACTTAAAACGCGCCACAGGGCGTGTTTGCAGACATGTCACCTCAGGCCACGCCCCTTTCCTTCACCACTGTGCAAACGCGCCCCGTGGTGCGTTTTAAGTTGGGGAATTAATTCTCTTTCAATACTGAGGGTCCCTGAGGGCCAAATAGCCCAACAGGTATCTCCAGTATGCGCCAGGGAGCTGCGTTGCAGACAGGTGTTCAGAGGCCATGCCCCTTTTTACACCTCTCTGCAACGCAGCTCTGTGGCGCTTTTTGGAGGTACCTAGTGGGCTAGTTTGACCCTAGGGACCCTCAGGATTCAAGGGGACTTAATCTCCCAACTTAAAACGCGCCACGGGGCGCGTTTACACAGTGGTGAAGGGAGGGGACGGGGCCTGAGGTGATGTGTGCAAACACGCCCTGTGGCGCGTTTTAAGTTGGGGAAAAAATTCCCCTTCAATCCTGAGGGACCCTGGGGGCCAAGTAGCCCACCAGGTGCTTCCAGGAAGTGCCACTGTGCTGCGTTGCAGAGAGGTGGTGCAGGCCATACCCCTTTTTACATCTCTCTGCTACGCAGCTCTGTGGCGCTTACTGGATGTACCTAGTGGGCTAGTTGGACTCTACGGACCCTCAGGATTGAAGGGGAATTATTTCCTCAACTTAAAACGCGCCACAGGGCGTGTTTGCACAGTGGTGAAGGGAGGGGATGGTGTAGGAAAGTGGCTCTATATATACTGGACCGAAGTAAAATCAGCCGAACAATGAATTCCAATTTACTCACCTGTTATCAGGAGAGACCTCAGTGCTGCATCTTTGAGCCCAGTACTGATCCTGAAAAGTAATTCTAACCGTACTTACCAGTAACTTGAATTTCCTTCCATAGGCTAACATTGACTGGTTTCACTTGGAAATTCTTCAAAGTGTGGAGTTTTGGAACTTTAAAATATTCATCTAAAATCAGCCGAACAACGAATTCCGATTTACTCACCTGTTATCAGGAGAGAACCCAGTGCTGCATCTTTTAGCCCAGCACTGACCCTGAAAAGTAATTCTAACCGTACTTACCAGTAACTTGTATTTCCTTCCATAGGAATCCATTGTCTGGTTTTCACTAGAAAAGTTTCTAAGTGTCTATTTTCACAAACTACAAATATTCCTTAAAAATCGCCTGTATGACTTAAACGCATTCTTTCAACTGTTTACAGGAGATGCACCAGTGCTGGATCCAGGATCCACCACTGAGTAAGAAAAAGTAACGATAACACTACTTACCTGCTAAGTGAATTTCCTCCCATAGGATAACATTGGTGATTCTATGTGAAAAAGTTTCTAAGTGTCAACTTTTAAAATACAATAATATTCCTTAAAAATCACTACTGTAACCAAAACGCTTTTACTCAACTGTTTACAGGAGATGTCCCAGGACTGAATCTAGGATCCAGTCCTGTGGTTAGAAAAAGTAATCCATAAAGTAACTAATTGCATTTAACTAGAAATTCCCATTGAGCTCAATGTTGCATTGTGTTTGAAATTGTGTTGCCCATTTGAACAACTGTAACTACTGTACTTAAAAGTCTATTGCCTATTTGCAAAGTATTTAAACTAAAGTAATTCATTCTGAGAAAGTATATTTTGTAATGTAATGTATAATGTAATTATAATGTAATTTAAAAAATAAAATATCTAAAAATAAATAGTTTAAAAAAATGTAGTAAATTAGTATCAAAAAAATAAATATAACAATTAATACATTTAAAAATTGTCATTTACAAAACCTTTGAAATTCACTGAACAAAACCATAGGTTTCAGACATGTTATAGTTAGGAATTAGCATTTAAAAAACCTTTGAAATTCACTGAAAAAACCATAGGTTTCAGACATGTTATAGTTAGGAATTAGCATTTAAAAAACCTTAGAAATTCACTGAAAAAACCATAGGTTTTAGGGGTGTTATAGTTAGTTGGACATTTCACTCGTACAAAACCCGTGAAATTCCCCCGTTATAGTTAGTTCAGCTAACTATAACTCGCGCCCCCGCAATGCACTGCTGATGACGTCACATATTACATCACTCATGACATGGTCAGTGACATCACTGATGACATCACTGATGACATCTCAAATGACATCACTGATGACATCATCCAGTGACTGTGTGTTTCTGTAAAGTTTAAATATGTTTAATATATATAGGGAAAGGCGTATTGAAGAATGAGTGGGTGTATAATTGTCTGAATGGATGATTTAATAGGTGCGTGACTGACTCCATAAGTTAGTGATTAAACGTATCTTACTGAATGCATGGGTTAGTGACTAAACTGTGTGAATGTCTGTATCCGTCTGTCTGTTGGTGTGTAAGCGGCTGCATGGCTTTCTGAATAGCTACATGAGTGTCTACATGGGTTATTGATTGGTTGTCTGAGTATCTGTATGGGTGCCTGAGTGTTTGTGTGGGTGGGGTGTGTGTGACTCTGTGCATAGATGTGTGAGTGGGTGATTCACTGGGTGCATGGTTTCAAGAGTGCATCTGTGATGGACTGTATGGGTGGGTGAGTGTGTGTATGGGTGTGTTAGTGAGTGAATGTATATCTCAGTGGTACATGTGTGAGTAACTACATATGTTAAAGGCAGTATATATGTGTGTTGGAGTATATAAATGGCTATAAGTGAGAGTGTGCGATTGTGAGAGTGGCTGTATGGATGAGTGTGTACTTGTATCAGTGATTGTATAAGAGCGTAAGAATGTGCTAGTATTTGTATGAGTAAGTGAGCTGGTGTGTGTATAACTGTATAGGTTAGTAAATGGCAGTGTGATTAATTATTTGCATGACTGACTAGGTGTGTGAGTACCTCTATGGATGCGTGGCGGTGTGTGAGTGTCTATGTAGGTGTATGAGTGCATATGATAGTCCTGTACTGAGTGACCGTAAGTAAGAGTGACTGTACAGGTGAGTGAGTGGATGTGTGTGTAGACCTAAGAATCAGTGAGTGGGTATGTAGTTATTGGTGTTGGGGTGTCTATGGTTTTGACAATGGCAGTCTGTAATTTAGAGTGGGTGTATCAAAAGTTATATTAGGGTGTGAGAAGATGCATGAAATTATCACATGGATGACGTCATCAGTGATGTCATTTGAGATGTCATCAGTGATGTCACTGACCATGTCATGAGTGATGTAATATGTGACGTCATCAGCAGTGCATTGCGGGGCGCGAGTTATAGTTAGCTGAACTAACTATAACGGGGAATTTCACGGGTTTTGTACGAGTGAAATGTCCAACTAACTATAACACCCCTAAAACCTATGGTTTTTCAGTGAATTTCTAAGGTTTTTAAAATGCTAATTCCTAACAATAACATGTCTGAAACCTATGGTTTTTTCAGTGAATATATATATATATGTATATATGTATATATATATATATATATATATATATATATATATATATATATATATATATATATATATATATATATTATCTACTGGCGGTCGCCAGTAGATAGTTATAGTTAGGACCTATTTTCCATAGGAAATCCGCGACATTCTATTTGAAATAACTCTTGCGTCGGTTGACGAATCTTCGCAAAATTTTCAAACTTTATGGCCCGCTCCGGTCCGCTCCTACCCTGAAAGTCTCACGGTGATTCGTCAAGCGGGGGCCGAGGAAAAAGGGGGGTCCCAAAACGTGTTTTCCCCATTCATTTTCCCATAGGAAACTTTAGACACGGCTACAGCCCGAACTGCTGAACGGAATTACACCAAATTTGGCAAAGAGGTAGTTCTTGGTTCAGAAAGAACCCTTTTTGTTAAATGGTGTAAATCCGTTCAGTAGTTGCGGAGAAATTAAAAAAATAAGAGTCAAAAAATCAATTTCCCATAGGAAACTTTATGCAAGGCTACAGCCCAAACTGCTGAACGGAATTACACCAAATTTGGCAAAGAGGTAGATCTTGGTTCAAAAAGAACCCTTTTTGTTAAATGGTGTAAATCCGTTCAGTAGTTGCTGAGAAAATCAAAAGTAAAAACACATATATATCTGGGCGGAGCCTAACCACACATGTCATCGTGAGATCTGATTGGCTGTCAGCACTTCATCCTGGAATTGCTGGCAGCCATCTTGGGACCAATATAAATGATAGTACCCCATTGAAATGCATTGTAGTGAATCGAAGATTTTGAGGGTTACCAAAAGGAGAACTATAAAGGGTGATAACAGACTTTAGTTACATTAGAATTCATTTGTTGATGGTACCATACTAATTTCAGGAATTGTGGTGTGTTCTAAGGTGATTTTACCCTGTGAAAAACCTTCTGCTGGGATATCATGAATCATGTTTGAGAGAAAACTATTTTCACATGCTTGTCCCATACAGTTTTGGAAGGTGCTCCAGAAGCTAAAATGAGAGCATATTTTCTGTAAATTCACATTATCTTTCTCAGTCATGTGAGAATGAAGTCTGACATTCTCAGTAAAACATGTACATCCAACAAGGGCAGAGACTGTCAGTTGATTCCTTTGTGTTCTACTGCAGCTTCCCAGAGTGTTCTAAAGAACAACTAGAGTGCTAACAGCCTTACTTATGACAAAAGTATGGCACACCTGAAGCCATCTTGATTGGAATAAACTGGTAACACTTAAAACATTTAATTTAAAAAGGAACAAAATGATGGGGTTCATCTTGTCATAGAAATTATGGTTAGTGCTCTGGAAAGAAAAATTAGGACATGTTTCAAGTGTGATCTCAAATATCTTCCTGTTATATTTCAACAGGAGCAGCCTGTCAGTTGATGCCTTTGTGTTCTACTGCAGCTTCCCAGAGTGTTCTAAAGAACAACTAGAGCGCTAACAGTCTTACTTATGACAAAAGTATGGCACACCTGAAGCCATCTTGATTGGAATAAACTGGTAACACTTACCACATTTAATTTAAAAAGGAACAAAATGATGGGGTTCATTTTGTCATAGAAATTATGGTTAGTGCTGTAGAAAGAAAAATTAGGACATGTTTCAAGTGTGATCTCAAATATCTTCCTGTTATATTTCAAGAGGAGCAGCCTGTCAGTTGATGCCTTTGTGTTCTACTGCAGCTTCCCAGAGTGTTCTAAAGAACAACTAGAGTGCTAACAGCCTTACTTATGACAAAAGTATGGCACACCTGAAGCCATCTTGATTGGAATAAACTGGTAACACTTAAAACATTTAATTTAAAAAGGAACAAAATGAGGGGGTTCATTTTGCCATAGAAATTATGGTTAGTGCTGCAAAAAGAAAATTTAGTGCATGTTTTAAGTGAGATCTCAAATCCTCTTCTATTTCATTAGAAAATTCTGACATGCAGACTGAAACAATCACTTTCAATACCAGCAGTAGACTTCCAGTTAACTCCTTGGTGAGCAGTAGCTTTACTACAGTGATCTAATGAACAACTAGAGTAATAACATTCTGAATTTATGGCAAATGTGTGACACATCTGAATGCCTTCTTGATGGAATCAAAGTAAAAACTGAAAGCATTTCCTACTGAGGACACTGCAGTAAATGAGGAAATTAGGAAACTTCATAACAAAGAAGTCTTCCAAGATGGCCACCAGTGAAAAAAGAGCCCAAATGTAGCACAAATATTACCCAGATGTAGCCCACATATAGCCCAATGACAAAAGTGTGCAAAACACTTTTTATTTTTAGTTTTTTGCAGTTTTATGTAGTGCAGACTGGTCAGGTATTGGAGCGTTGCATCTTAAAACATGACCCCCTACACTACAAAAACACCACTGCACTACCCTAAACACTAAAACACTACCGCAGCACGACCCCCTACACTACACAAGCACCACTGCACTATCCTAAACCCTAAAACACTACCCCCAGCATGACCCCCTACACTACACAAACACCACTGCACTACCCTAAACCCTAAAACACTACCCCAACACCACTGCACTAACCTAAATCCTAAAACACTACCCCCAGCACGACCCCTACACTACCCAAACACCACTGCACTACCCTAAAACATGACCCCTACACTACACAAACACCACTGCACTACCCTAAACCCTAAAACACTACCCCCAGCACGACCCCCTACACTACACAAGCACCACTGCACTACCCTAAACCCTAAAACACTACCCCCAGCACGACCCCCTACACTACACAAACACCACTGCACTACCTTAAACCCTAAAACACTACCCCCAGCACGACCCCTACACTACCCAAACACCACTGCACTAACCTAAATCCTAAAACACTACCCCCAGCACGACCCCCTACACTACCCAAACACCACTGCACTACCCTAAAACATGACCCCCTACACTACACAAACACCACTGCACTACCCTAAACCCTAAAACACTACCCCCAGCACGACCCCCTACACTACACAAGCACCACTGCACTATCCTAAACCCTAAAACACTACCCCCAGCACGACCCCCTACACTGCCCGAACACCACTGCACTGCCCTAAACCCTGAAACACCAGCCCCTGCACGACCCCCTACACTGCCCGAACACCACTGCATTGCCCTAAACCCTGAAACACATACCCTAGCACGAACCCCTACACTGCCCGAACACCACTGCACTGCCCTAAACCCTGAAACACCACCCCCTTCACGACCCCCTACACTGCCCGAACACCACTGCACTGCCCTAAACCCTGAAACACCACCCCCAGCATGACCCCCTACACTGCCTGAACACCACTGCCCTAAACCCTGAAACACCACCCCCAGCACGACCCCCTACACTGCCCGAACACCACTGCACTGCCCTAAACCCTGAAACACCACCCCCAGCACGACCCCCTACACTGCCCGAACACCACTGCACTGCCCTAAACCCTGAAACACCACCCCCTGCACGACCCCCTACACTGCCCGAACACCACTGCACTGCCCTAAACCCTGAAACACCATCCCCAGCACGACCCCCTACACTGCACGAACACCACTGCACTGCCCTAAACCCTGAAACACTACCCCCAGCAAGACCCCCTACACTGCCCGAACACCACTGCACTGCCCTAAACCCTGAAACATCACCCCCAGCAAGACCCCCTACACTGCCCGAACACCACTGCCCTAAACCCTGAAACACCACCCCAGCAAGACCCCCTACACTGCCCGAACACCACTGCACTGCCCTAAACCCTGAAACACCAGCCCCAGCACGACCCCTACACTGCCCGAACACCACTGCACTGCCCTAAACCCTGAAACACCACCCCCTGCACGTCCCCCTACACTGCCCGAACACCACTGCACTGCCCTAAACCCTGAAACACCACCCCCAGCACGACCCCCTACACTGCCCGAACACCACTGCACTGCCCTAAACCATGAAACACCAGCCCCAGCACGACCCCCTACACTGCCCGAACACCACTGCACTGCCCTAAACCCTGAAACACCACCCCCAGCACGACCCCCTACACTGCCCGAACACCACTGCACTGCCCTAAACCCTGAAACACCAGCCCCAGCACAACCCCGTACACTGCCCGAACACCACTGCACTGCCCTAAACCCTGAAACACCAGCCCCAGCACGACCGCCTACACTGCTCGAAAACCACTGCACTGCCCTAAACCCTGAAACACCAGCCCCAGCACGACCCCTACACTGCCCGAACACCACTGCACTACCCTAAACCCTCAAACACCAGCCCCAGCACGACCCCCTACACTGCCCGAACACCACTGCACTGCCCTAAACCCTGAAACACCAGCCCCAGCAAGACCCCCTACACTGCCCGAACACCACTGCACTGCCCTAAACCCTGAAACACCACCCCCAGCAAGACCCCCTACACTGCCCGAACACCACTGCACTAAAGCCTGAAACACCACCCCCAGCAAGACCACCTACACTGGCCGAACACCACTGCACTGCCCTAAACCCTGAAACACCACCCCTGCACGACCCCCTACACTGCCCAAACACCACTGCACTGCCCTAAACCCTGAAACACCACCCCCTGCACGACCCCTACACTGCCCGAACACCACTGCACTGCCCTAAACCCTGAAACACCACCCCTCAGCACGACACCCTACACTGCCCGAACACCACTGCACTGCCCTAAACCCTGAAACACCACCCCCAGCACGACCCCTACACTGCCCGAACACCACTGCACTGCCCTAAACCCTGAAACACCACCCCCTGCACGACCTCCTACACTGCCGGAACACCACTGCACTGCCCTAAACCTTGAAACACCAACCCCAGCACGACCCCCTACACTGCCCGAACACCACTGCACTGCCCTTACCCCTGAAACATCAACCCCAGCAAGACCCCCTACACTGCCTGAACACCACTGCCCTAAACCCTGAAACACCACCCCTACACTGCACGAACACCACTGCACTGCCCTAAACCCTGAAACACCACCTCCAGCAAAACCCCTACACTGCCTGAACACCATTGCTCTGCCCTAAATCCTGAAACACTAGCCCCAGCACGACCCCCTACACTGCCCAAACACCACTGCACTGCCCTAAACACTGAAACACCACCCCCAGCACGACCCCCTACACTGACCGAACACCACTGCACTGCCCTAAACCCTGAAACACCAGCCCCAGCAAGACCCTCTACACTGCCCGAACACCACTGCACTGCCCTAGACTCTGAAACACCAGCCCCAGCAAGACCCCCTACACAGCCCGAACACCACTGCACTGCCCTAAACCCTGAAACACCAGCCCCAGCATGACCCCCTACACTGCCCGAACACCACTGCACTGCCCTAAACCCTGAAACACCAGTCCCAGTACGACCACCTACACTGCCCGAACACCACTGCACTGCCCTAAACCCTGAAACACCAGCCCCAGCACAACCCCCTACACTGCCCGAACACCACTGCACTGCCCTAAACCCTGAAACACCAGCCCCAGCACGACCCCCTACACTGCCCGAACACCACTGTACTGCCCTAAACCCTGAAACACTAGCCCCAGCACGACCCCCTACACTGCCCGAACACCACTGTACTGCCCTAAACCCTGAAACACCACCCCCTGCATGACCCCCTACACTGCCCGAACACCACTGCACTGCCCTAAACCCTGAAACACCACCCCCTGCAGCACCCCCTACACTGCCCGAACACCACTGCACTGCCCTAAACCCTGAAACACCACCCCCTGCACCGTCCCCTACACTGCCCGAACACCACTGCCCTAAACCCTGAAACACCACCCCCAGCACGACCCCCTTTACTGCCCGAACACCACTGCACTGCCCCAAACCCTGAAACACCACCCCCAGCACGACCCCCTACACTGCCCGAACACCACTGCCCTAAATCCTGAAACACCACCCCCTGCACGACCCCCTACACTGCCCGAACACCACTGCACTGCCCTAAACCCTGAAACACCACCCCCTACACTGCCCGAACACCACTGCACTGCCCTAAACCCTGAAACACCACCCCCAGCACAACCCCCTACACTGCCCGAACACCACTGCACTGCCCTAAACCCTAAAACACCACCCCCAGCATTACCCCCTACACTGCCCAAACACCACTGCACTGCCCTAAACCCTAGAACACTACCCCCAGCACGACCCCCTACACTACCCGAACACCACTGCACTACCCTAAACCCTAAAATACTACCCCCAGCACAACCCCCTACACTACCCGAACACGACTGCACTGCCCTAAACCCTCAAACACTCCCCCAGCACGACCCCCTACACTACCCGAACACCACTGCACTGCCCTAAACCCTAAAACACTCCCCCAGCACGACCCCCTACACTACCCGAACACCACTGCACTGCCCTAAACCCTAAAACACTCCCCCAGCACGACCCCCTACACTACCCAAACACCACTGCACTGCCCTAAACCCTAAAACACTACCCCCGCATGACCCCCTACACTACCCAAAGACCACTGCACTACCCTAAACCCTAAAACAAGACCTCCTACACTACACAAACACCACTGCACTACCCTAAACCCTAAAACACTACCCCCTACACTACACAAACACCACTGCACTACCCTAAACCCTAAAAAACTACCCCCAGCACGAACCACTACACTACCCAAACACCACTGCACTACCCTAAACCCTAAAAACTACCCCCAGCAGTACCCCTACACTACCCAAACACCACTGCACTACCCTAAACCCTAAAATACTACCCCCAGCACGACCCCCTACACTACCCAAACACCACTGCACTACCCTAAACCCTAAAACACTCCCCCAGCACGACTCCCTACACTACCCAAACACCACTGCACTACCCTAAACCCTAAATCTACCCCCAGCATGACCCCCTACACTACACAAACACCACTGCACTACCCTAAACCCTAAAACACTACCCCCAGCACGACCCTCTTCACTACCTAAACACAACTGCACAATTTGTTACAGGCGTTGCAACGCAGGCCTGTGGTGCTTACTGGAAGTACCTAGTGGGATAGTTGGGCCCCAGGGACCCTCAGGATTCAAGGTGACCTAATCCCCCAACTTAAAACGCACCACGGGGCGCGTTTGCACAGTGGTGAAGGGAGGGGGCGGGGCCTCAGGTGACATGTGCGCAAACACGCCCTGTGGTGCGTTTTAAGTTGGGGAATTAATTCCCTTTGAATCCTGAGGGACCCTGGGGGCCAACTAGCCCACCAGGTACCTTCAGTAAGCACAACAGAGTTGCGTTGCAGAGAGGTGAAAAAGGTGCGTGGCCTCGGAACGCCTCTCTGCAACTCAGCTCTGTGGTCCTAACTGTAGGTACCTGGGGGCTAGTTGGGCCCCAGGGACCCTCAGAATTCAAGGGGACTTAATCCCGCAACTTAAAACGCGCCACGGGGTGCGTTTGCACACATGTCACCTCAGGCCCCCTCCCTTCACCACTGTGCAAACGCGCCCTGTAGCGCGTTTTAAGAGGTAGTTTTAATCCCCCTGCCCTATTATGTACTAGGGACTTGCAGAGGAGGTCATGCTAATCACAGGGGTACCCCAACGCATAGTGTTCCCTAGTGTATGTAGGTGTTTTCACTGTATTCTAAGTGTCTTTTAGCATAGCACTGGCTCTGGTTAGTCAGAGTCAGTTACCACCAGTACCCGTCTGAAAAAGTTGTGGGCACAGGATGATTTTGCAACAAGGCCTCTTTCTGCTCCTCTGTTGGTTCTTTCTGCACATCTTTTGCTTCTTTCTGTGCGATTTTTCTTCTTTCTTCACATGTCCTACCTCTGTATTCATAGTTAGAAACTAGCATTTAAAAAAACCTTTGAAATTCACTTAAAAAATCATAGGTTTCAGGCACGTTATAGTTAGAAATTAGCATTTAAAAACCTTTGAAATTCACTGAAAAAACCATAGGTTTCAGACACGTTATAGTTAGAAATTAGCATTTAAAAAACCTTTGAAATTCACTGAAAAAACCATAGGTTTTAGGGACAGTTATAGTTAGTTGGACATTTCACTCGTACAAAACCATAGAAATTCCCCCGTTATAGTTAGTTCAGCTAACTATAACTCGCGCCCCGCAATGCACTGCTGATGACGTCACATATTACATCACTCATGACATGGTCAGTGACATCACTCATGACATCACTGATGACATCTCAAATGACATCACTGATGACATCATCCATGTGATAATTTCATGCATCTTCTCACACCCTAATATAACTTTTGATACACCCACTCTAAATTACAGACTGCCATTCTCAAAACCATAGACACTCCAACACCAAAAACTACATACCCACTCACTGATTCTTAGGTCTACACACACATCCACTCACTCACCCGTACAGTCACTCATACTTAGTCACTCAGTACAGGACTATCATATGCACTCATACACCTATATAAACACTCACACACCGCCACTCATCCATAGAGGTACTCACACACCTAGTCAGTCATGCAAAAAACTTAATCACACACCCATTTACTCACCTATACAGTTATACACACACCAGCTCACTTACTCATACAAATACTAGCACATTGTTACGCTCTTATACAATCACTGATACAAGTACACACTTATCCATACAACCACTCTCACAATCACACACTCTCACTTATAGCCATTTATATACTCCAACACACATATATACTGCCTTTCACATATTTAGTTACTCACACATGTACCACTGAGATATACATTCAATCACTAACACACCCATTCACACACTCACCCACCCATACAGTCCATCACAGATGCACTCTTGAAACCATGCACCCAGTGAATCACCAACTCACACATCTATGCACAGAGTCACACACACCCCACCCACACAAACACTCAGGCACCCATACAGATACTCAGACAATCAATCAATAACCCATGTAGACACTCATGTAGCTATTCAGAAAGCCATGCAGCCGCTTACAAACCAACAGACAGACGGATACAGACATTCACACAGTTTAGTCACTAACCCATGCATTCAGTAAGATACATTTAATCACTCACTTGTAGAGTCAGTCACTCACGTACTAAATCATCCATTCAGACACTTATACACCCACTCATTCTTCAATACGCCTTTCCCTATATATATTAAACATATTTAAACTTTACAGAAACACACAGTCACTGGATGATGTCATCAGTCTTGTCATTTGAGATGTCATCAGTGATGTCATCAGTGATGTCACTGATCATGTCATGAGTGATGTAATATGTGACGTCATCAGCAGTGCATTGCGGGGGCGCGAGTTATAGTTAGCTGAACTAACTATAACGGGGGAATTTCTATGGTTTTGTATGAGTGAAATGTCCAACTAACTATAACTGTCCCTAAAACCTATGGTTTTTTCAGTGAATTTCAAAGGTTTTTTAAATGCTAATTTCTAACTATAACGTGTCTGAAACCTATGGTTTTTTCAGTGAATATATATATATATATATATATATCTCCTGCTCCACTGCCTCAACAACAGTAAGGACCAGCACTCGCGTTGGTGTAAATCCAAATCGGGATTTATTAAGGTGCACTCAAAATACGAAACAGACACGTTTCAGCATAAGCCTTCGTCAGTGTCGACGGGCACCTGTGCGTTGACCAGGACAGAATCATTCATTGCCAGTAGCATTCCGAATATGAGGATTATCCAATGTGTATCCATCGGTGATGAAATCTATTACTTTAAATGCATTGTTTTTCCTTCCTTTCTAGCCCTCCACACAATATATCTAACTGAAAAGCAGCCAAGTCTTTGTGATATTGAGAGGAAAAAGCGATTTCCTCAGCTGACTCAAACTTTAATCTGTCCGTTTCCAGTTCTGCAGCTGAGCACAGCGCCTTCACTTATACTCCCCCCCAAAAAGACAGCCAGTTGACTTCCTGTGGTGGTTAGAACACAGAATGACAAGAGCAAAGTAGCCTCCTTTTCCACCCCTCGCCGTCAGCGCTCTCGTTAATGTCATATGTGTACATATATATGTTCCTTAACAACTCCACGAAAAGAGCAGAGGTGGGCACTCCCGGTAACCAAAAAATAGTTTTATTTATTCTTCACAGTGCGATGTCTGTCCTGAAGCATTTCGGCTGATCCCAGCCTTTCTCAAGGTCATGTTTCCATTGCATTGTTTCAAATTTAAAGGCACAGCGCATGTAGACATAGAAGAAACAACATCCGTTGCTGGCATGTCCCCATCATTATGCATGCTGTCTATTAAACTGGCTAAATATATATTTATGTCCACATCATTTTTATATTTTTAAAATGTATACTCTTTTTTATACTTTTTTTAAAATTTATATAAAAACAAGCCAACTTAACATTATAATTTCCTATAATTCATACTTGGGTCCGGGAGGCAGTTTGGAAGCATACTCTTGGGCCAGTGCCCAAACCTAATAGGAAGCATAATGCAACATCTCTGGAGTCAAACCTATGATTACAATATACTGGGCATTGCCAACTCTCAGATATTTAAACCATCTTGGATGTTTCACACACATAATTTATTATAAAGCCAAGAATGAGAGAATATAAGTAAATAAATAGATAAATAAGTAACAAATATGATATGATATCCAATGGCTCAATTCCCATAAAATATGTAATTGTATAAATCCTATATAAATCAATTCATATCAAAAGTACTCAATAACAATCTATCAATCCAATCATTCTTATAAATATGATAAATAACTATGTATGTGCAAAACTTCTTTTCATGCATAAAGTGTACGAGTGCAAAATATTCCCATCAATGGACCTTACATGTCCAAATATATTAAGTGCTCCAGTGCAGAGATAAAAATATCTCTTATTACAAAGCCTGCCAGTATAAAAACCTGTTGGGATTCAATCATTTCCAAAGACAAGGCATATTAATGAGCACTGAACGGGGAACAGGGAGATGGGTGGGCAACCCCTCACCCCAAATGTACTTCTAACTCCTCATCCCTGTTCAACCCATTTGGAAATTTTGTGTCTTAAATTGATGGTTCTATTGCCTCCTCTGATGTTCGGGGGAACCCTATCATCAGCAAAGAAGATCAATAATCCAGGATCACTTTCATGTTTGTCGTAAAAGTGTTTCGCCACAGAATATGTGAAATCCTGGTTCCTAATCGCTCGCTGATGTTCTGACATGCTTTTTTCAAAGGGAAAATAGTACTTCCCAAGTACATCAGGTCTCTGATTTACGACTTCCATCAAAATAGCTATGTGTCAGGTTATCACCCAATGTCCTACCTTTCCTGTATGTCACTGGCGGTGCCGTAGGTAGATCTTTACCAATTACATTATCGCTTTTGACTACCTGCCAGTGTCTTCTCAGGATCTGGTATATTTTTGGAGACATTAGATTGAAACAGGTGATAAACCTGGCCGCAGTCCCTTCCTTAGGGGCTCTGTCATTCGGATAAAGCAGCTGATTTCTGGTGACACTCTCTGACTTGCGTTTAGCCTCAGCCAACGTCTTAGAATGATACCCACGTTTACTGAACCTCTCATTCATTTTTCCTACCTGCCCTTGGAATTCCTGTTCCTGGCTACAAATTCTTTTAGTCTTAATGTTTCCCCATAGGGGATGCTGGCTTTCAGGTTGGTTGGATGTTGACTTTTAAAGTGCAGAGTGCTATTACCAGCTGTTTTCTTGCGGTATACTGTTGTGTTGATTTTACCATCCTTTACTTGTAGCAAGATATCCAAAAAGGATATCTCACTTACACTCATCTGTGCTGTAAAATGTAGGTTATAGGGGTTCTCATTAAGGATCTTAACATACTCTTCAGCCTCCTGTCTGGACCCGCTCCACAACAGAAATAAATTGTCGATATAACCAGTGTATGTTGTACATATTTGGCATTTTCGTCTGCCCAGGCAACCTGCTTCTCCCACCAGCCCATGACCAAATTGGCAAAGCTGGGGGCGAAGCAGGTGCCCATAGCAGTCCCCATAGTCTGCCTGTACACCTATCCGTCATGCATGAAGATGTTATCCTTCAGACAGACACAAATCATCTCCAGCAGCATTCGCGTATGTTCTAGAAAACATGCTGGCCTCTTTTCCAGAAGGTACTCGCATGCTAGCACCCCTAAATCATGGCCAATCAAAGTATATAGGGCAGAAACATCAAGAGTGATCATGATATACGAGTCACTCCACGCGAGGTCATTAATTTTGGTGAGGAAATCTCCACTGTCTTTGCAGTAAGAAGGTAGAGTTTTGACAAAGGGAAAAAGAAACAAGTTAATGTATATGGCTGTGTTTTCTAGGAAACTCTCATTAGAGGAGACGATAGGTCTCCCTGGGGAATGTGCAGTCTTTTATGGACCTTTGGCAATAGATAAAATGAAGGAATCTTGGGATGCTCCGATCTTAGAAAGTTAAATTCGTCCTGATCTAAAATACAGGCAGCGAACCAAGACTTAAGTTGTATTTGGAATCTCTTGACGCAGGTACGGTATTCATCAAGTGAAATAACCTGATAACATCCCACATCTTGTAATTGCCTCATAGCTTCTTGGTTGTATTTCTCGGCATCCATAATTACTTTATTCCTTTCCTTGTCACTGTTTTTATTACAATGGAGGTATCCTCTTTTAAAGTTTTCAAAGCCTTCCTCAATTCAAGTGTTAAATTATCATTATATCCCCCACTTTTAGTTCTCAATTCGACTAAATCATGGATAACCATTTCATGAAAGCTGTCTATGTTGTCGGGGGCTGTAATGGGAATGGTGCGGGACTTAGGTTTGAAACCACTCATACTGGCGGATCCAATATATATATCAAACATGAACAGTGAATCTTCATGAAGAGTTGTTTTAAAGTGTCCTCATATTGGTAGCTGTAACTTGTTTATCGTGTTTTCTTATTATGGACAAAAGAGGCATAAGCAACAACATTTTTCAGCTCTTTCAAGTATATGCAGGGATGATTTCAGGAAATATATCTACTGGTCAAAATGGAAAACAAGCTACATTTTGCATTTTTCTATTTCACATAAAGCATCTATCCAGCAAGTTGTTTTGTGATGTTGAGAAGATGAACTGTGCTTCTGCGGAGTGTTACATTAAGAATAAGGCCATGGAGCACACTTAGGACCTGAGTAGGAGTTTCGCAGATTTAGGTGTTGGGATACCATAGGGCAGCATCTCTGATTCTGGGTAGTGTCCCTACACCTAAACCAAGGGATTACAAGTTATTACCCCTGGAATAAGGAATAGTACCAAGATACGCAAATACCTGGCCCAAATCTACATGATTTTCTTCCTCGAAAAAGAATTATCAGTCCCAAAACCTACACACAGCCTCCACAGTTCTGTTCAGTGGTTTGGATCTGTTGTTTCAAGGGATGGAACTATCTGGTACGGAACTTCAGATGCATAGACACTGAGAAATTTACAAAGTTCCAGGCCTTGGAGAGAGGTATATCAAAACAAATAGGGTTTGCCCATATAAAACCTCATTATCTGGGCTGCAAACATAAGAAATATATGGTGGATAACAGAGGGGAAAAAATCTACACATCAAAATTAAAAAAGATCAGAAAAACCTTCAATTATCACTGAGACAAAAGTAATCCTGAAAATTCAACATATTGCACAATGTTCCCACTAGCATATTCATCCCACCCCAACACACTCACATATAAAGAACTTGGACCAAAAAAACATCGAGCGTTAAAAACATTATTTATATATTGAAAGTTAGTGAAAATTAGAACCCCCGCTGTTTGCATGTAGACTATTATGCGATCATCTCTTTCACATATTGGGCAAATCTATTCCATATGCAGGGGGATATGTCAACAGTTGCTTGTAACAACATGCCAACATGGATTTCCAGTGCATACCAGGGGCATCGGCTCTCTGGGAAGCCACCCAATACTGTCTTCCTTATAGATGAATGCTGCAGCCTATACTTTCCTAGGTTCCTCAGCTCTCCCTAAGCCCCTGACCCATTCCTAAACTCATCTCCCATATCTAGGTTTCTCATTCATCCCAAAGCCATTGCCCATCTCTAGACTCCATGCGTGACCCTCTGTAGCTTGCTTCTACTTAAGTCATTTACCATACCCTTGTTTCCTTTCCTCTTACAATGTTCTTCGCTCGTCCGTATTTTCCTTGTCCAGCTCTAGGCTCCTTGCCCATCCCGCTCTCACCCACCACTAGGCCATCACCTCTGTGTTGCATTAATAGAGCTGGGGGCATTGGCAGCAAACACTAAAGGGCTGATTATGAGTGCCCCTGAGAGTCTGGATACTTGTGTACATATCAGAAATCCAAGTCAAGTGTTTTTGCGCATCAGGAAACCACATGTGATGCATAAAAATTGCACCCGCCCTATCCTCAGCCCACCAAATTTTCCTAAGGTACATTTGGGAAGTCAAATATGCTGAACTATGATGCGGGAAAATACCAGAATTTAGTGGTACAATAATTTTTAGGGGAAACTCAAATGGGTGCAATTTATTGCACCCGGTATATTCTGAACCCTGCAGGCACTCATAGTTATGGCCTAAGTGGTTGCAGTGCCTCTGTCAACAGCCACACACTGTAAAGTGTGCCATCAGTACACGAGGCCATTATTTTGCAGCATAGTATATCTGTAGAAGATACTGCCCCACGCAATTCCAAGTTTTTCTGGGTGCAGGCCAAGTATCGGGGACTGCATGTGGTATGGACCTGATAATTCTAGGTCCCATATGTTTTCCCTGATTCTGGGCCCAGAAACTCACAATGGCTAGATACTGGGATAGCACAGACAACCGCACTGAACCTGACTTACATGAACCACCTTAAGCAATAGTAGTACTGGGAAGCATGGGACAGCTGGTCTAGCTATGTCTTCGCAAGGAGAGTCTAAAATAAAACAAGAAACAATCCCATCTATTGCTTCAGGGTGCCAACAGTCATGCTCCCCAATGGTTATTGACACTTTGCCTTCCAGTGTCACGAACAAAGTCCCTGAGCCAAAAGACTCAACAGTTTTGACAGAGCAAATAAATCTGCCCACAGCTTCTCACTCCCTATTAGTCATGGACATGGATTCATATACAGACTCCATCTATGGAAGGGATGTACCCCTGGATGGGAATTTAAACTCCACCATCGTTATATACATTCACATAGACATAGGTAATTCATTTGATGATCTCGAACTACCTAATGAACTGAACATATTGTTACAAATGCACTCACAACATGTTCTGCAGATGCACACCGCAGCTCAGCCAAAGACTCACTTGAGCAGCAACCTCAGGCACTTTTACAGTTTGCAGAAATATCATCTCATATGGTGCAGAGAAAGAATATCGAGTAAAAAATATCGAATTGCAGAAATATCGTGGTAAAAATATCGTGGGTCAGGAATATCCACAGACAAATTCTCGTGGTCAAGAATATCGATTTTAGGTAAGTAATATCGATTTTAAAAAAATCGAAGTGTTTAATATCGTTTGCAAAAATATAGGGGCCCATTACGATGGCGGGCGGAAGCACAACCGCCGTGCTGGCGGATGCAGAAACCACCAGTTACCGCCGGCACGCAGCAGTCCACACGCCCGCCCAATTACGATGCGAAAAGCAGGCCAAACACCGCCGGCAAGCCAGCAACACCGTCCGCCATCAAAGTGCGCCCGCACACGTAGCGGCGCAGCACAACTGACACACACCGTCCGACGAAACACGTCCCGCCCGGCGCATAAATTACGATGCCGCAAACAAACGGCTCCCACGGCAAAGAGACACCGCACGTGAAAGAGAGGCGGAAACACGGACGCAGAGCACGGACAACGAAGAAGCGGCACCCCGGGCATGAATCCAGCACTGCAGGCCCTTCCCATGCTTCTGCTGATGCACCACCAAGGACGCAACGTACCGCGGAGACGCAGGTAGGCACACACACAACAAGTGCACGCAAACAGCGCACACAGTGCAAGGGCGGAAAAAGCGGACAACCCCCCACCAGCGCGTGTACACAACACATCCACCATCGCATCCACATATGACACACAGGCCAAATCGTAACATCGCAGAACACATGTGTACACACCACCTGGGACTAGGAACCAACCACCCCGTCACGGCCCCAAAGCGCCGATGACGCCGCCAAACATGCGCACAACGCAGAGGCCAACCGCAGCGCCATGCATGCGTCGCACACAGGGACACAACCAAGCAGCACACACATCAGCCCCACCCCGAACGCACATGACACGTGACAGGCCGGCCACAGACATGTCCCCAACGCCCAATTCACGGACAACACCCAACGCCACACAAACGACGCACACATGTCAGTGAAGACACGCAACTGCAGGACACACCCCAGTGTAACAAACATGGCGTAGCACACAGCGGCGGCAACACCAACTAGGAGAAGCAGGGCCCCTTCGGGAAGAGGAACGCCAGTACCACACTGAAAAACCCATACCACCCTGCACATATGAACAAGACACATGAAACGGAACACCAAAGAGCCCGGGGACCGACAACAGGTGGCCCAAGAATTACATCCACACCCAAGGCCCAACGCAGAGCGGAAAGGCCGCCTGCCGCCCACACAAGGGAGAGCAGACAGCACTGAATGACCTTCCATTCCAACACCGAAACCACAGCCCTACGACAGAAGCCGGTGAATACAGCCATTGTCCAAGAATAGACCAACACAGGCATGCCGAGGAGACCGACCACAGGGCAGATAGCGCATATCACAGAAGCACACAACGGACGGGGAAGAAAGAAGAAAACACTCCCCCATGTCGGCCACATGCAAGTTAATTGGAAGGAGTCACACAGCACTGACCTTGAACTGTCTGAGAAGCATGTGGGAAGAGGGCCCGTGTCCTCCAAACAAGCCAACAGAACACAAGTCCTGTCTCCCCACGACTACACAGAGCTCACAGCAACCCCGGAGCGTGCACATTGCAGACTGCACACACAGCCGGAGCACGCCACCTCTACGAACCGCTGCGAAATGGCAACCGCAACACACCTACCCAACTACGCCGAACAGCTCAAGCTGTACCAAACCAACACGATACATACATTGGGATGCGATCTCCTGTCCCTGCTGAACGTAAGTTACCGACTGACTTACCGCATCACATTGTTCAGCTGCGTCATGCCCGTCTTCTACTGTCGGAGGTGTCCCTACCAGCATCCCGTCGAGATATGCCTCTCCAACCCGGCATGTCTGAAGGCGGACCTGCTACCACTACTCCTCCCTCTGGACGCACACGACAGGGCCTGCTCTGCCTATGGGGGCATGGCGTATGTGGCCAACATCGCACGCGCACTGAAATGGAACCACTGTGCCTCCACACGACGGATCATCGAGAACAGCTACATCGAATGTCACCCAGCATGCCCCATCATGGTCCTCCAAGGGACAACCTACGAACAACACCTTGACAGCCACCATCCGCTTCATTGGCTGGCAAACATGTACACCACCAATGACATGGAAGCCCTGCTGGACGGCATCGCATACCTGACAACCTGTAAATACGTCGGACCACAACGCAGGTTCCCCGAGTGACCTATGAAGTCCAACCCCGCACCCATGCTCAGCTTCTGCACGGACTGGCCAGTCACCACCACAACAGCCATACCAAACGACCGGCAACTGTAACCACACCATCAACGACATCGCCATGACATCGGATATGACCGGGACATGCACACTGTTCCCCATCACATCCAGGAACACCGCATGCATCGTGGGAGGCAGTGGCATGGGCTCTGTGCATCGCACCCACATGGACGGAACTGCACGAACAACCAGGACACAACATGGATCCAGCGCACATGGACACACACACCGCTCAGTGGACATGAATAGGTCGCCTGGAGTCTGTGGGTGCTGCACCCCTCCCACCCCCGCCCCGGGAATCCCATACCAGGACCTTTGCATGGACGACAAGTGCATACAACAACAACACGACCCCAGTGACTGTGACATGTCCAGTAACCACCACAGTGCAACAACAAGTGGCATGCCGCTGCATGCACGCAAGCACATGCCCTGATGTCATCTCACATGCACGCGTGCATGAGGAACAACCGCAGCAAAGCTGTCACATGGAACTGAGATGGACTGTGCCCATGATGCCGAGCGGTCTGGTAGGCTACATGTATACCGTCTGTGTCAAAGTCCGCAGCTCCGCAGCTATACGTAAATGTACATTAGCACAGCCTTGGCCAAGCAGATGTAACCCCACACCCTATCCCATTTGTTATCATGCTCAGTATATCCTCAACATGTATTCCGCTGCCAGTAGTGTCCACTATACTGCATCACAGAGGACAGAAGACTCAATATAATGTTTGAAACCAAAACTGTCTCCGCTGACTCATTTCACAAGTACGAATGAGAGAGGATGAGAGTATGTGAAGTACACGGCAGTCGTGACATGACCATGTAGTCCACTGGTATTGGATGTCAACGCAAATGAGTAGCACTACTGTGGAAGACACACATGTGTCGTGTGAAGTCGTATGGACGCAGTGCTCAGGTGGGTGGGTGCGACGGGTAGATGCGCACATGCCAAGTTGGAGCACGCCGTGTTGGGAGGGGTCATGAACAGTACACCACCGCTTCCCTGGGCATTGTGAGAGGACACCTGTCGGGGGGAGTGAACACGTGTGTGCACAGCAGCCGGGCACACGTACAAAGCGGTACCAGGCGCACCTCAGCCCACCCTCTGTGGACAAGCTGGATCCTGTTGTGCGCCCGCCATGCCCCTTGACAAGGCACACACAGCCCCAGTCGACCAGGTGTAACCCCAACATAGTCAATCCGCACAGGCGATACAGGGCACGGGATGGCAGTGGAGCATGGTGTGTGAGAGGTCTCCTCGCGCTCCTCCTGGTCATATCACGCAGGCAATAGAACCTCAACGTCTAGCATGGCAAAAAGTCAAATGGAAGTGTAGGGGGACGCACCACAGCACGAGCAGCACTGACGTCACGGGAGGTGGCTCGCACCATCCCATCCATTGCCCATCATACCAACCACGCCACATGCCATTGCGACTAAGTGCAAGCGCGTGCGCCACCACCCCCGAGCCCTCCCCAGAGAGGCCAAAGAGTGAATGTGTGGGCCATCAGCCACAGACGGACGCGGCCTGGCCGCAAGGGCAGCCACAGCCACTGGGTGTCGCAGGTGGCGGATCCGGAAGGCGAAGACTGTGATGCATAGTCCATGCAGGCCGGGTCTCCATTTGGGGCACCACGCAGGTGGACGGTGTCCCGCCACACATCATACCCTGAGACAGCCCACTCGTGCAACTGGACCCACACATACACTCCTTGCCCTCTCTGGTGCGAGCTTGGGGCTGCCTGTGCAAGCGCTAGCCTCGCAGGTGAGCATGCATATTGGGGGGGCGAGGGGAGGACATGAGGGCTGGGGCGAAGATGACTGTATCACTGTCAGTTAGTACAAGGGATGACCCAGATGTGGAAAGGAAGAGACGTGTCCCGTGTGTACTGCAACTAGTCGCCAATCCAACTACCCCCCATGTCCGGAATGTAAGCCCGCACCTAGGCCCGCCCATCCGCCACATCGAACATACCACCAGCACGACAACCTTCCCATTCGAAACACTGACTGGGGGTGGCGACCAGTGAACAATCATGTGTAGCCTACCCACGCGTACATGTGGGCCCTCCATGATCCATGTCACCTGCGGCAAAGACATGACATGCGCAATGAGGGAAGTGAGGAGAGCTGTCCGCCCCACGCGCAGAAGGTGCATCAGCTCCACAGACCCAGCAGCGAGTCCAGCAGGGGTCACATGTGCAGGGGCAGCTGTGCCTGGTGTGAAGGCACATGCATATAGACAGCACATCGACCAATGTGTAGTCTGCCCACATCCACAGTCCATCATCATGCGGACATAGGAATTGAACACAGGGCAACACATCTTAGTTGGTGCACCCACCGTGACCAACAATGCGCAATCATCGACGTACCCGCCCTGTGCATGGCCCCCACCCAACGGAGGCACATCCAGTGCCACCATCCCACACACACAAGCCTTCCACGGAACATGCTGTGTCCAATGGTCAGTACAGAGTCAGCGCCCATCTGGTGGATCCTGAACAGGAGACACATGCACACACATGCCAGCTCCCACTATGTACGTCTGCCACCTGGCACGTGCAATGTAACCTCTCACCTGTGACGTGTGACTGCAAGCACACAGCCGTCTTGGCATGGGGCTGTCAATGTGGACACCAGTCAATGTTTCGGGAGCTGTGATCCGTACAGTGCTGTACATAGGGTGCAGTGCTGACACCTACTACTGTCTCATATCCCCTCGTGCCACAGGTCCCACTTGTATTGGCCGCTCAGCCCGTGGCCACATCGTCGTCGTGCCGTGTGCCATACTCATCCAGCCTCGGAAGCAGTTCCATGCTCAGCAGACACTCATGTTGCCGTGGCGTTGCCGCTTGACGAATATGCAGTCAGTCCCCATCAGCACGCCCCGCAAGTCATTGGGGCCTAGATCCCCATGTGCATGCACATGGCAGTGGTATGTCTCACTTGCCATTGCCATTGTTGGGAGACCTGTGTAAGTGTATTGTGGCCGTGCCGTCCCAGCTTGACAGCTGGGCTGTGGCTCATGTGCTTGCTCAGTCATGTCAGTGATGTGTATGCGAAATTGCTATGTGCCGAGTTGCTTTGACATGTGTCCTCTGCCATTTAACCCAGGCGGAGACCGAACATTGACCGCCCATACCAATTGCTGGCGGACATGGACGATACAGAGGTAATCAGGAAGTTTCGGCTGGACAGGCCAACTCTGCATCGACTGTGTGCCATGTTAGAGCCCCATCTCCGTCCCCGCAGGGTGTATCCGACTGCTGTCACCCCCACGGCTAAGGTGATGGCCGACATGCATTTCTTCGCCACTGGGTCATTCCAGCACACAGTGGGCAGTGGAGGAGGGATGTCCCAGCCCATGTTCAGCAAGGTGCTGAGGGATGTACTGGCAGCCATGATGCTGTACCGGAACAGGTACATCCGCTTCCCCAGGGCTCGTGAATTGGCGGCAGTGAAGGGTGCATTCTATGCCCTTGGCAGAATCCCACACGTCGTGGGAGCCATTGACTGCACTCATGTTGGCCTTGTTCCACCACAGGCCACTGAGCACCTGTACCGCAACAGGAAGCACACGCACTCCCTGAATGTGCAAGTGGTGTGCCTTGCGGACATGGTGATCACCCACGTGTGTGCCAAGTTTCCAGGCTCGGCCCATGACGCACACATAATGCGCAACAGCATCTTGCCACGACTGATGGCCAATCTGCAACAGGATCGTGCCTGTATTGTCGGTGAGTATGTGGAGTGGTGTAGCGTGCTGGTTGTGCGATGCTGTCCCCTGTCCAGTTGGAATTGCAACGGTTCTCTGTGTCCCTCACACCCAGGTGACTCTGCGTATCCGAATGGGGCATGGCTGCTCAGTCCATTGAGGAATCCTCGCACCCCAGCAGACGATCGATACAATGAGGCACATGGGAGGACCAGACGTGTGGTCGAGCGTACCTTTGGCCTCCTCAAGTCCAGGTTCAAGTGCCTGGACCGCACCGGGGGTGCACTGGCGTACTCCCCACAGAAGGTGTGCCAGATAGTGGTGGCGTGCTGCATGCTGCACAATCTGGCCATTCGGAAGCAGATCCCCCTCATTGTGGATGACGGAGATCAACCAGGGCCCCAGCCCGCAGACCAGGACAGCTCGAGTGAGGTGGACAGCGGAGAGGAGGAAGCTGGGAATGTGCGCCAGCAGCTCATCGACCGCTACTTCACTTGACGGTGAGTGTCCATGTACGACGGATGATGTGTCTGTATCTGTGCAGGTGTGTGTGTGCTGTGTCAGGGTGGCCGTATGTTCACTGCGTGCAGTGTGTCAACGCTCCATGGCCAGGGTAGTATGCCACTGTTGGTGACTGTGGCATTGTTCCCTATTGCTCTGTGCGATGTGTGTACATTGCTTGTAGTTGTTGACATGTACTGTGTGATGGGTGTGTGACACACTCATTGAATGTGCTCCTGTTCTGTCTCCCACCCCTAGGTCCCTACAGGCCCTCCGGATTCCATTGCCATGCCACGCATCAGGTGCCTTTCCGCCCAAGGTGGCCGTTGTATTCCGTACAAATAAAACACAGGGCACAAACAGCAGTTAGTGAAAAAGGTGCATTTATTACAAACTGTGACATGTGATTGTGTGTAAGGTGATGACAAAAGTGGTGCGTGCAGTGACAATGAGCTGTCGGTCATGGCTGCGTGATGATCAGGGTGTACCCACTGGTTCTATGTCCATAGTCCAACACACACATGCCATCCAGATGGCTGTGTGGAGTGGGATCGTAGAGCAAGTCAATGCAGTGGCTGGTCAAGGAAGGCTGGCGGAAGGCTGGCTGGCTGCCTCACTTGCGACTGGAGCGTGCGAAGTCCTCCCGGGAGATCTGTTTCCTCTTCGGACGGCCCCTTCCACGTTTGGGAGGGGGGTGTGTGGTGGCGACCTGCTGGTGGTGGGTGAGGTGTGCTCACTGGCTGTGGACGCAGGGGAAGTGGACACTGCTGCCCGAGCCTGCGCCCTAGCAGGTGGTGGCGGAGGTGGTGTTGCTGGCCTTGCCTGTGACCCCACCGCCACCACCAGCTGGCCCATGAGGTCCACGAGTTGGTCCATACGGGACACGAATTGGCCCATATGGGCGTCCATGGACCTCAGCACCCCCAGCACCTCCCGCGTGTCAGTAGCAGACCTGGCCCATTGTCCTTGGGCCTCTTCATAGGCCCCAAGGACTCTGGCCATTTGAGGCAGGGCATGGCTCCCAGGGGAGGCTGGCGTTTCCCTGACCCTGCTCCTCCTACCAGTCCTGCTGCCACCGGCCTGCCCACTAGCCACATTGCACACCACGGTCCTCGCTGTGGCTCCCAGGGTGGATCCAGTCGGCCGGGCCACCACCTGCGCTGGGGCTGGTGCCAGCGAAGACGTGGTGGTGGTGGAGGCGGTGGTGGTCGGTGCGGCGATGGTGGCGGTTGCGGCAGTGGTAGTGGCCGCAATGACCGTGGGTGTGGCCGCAACGACAGTGGCAGCAGAGGACTGGGACTGTTCAGCATCCCTGGATGATGGGTTGGTGGGTAGGAGGGGTCCTGGGGAGCGGCTGGGCCCTGCCACGCCAGATGGGCCAGCTTGGTGTTCCGTGTCCGAAGAGGAGGACAGATCCTCCAGATCCGTGTGTCCTCGTTGGGGGCTTGTAGGCTGGCTGTGCTGGCTGCTGTCTCCATCCCCAGCATCCAGCAGTTCGTCACCTGTGGAGAGAATGAGATTTGTTATTGTGTTGCACCTGGCGAAGTATGTATTAGTCGTCTGACATTGGCAGTTCGTGCAATCTCGTACATGGGTTTCCCGGAGGCGAGTGTGTGGCTGTGGCATCTGTAGTTGTGTGTGCTAGGCAATGGGACTGTGTGCTGTGCACATGTGGCATGGGACGGATTGGCCATGCCGATGGGTGTGTTGCTGTGCCCCTACTCATTGTGACTCTGGTGTATGCGGGCTCCTGGCCCATCCTGGGTCTGGTTTGTACTTTGCTTTTGGAGTTCATATGGAACGCTTAGGAACGCATATGGCAACATGGGGGCCATGCCCCAGATTCGCATTTGGGAGGGGATATGCTTTTGGGGTTCAAATGGAACGCTTAGGAACGCATATGGCAACATGGGGGCCATGCCCCAGATTCGCATTTGGGAGGAGATATGCTTTTGGGGTTCAAATGGAACGCTTAGGAACGCATATGGCAACATGGGGGCCATGCCCCAGATACGCATTTGGGAGGGGATATGCTTTTGGGGTACATGCTGTGAGCCATGGGTGCCGAACGTGACATGTGTTGTGGCAGCATGACAGTGCATGGTCTGAGGTGTGTGCATGCCTGACATGCCCTGCATATTTGCTGTCTGTTGTGGTTACTGGACATGGCATTGGACGCATCGTTATGAGTGAGTGATAGTTGTGTGCCAGCCAACGTATTGCAGTTGTCCCATCTCCTTGGTGTGCGTGCTGCCCTGTGCCATGTGCATCACTGCAGTGCTCGGGGGGGTGTGGCCCATGTTGTGTGTTGTTGCTCACAGTGTGTCGTGCGCTTAATTGACTTCTGGCACATGGTTGGTCATGGGCATGTATCTTAGCGTGACTGCTGTATGTGTGGCAGCTGTGCGGATGACATGCCTTTCATGAGACTGGGGCTGACGGATGGGATGGATGGTATGTTGTATGTGCATGGTGTGTCTGTGTGTTTGATGGGTTCAGTGGTGTTCGTGTGCATTTATGTTGTTCCGCTCTGTTGCGTCTAGTGTTGTTTGTCTTACTTAGGCGTAGTTGTGGGGTGTGGGGTTGACAGGCAGTGGGGGCTACATGGACAGGACTTCAATGGTGTTTCGGTTGTGTGTGCTGAGTTGCACAGTGGCTGCCGTGTGGGACTATATTCAGTGTGGCTTGTGCATGCAGACGTGGCTCCTTGGGTGTTGCTATGTCTGTGATGGGTCATGTGGGGTGTGAGTCTGTTGTTCATGTCCGTGTGCACATTGTTCACTTGTTCGTGACGGTGGGCGGTGCTGCGTGTTCGTCTGCTACGTGACATGTCCCATGTGTTGGTCGTGTTATGGTCCTCATGCCTCCAGTAATCCAGCCCTGTCCAGTTTCCCACCTGCAAGTTGTTCGTGCGTGCACTGTACTGGATGCCACATGGCTCTAAGCGGGGGGTGCTCCATGTTGCAGGTCTGTGGGGGTGGGGGGTGTAGTGGGTCGTGGGGGTGGCTGTACACCCACTGACACCGATTGCTGTGGACCGTGATGTCTGCCTTTCGGCTGTCGTTGTGCACTGCGGTGGCTGACACGTGGCTGTGGGGTGTGGGGGATGCTCCTCCTTGCTGTGCTGTGGGACTGGGGCCTGGTGTGTGTTGTACTTGGGCTGTCCACCGTCCCACCCACTGCACTTTGTGTTCCTGCCACTTACCTGTTACTTGTCGGTTAGTGCAGCTGTGGCGGACACATGGGTGTGGTGGGTGCTCGTTGTGGCGCTTCTGGCATATTTGGGGACCTGTTGGTGGTTACGTGGCTGGCTTAGTGTACACATGTCCCCACGCATCTTACAGTTGTTCGGTTTGGGCTGTGTGTGGTAGTGTCTGTTGCATGTGTGTGTGATGTGTTGTGTATTGTGTGCTGGACATGGGGGTGTTTGTCCCTGGGAGCTGTGGCATGGTAGTTGCGCATGTGAGTACATAGCGGTGTGCTGGTATACATTAGTTTGTACTTACCAGCCTCCACTCCCCCTGCTAATCCGGCGAGGATCTCCGGATGGATTACGACTCGCACCTTCTCCTCCCACGCTTTGAAGGTCTTAAAGAGCGCGGGATTCCCTCCGCCAGTGACGGCAGCCAGCTCTCTGTTTTTGCCCTCCTTCTTCTTGACCAGGCTCTTTACGTCATTCCAACGTTTGTTTATCTCGACTCTGTTCCTGGGCAGGGTCCCGACTGCATTGACCTGGTCTACGATCCGGTTCCACATTCTGTTTCTGGTGGCTAGTGGTGTGTGCTGGACCATGTTCCCATAGATTTGTGGGTACACCTTGATGATCTCGTCGACCATGACCGTCAGCTCCATGGGCGTGAACTTGGGCATCCTTTGTGGTGCCATGGTGTTTGTGGTGCTGGTGCGGTGTGTGTTGTGTAATGTGCAGGGGGTTTGTGGTGCCGGGGTGTGGTGGTGGTGTTTGGTGGTGGTGGTGGTGGTGGTAGTGATGTGTGCGTTTCTGTGGTGTGCTGCTGTCCTTGCTGTGTCACTGTGTCCTCTCCTCTCCTCTCTGGTTTGCAATGTAGCAAGGGGTTGTAGTCTGTGGGAGTGCTGCTTTTGTACTCACCTATGTGGGTGTGTCCTCATGGTCTGTTGTTTTCAGGTGTGTTGTGTCTGGGGTTCTGACCTTTGTATTTTTTGTTTGTCCGGGGGGTGTTTTCGGGATGTGTACTGTGCTTGTGTATTTGTGTGTGCCTTGCTGTGTGGACTTATTGGCCATGTTGTGTGCTATTGGTTTTGTGTGCGGATGGTTTCTGTGCAGGTACGTTGGCGCCATGGCTTCTGCCGTGTCGATTCTCATCGGCGTTGTTTGCGCTGGCGGGCGGTATATTTGTTGTTTTTCCGCGCTCATGGCGGTGCGATCGTAATTTCACGTGCGGTGTGTCGGCCGTGTGGGCGGGCGGTTTTGTGTTGTCGTGCGTGTTTCCGTCCGTGGCGGGCGGTTTGACTCCGACTCGGACGATGGCGGGCGGTATTTTGTGTGATTTTTCCGCCGATGGCGGTTTTCGGTTTGTGTACTCATAATGGCGTGGTCGGTGTTCAGGCGGTGTGTGCGGGCGGATTTTTGCCGCTTCCATGCCTGGCGGATTTATTTACGCCGGGTATCGTAATGGGCCCCTAAGTTGTTAAAAATATCGATTTTTTATTAATGTTATGTATTTTAGTATATATTTTATATGTGTGTTATGTTTGTTTTTTTGTATAATAATTGTTTGTATTTTTATTATATGTGCTAAAATTGTAGTAATTATTATTTTTTTTAATTTGAATTTTGCGTTTTTAGTTCCGTAGCGGGTTGTGGGTTTATAGCGGAATAGGGTGTGAAGTAATTTAATTATATAAAATGTATTGATTATTCTTAGTAGTTATTAAATTTATTTTATTTGAAATTGCGTTTTTAGTTCCGTTGTGGTTTGTGGATTTATAGGGGAATAGGGTGGGAAGTAATTTAATTATATAAAATGTATTGAATAATTTTTACTATTAATATTTGTTTAATTGTGATGTTATAGTGTAAATGTGTAAATTAATTTATTATTAATTATTTAATAATTAGTTGTTAATCAATATAAATTAATTAATTAGTAATTAATGTTGGTAACTGTGTAATTAATTTTAGGTGTGTGTTGTGGTGTTTATAGGTGTAAATGGTGGGAAGGGTGGGAAGTAATTTATTTTTTATTGATGAATTATTAATTAGTTGTTAATTAATTTAAATTAATTAGTAATTAATTATGGTAATTGTGTAATTAATTTAAGGTGTGTGTGTTGTGGTGTTTATAGGTGTAAATGGTAGGAAGGGTGGGAAGTAATTTATTTTATATTGATGAATTATTAATTAGTTGTTAATTAATTTAAATGAATTAATTAGTAATTAATTATGGTGATTGTGTAATTAATTTTAGGTGTGTGTTGTGGTGTTTATAGGTGTAAATGGTGGGAATGGTGGGAAGTAATTTATTTTTTATTGATGAATTTTTAATTAGTTGTTAATTAATTTTAATTAATTAATTAGTAATTAATTATGGCAATTGTGTAATTAATTTTAGGTGTGTGTTGTGGTGTTTATAGGTGTAAATGGTGGGAAGTAATTTATTTTTTATTGATGCATTCTTAATTAGTTGTTAATTTAAATGAATTAATTAGTGATTAATTATGGTAATTGTGTAATTAATTTTAGGTGTGTGTTATAGTGTTCATAGGTGTAAATGGTGGGAAGGGTGGGAAGTAATTTATTTATTATTGATTAATTATTAATTATAGTATTAAATAATGTGTATTCAATGAATGTTTATTTTATTTTTTATTAATAATATTTTTTTAAATCATTACTAATTTTGTTAATTATGTAAATAAATGTAAATAAAAATGTTGTCTTTTTTTTATTGGTGTGGTGTTATAGGGTAGGAAATAAAATAAATACATGTATGTTTTAAATAATTTGTTTGTTAATATTTGCTCCTTTTAAATAAATATTGTTTATAAATGTATTTATTAATTTATTTTATATATTTGTACCTTTTTGTTATATGTAATTAACATTATAATATGTGTTCTTTTTATATGTTTAATATATATAATCGTATATTTTTTAAATATTGTTTATTTATTTTTAAGATTATTTAATTTTTTTCAATTGTTTAAATGTTATTAGTAAATTTTGTTTCTCTGCTATCCAACACTTTCCCTACTGTTGCACTCATTGGAACAGGAATAGTAATTTTTACCCCTCCGCTATCCAATACTTTCCCTACTGTTGCACTCACTGGAGTGGAAATAGTAATTTTTACCCCTCTGCTATCCAATACTTATCCCTACTGTTGCACTCACTGGAGTGCGAATAGTAATTTTTACCCCTTTGCTATCCAGAACTTTCCCTACTGTTGCACTCACTGGAGTGGGAATAGTAATTTTTACCCCTGCGCTATCCAGCACTTTCCCTACTGTTGCACTCACTGGAGTGGGAATAATAATTTTAACTCTCCGCTACCCAGCACCTTCCCTACTGTTGCATTCATTGGAGTGGGAATAGTAATTTTTACCCTTCTGCTATCCAGCCCTTTCCCTACTGTTGCACTCACTGTAGTGGGAATAGTAATTTTTACCCCTCCGCTATCCAGCACTTTCACTACCGTTGCACTCACTGGAGTGGGAATAGTAATTTTTACCCCTCCGCTATCCAATACTTTCCCTACTGTTGCACTCACTGGAGTGGGAATAGTAATTTTTACCCCTCCGCTATCCAGGACTTTCCCTACTGTTGCACTCACTGGAGTGGGAATAGTAATTTTTACCCCTCCGTTATCCAGCACTTTCCCTACTGTTGCACTCACTGGAGTGGGAATAGTAATTTTTACCCCTCCGCTATCCAACATTTTCCCTACTGTTGCACTCACTGGAGTTGGAATAGTAAATGTAATTCTTCCACTATCCAACATTTACCCTACTTTTGCACTCACTGGAGTGGGAATAGTAAATTTTACCCATCCGCTATCCAACACTTTCCCTACTGTTGCACTCATTGCAGTTGGAATAGTAAATTTAATTATTTCGCTATCCAACATTTTCCCTACTGTTGTATTTATTGTATTGCGAAATGTACGTTTTAATTTTGTTTTTAATAGTTTAATGTTTTAATTAATTATAGAATGATTTTTTTATTTTAAATTATTGATATGTAAATATATATTATTTTTATATAATTTAAAAGTTTAAAAATTAAATAAAGATAATAGTTAATAAATTATTTTAAAATAAATATGTGAATATGTATAAGTTATTATGCTTGCGTGTTTATATTTTTTTTAATTAAGTTTATTTTTTATATTTAATTAAAATGTATAGTAAATTTCATTTATTTTGTTAAAGATAATATTAATATTTTATATATATTTTATTTTATTTATATTTTTAAATCGATATTTTTTACATCTATCTTTTTAACTTCGATATTTTTGATTCAATATTTTTGTACTTACCTGTTTAAGTATAGGGAGTCGATATTTTTGCATTCTATATTTTTTTTAGATATTTTTAACATCGATGTTTTTAGCATCGATATTCTATCAGTGAACCATCTCATATATCTTGCAAAATGGAGAAGTCTATGCCATCAGGCTTGGACATGAAAAGGATGTCCCGGCAACTTAGCCTGTCCGTGGAGCAATGAGTGCTACAAGTAACACTCTAACAAAAACGCTGATTTATCAGTCAACCACAATAGCTAATCAGACCATAGTATTAAAAGAAATGTCCATGGACATGAATACTCTGAAAGAAAATTACAGAGAAAGTTTTGTTCAAAATAATGTCCCTGACATCCTTATCTCAAAATTGACACAACCTCTTTAAATCAACAATATCATTGACTTATTACAATTGTTACCATTTAAACTTAAGGGATTCATTAAAGGTCTTGGCATTTAACTAACACTAAAGAAAGGTCGGTCTACTGAAACCAGTATGCCGAAGCCACCACCACCCTACTGGCTCAGTAAAACCCAACATACTAGCAACCAAAACAACTCCTCCTATGGATAACAGCTCTATTTTACTGAACATCAGCCCAACAACAAATTCTAGCAACAACTTAATAACTATAAAAGCATCGCATAAAGCAGCTAATATAATTCATGCCTGGAATCCGGAAAGTCAACCCAGTTCATCCCATTTTTGACAGATTACAAGCCACAGAAAGAGTTTGCTCACACAAGATGGGTATCAGAAAATCACTACTCCAAAATCCTAAGAGAAAAATGTTGTCCTATCTGACTGGGGAATCAACTTGGAAGCAGTGTACTGCGGGAAATATCCCCACTTTTAAAACAAGAATGGTCAAAGAATCAAAACAGTTTTGACTCTTATGCCCTCATTTAAAGGTCCAGAGAACAAGGTTTCCAATGAGGTTAATAACCTCACCATTACTGTCTCAAACAAACACCGAACTGGAAGGCGAATACCTCTACCAACATGTCCAGAAAGAGATTTACGATTCCAAATCCGCCAGACTCATTATTCCTAACCAAACAGGCAGTTGATCGGTTCCTGTGTTATCGCAGGTTGGACCACCAGTTAAAGCAGAATGGCTGTAAACTCTGATACTTTCTTAACACCTATCATATCATTTGTCTTCAAGGGTCTTGGAAAACTTCTGAGACTAACTTCCAAAACTATGCCAATCTGGACGCGCTAGCAATAAAAGGCCCAATAGGGACGCAGAGTGGTGGTCTATCAATACTAATTGAAAATAATGTGGGATAGACATTTAGAGAACCACCTTTAATCTAAAAACAACATTGCAGTAGGGATCAAGTTGTGTACTAATATTCATACTCACCTAATCAATGTTTATAGCTCTCCTACACAGGCAAAAGACAGGAGAGAGATGATCCCAATAATATCTCAAATTGAAACTTGAATACAATCATTTACGAATACGACTGTCTTACTATCTGGGGACTTCAATAACACCTTACACATTCAAATGATGAAGACAAAATTTGGAAACAACAAATGATCATATTAGCTTAGTACCAGATGCAATATTTACATGAGCAAAGTTAAACTGGTCAGTTAAACTGGTGAGCTCCATGCTCACTGACCTTGGCCTCTGCCATCTGAACAGGAGATATAAGCGTGACCAACCGGCAAAAATAACTTTTAATGTTGAGGGTAAAAAAATCTACAAATGACTACACTTTTACACACGGCAGTGATTTCTACAAAATCCAGAAATATAAAATTATAAAACGACCAGAAAGTGACTATAATCAACAGCATATAACTTTCTGTCAAAAATAGAGAAATTAAACAGATACAAATTTGCATCTCAAGAAAATAGTTATAAAAGGATGGAAGAGAATGGTTTGGAACTACATAAAGACAACAAATATGGAACCAAAGATGTATTACTAACTTTATGGTATACAACATGGGAAATGAGCAGCGACCCCTCCGTAATGGCGGAGGAGCGCTGCCCCACAGCAGATGCAAAATAAAACGATAATAAAACAATGTTATTATTGTTTTATTTTTCACTGACAGTCGGTGCTGCTGAGCCTAGGGAGGGGCAGGGCTATCTTCTATGGACAGACAGCAGGACTGTAAGTGCGCATGTCGGTTTGGCAGGACATTTTAGGACGGTCAAACCAACATGCTTACTTAGATTTTTGCAACCCAGCTGTATTGTACAGCTGGGTGGAGAAAAGGCACAGGCTGTTAGTACCTTGGTGAGCGCATAACCAGGCCGCTCAGATCAATCCTGGCACTGCTCTCATGCTGGATAATAGCATAAGTGCAGCGTCTGAATTGGTTGGGGAATCTGGGAGCCTGTACTGGCCCATGGACTTCTGGGACGAAAGGAGCACTGAGGAGGCCGGAAGTGGCAGCCCAGTGCTTTTTTTAAATTATTATTTTCCCCCCTGCCTCACCACTTTATTTTGGCAGCAGCCGCCCCTGTGGGAAACCCAACTTTACACTACTCTATTCGCTGAAATATTTGATTTCTTTCCTCAAGAAACACTCCAAAATTAAGGAGACACAAGTTTCAATGTTCAAGCTTTTCTAAAATACAAACAGCAAAAAAACAGAATTCCCCAAAAAATACCTAGGACAATTTCTAAGGACCGACTCTACCCTACTAAAAGCCACTAAGCTTAAAAAGCTTAACATCTGCTCTCAAAAAGGAAATCAATAACATTAAAATGATACATTTGGACCAACCTACAGGCAACAATTTCGACAAAGAACACGTGCAAATTCTGGTCTCTAGTGGGCTTTGGAACTAACTCACACAAAATAGGTGGTGACTATCACATTCCTTAGGGAATAAAGAATATTTGGCAAACCTGTATAGAAGGACAGAACTCAAACCAGCCGACGTGGAATACAAGCAGGAGACACCACAATGTGATATTTCTCTATTGAAAACAGTACAGCTTATTAAGGCTTCCAATGACTCGAACCAGAACAGTCTTCCCGTGGCAGACATAAATTCAAATACAGCAAATTAGGGCCTAATATCGACCCCAATATTCAGCTCAGAAAGCTATTCAGGCTCTGTACTACCATCATGGAGAGGCTCCATAATTCATTTCATCTCTAAAATAGGCCAGAAAGATTCTCCAAATAGCTGGCATCTAATTGCTTTATTAAATGCAAATGGGATAATATTTCCAAACCATACGGGTATGCCATCTGCAAAACTGCTCAGACCAATCTTAGAGAATCATGTACCACCAGACTGGCTTCCGCCCAAAATGCTCCACAATGGACAACATTGTGGCACTAACCAGCTTAGCACAGAAAGCACACATGACTAGGACCAATAATTTTTTTGCGAGCTCCAATGATTGTTCTACGGCCTTTGATAAAAGGAACCAGAGTAAGACTCTGGGCTATTCTGGATTTCCCTGGGCCTAGATTCAGGCCTACTAAATCTAATAATTGAAATACATAGTAATACCTGGGTCCAAGTGAAGCTGTCTGATGGAAGAGGGATAATGCCAAAAGTTAACACTCATAATAGTGTGAAACAAAGCTGCATCCTGGCTCCACTACTTTTTAGCCTATACATTTCAGACCTCTCAAAAGTACAGCAACAGAGCGTGGGCGATGCTCCAAAACTAGCCACCACCCATGAACCATTAATGACCACGGCTGATGATCTTGTTATCCTCTCTACTACCCATGTCGGTCTACACCGAGAAATTGACCAGAGTGCTTGCCTTCAATATTGAATATAATTTGCATATTAACTTCAATAAAGCATAGGTTAGGCCATTTGGATATCAAAAGCTAAAATGTATCCGGACCGTAGGCTCAAACAAGATTGAGCATGTGCACAATTACAGATATCTAAGTACATATAATAGACAACAACCTATATTGGAACTTTTATATTGACCATATGCATCATAAAACATCTAACATCACAGGAGCAATTAAAAGATTTGCAGCAAAATATGGAGGGGTGGGTGATTGGCCCCTCAAACAAAGCTGGTTACGGTTCTCTGTATGGTTCATTGAGCTGGTCTTCTAACACAATAAGAAAAGCTGAAACAGCATTTCGGAGTTGTAACAGGGAGCTATTCAATCTAAGAAGCTTGACGCCGCAATGTCAACTAAGACTCAAGTTAGGCCTCTCAATCTTACATGCTCTGAACAGTATCAATCAAATTACTTATTTCATTGATTGTCACTTGGCAGGGGAGAAAATTCAAAAATACTACATCAAAAAAGAGTTGCCAACCCATGCCGTTGACTCACTGTTATCGGAACATCATATTACTAAGCTTCTCACTAACCATAACCTACCAGCATTGAATGAATTAAGTAAGCATCTAGGAAGCTGATAGTAACACAAGAAATAAAAACAATGCATTGCTTACTGGACATTGAGGCATCAACAAAGTTCAAAAACATGTATACCTCAGGAACATATACTATGCAAAGAAAACCATACCTAGGTTTTAACAGGAATGCTCGGGTAAAGAAGTCTTTACGTTTTCCTTTCCAAGCAATTTTAGGGCTTATTGAAATCTCCTGCGAAAGTCTTTAACCTGTGTCAGATTTGCAACTTGGGCCAGGAATCACTAGAACACATACTTTGTATGTGTCCAGATCATCGTGATCTTCGCAGTAAATATATAAAACCAGGACAGAATGAATCGGAGCAACTCCCGAAGCAATTTCATTCTGTTTAGGGTCTCCACACCAAAAAACTGTTGGACATTTTATGAATTACTTAGATCTGGCAATTAAGATGTGGGAATGCAGAACATAGAGTGATTTTTAATGCATATTGGCCTTTATTTTAACATATTTTTCTTTTATGATGACAAAGTTATATTTATTGTATATGTTTTTTTAAGAAACCTAAACAATAAAGAATATATTCATTCATTCAATTGGGCTAGAGCATAACTGACAAAGTTTCAGATTGCTTGTGTGGCATTTTCGGAATTTCAGTGTAATTATGAGAGACATTCAATGGCTATATGAGTGACACTTTCTCGCGAGCAAAATTAAGCAGTGAAGACGAGAGAAAGATATAAATATCAGAAATTACACTCATTTGAGCAGCGTGATACTCTAAGAACATCTAAAAACTCCTGCAAAGCACCAGAAATGGATGGGCACTAACCTAGAAAAAAGCAATAACTCACAGCTAATCCTCACAGAGATGCCCGATGGAATGGGTAACTCCAGCCCCAGTATCCCCTCCTTTTGTTACTGTCCAGCTCTGAATGGGGCATTCGGGCCTACACCATAGACTAAGTCAAGGTTTTTTTTTTTTGTAAAATCTTTTTATTGGCATTTCTTTATCATGCAAAGTCCATACATTATGACAACATCATTACAGGTGTTCAGTACGGTTTCTACATGTCATACTGTTTGTTCCCTGGTGTAGTTACATTGGGTAGGAACATGAGTTTTAACACATCAAGCATCCCTGTGTCTAGGGACGGCGTACTTATACAGCCCGTGTGAACATATGTTGTTCCCTGTAGGACGTACTGTTACTCTTGTGTTGACCTGCGGTACTGGTGTTGGGTAGCACCGCCTATTGTGTTTTCTTTTAATATGAAACATAACTCTTCAACATGGGTAATTTGAACTGGGATTCACTGTATAGGAGTGTTTGTATATTAATGAAGGCTAGTAGGTCAAATGGACGGCGCCAGTCACTAGGCTTTGTAGCACAGGGTGTGGCATGTGCAAGACTATGTAGGGGGCGCCGGCTGCTTTTCGTGTTCAGGTAGGGGGTCGCATCTCTGTGGGTATCCATTTTCGGGGGGTATGCTGTGTGCCTTCCCGGCGTGCTCCTCTACAGGGGGTGTAGTGGCCTGAGTGGGTGGCTCATCTGTTGCTGCCTGTTTGAAGGCATGGAGTAGTGTCGCCCATTGCATGGAAATGTGGTGTTTGCGGGTGCCTTGGATTTCTTCCGATTTAAGCGCCTCCTCCTCCGAGGCCCCCCACTTACTAACCGCTCCCCACCAAGCCGCGATCGATGGCCCTCCCGGCGCTCTCCAATGCATGGCTATGCATCTCTTCGCTAAGAGGATCGCTAGGGAGACAAAGCGCGTCTCCACTTTTTGGTGCTTTCGGCGCTTGGCTATGCCCAACGTGCAGACCTCCCATGTGTTGAGACCCGTGAGCCCTGTTATCTCGAGCAGAGTGGCGTGTATCGCGGCCCAGTATGCGTGAAGTGCAGGACAATTCAGAACATATGGAGGAAGAAAGCGCCGGGCTCCGGGCATCTAGGGCAGGTGAAGTGTGTGTTGGGGTAATAGCGCTGAAGCATTTCTGGGGTCAGATGTGCATGGTGCAGCATGTGGTATTGTATGTTTTTGAAACAGTAGTTGCGGGACACCTTTTTCGCGAACTCAAGGGCGCGTTCCCATTCTTTATCATGGAGGAGCCTTTGGAACTCGGTTTCCCATTTTTCTCGGAGAGGGATTAGGGTGATCGCGCCGAGCGTCCACACCGCTTTGTACAACCATGTCACTAAGTGTCGTCCTGGAGCCATCTGTAAGGTAGTATGTAGAACTGGGTGTGTGGGCGGTTCCATGTCGATTGTGCACCACATTCTGCGGCACTCTATCAACAGTTGTCTATGCGTGAGGAATTGCCCATTTGGAAGGTCCGTGCCGGCGGTGAGGTCGGCGAATGTCTGCAATTACCCGTTTGCATACAGGGCGCCCGCTTCTGTGATTGCGTGCTCGGTCCAAATGCGCAGTGCGCTTTCTGTGTAATGAATTCGGCCTCTAGGAAAACCCACCAGTGGCTTTATGGGAGAGTAGAAAGGGGCTGAGTGGCTCATTTTGTGTATGCGTTTCAGGCATGCTTGTGCCACTGCTATCTGGAGTGGACAATCTTGTATAGGCTCTGCACCTGGTAGCAGCATATGGTGTATAACTGGGGCTGTGACTGGTCCCGCCATAGTATGTGTTTCCGTCAATGCGCGGCCTGCGGTCCACTGCGACACCCATTGCAACTGAGCCGCCAAGACGTACGCCTCAAAGGAGGGAGCACCCAGTCCTCTGAGATCCATGGGCAACTGTAGTTTGGCGAGGGCTATTCGTCTACGGCCTGTTCCCCAGATGAGGGAAACCAGGAGGGTATCCAACTCACGGAAGAAGGGACCACAGGGAGATTGGTGAAAAAATATAGCAGCCGTGGGACCAGTATCATCTTGGCCACTGCAATTTTCCCTAAGGGAGCTAATGAGAGATCCCTCCAGAAATTCACTGAGGTCCGAACCCCGGCCAGGGCCCTACAGTGGTTTCCCTCATGCATGTCCTGCGGCGTGTGGTATAGCCGTATACCTAGGTATCGAACTGCTTGGGCACTCCATGATATGTGTTGCCCGCCCGTTAGCAGCTGCTGGGGTGGGAGGTCGCCTGAGAGTGGGTATATTGTGGACTTAGCCCAGTTGACTTTCAGTCCTGCCATCTTTTCAAAGTCTCGCAGGGTGTCAAGTATAGTGTGAGGTGTGACGTGATGTCACGGATGTAGATGAGGACATCATCGGCGTATAATGACACCGCATGGACCGTGCCCGCAATTGGTATGCCCCATTTTTCTCCCTCCCTGTGGAGGCGGATCGCAAGCGGCTCCACCACCATCGCGAAAAGCAGGGGGGAGAGCGGGCACCCCTGCCTTGTGCCTCTGAGAATTGGGAATGATGACGACAGGTAGGGCCCCAGTTAAACTCGGGACGTCGTTCTAGTGTATATAAGCTTAGTGTATGCAAGCAGGCGAGGTCCCACTCCCATCTGCCGCAGGACTCGAAGGAGATAAGGCCAGCTCAGGGTATCGAAGGCCTTCTCAAGGTCCAGGACTAGGCACGCCTCGCGCGGAAAATGTGCGAGCCCTGTCCTGGACGTGAAAAAGGCGCCTAATGTTGTAGGAGGTGTTTCTCCCCGGCACAAACCCACACTGGTCCGGGTGTATCAGGGTTGGAAGGATTGTGGAATATCTCTCCGCCAGTATCTTCCCAAATATCTTGTAGTCTGCTGGCAGCAGGGCTATAGGTCGGTAGGATCCCACAAGCTGGGGATCCCTGTCCGGTTTGGGAAAGGAAACTATTACTGATTCACACATGGACTGTGGTAGGTCTCCCTCATCTAACGCTGACTAGCAAAGCTTTACCAACTGCGGCACCAACTGGGTAGAGAAGGTGCGGAAAACCTCCAGCGGGATGCCGTCTAGGCCGGGCGCTTTGCAGGTAGCCAGCGCTTGCAGTGCCTGCGTAACATCTGACGCTGTGATTTTCTCATCTATCTCGCGACGGTCCGCTCGCGTTATTCGGGGCAGGGGGAGTGTGCTTAAAAATCGGGAAAGTGCTTCCGAGTCTACTGTGGTAGGGGCCGCATATAGTTGTGTGTAATATTGTTGAAAGACTTCTAGGATGGAGGCCTGTGAATGTACCATGGCACCGGCTGCGTTGCGGATTGCGGTGATCGGTGGGAGGGTAGTGTCTTGCTTCGCCAGCCAGGGCAGCTGCGCGCCTGCTCTGTTACTTTCCTTGTGCATCTTCGTGGCGTGTGCTCTAAAGTTGTACCTACGGAGGTCTGCAAGCGCCTCCGCATATGCAGTTTTAGCGTCCGCTACTTGGGTTGGAGTGGCCTCCCCTCTATTTGCTGCCTGTGTTAATGTGGCTAGTGCGTACTCCTTTTCCACTATGCTGCGCTCTAGGGTTTTGAGCACCCCTGAGATGTGCTATATGCATGTGCCTCTGATCACCACTTTGAACGCATTCCATTCCATTGCGCGGGTGGTCACTGTATGCGCATTCTTGTTGAAGTAAGCTCGTATATGTGCCGCTTGCGTTTGTATAAATACTGAGTCTTCTAGGCATTCTTTGGGCAGGCACGAAGTAGGGACCAGGGGCCTGGGTGGTCGCCATATTAAGGTGATCATGTGCGCGTCATGGTCGTATAGGACCCTACCTAGATATTCAGCCTCCTGGGCAAAATGGGGGGGAGCAGAGGAAGCAGTCCAGGCAGACCCTAAGATCGTGTGGGATGGAGTGGAACGAATAGAGTCGGAGGCCGGAGGCCGGATATTTGGAGCGCCATGCATCAGTCAGAGCCCAATGTGTTGCCCAGGTAGCGAACCTATTGGCCTGTGCTGCTATGGGGGATGCCCGGTGTGGCGGGTAAGATCTGTCAAGGAAGGTGTTTTGCACGCAGTTGTAGTCCCCTCCTAATATCCATGGGGCCTGGGTATATGCACTTAAGGGGCGCGAGAGTGAGTCCCAAAATGTTCCCTGGTCTGTGTTTGGCGTGTAAACACTACCAAGCACTACTTGCTGACCACTTGCTGACCATCCAGCAGCCTGTGTAGGAGTGTGTAACGGCCCTCCGTGTAAACTGTTCTAGATAGCTCCTGGAATTGAATCCCTGGACGTATCCATATGAGGGTCCCCCGCGCGTAGGCCGAATATGTCGTGGCGCAGAATATCCCGCGCCACCGCTTGCGCAGTTTGTCTAATTCTTTCGCTACCAAGTGGGTTTTTTGTAGCAGCACGATCTGGGCATTCTGCCTCTTTATATATGCATATGTTGCATATAGCTTACGTGCCGTGTGCATACCTCGCACATTCAGGCTGAGGATGGTGACTTGCCCTTTATGTGCCATGATGTGATGTGGGGGATCCGGGGGGGTAGGATACCTGGGTGCCATGCCGTATCATGAACCGCTTCCATGGCTTAGCCTGATCTCATAGTACAAGTTTGGATGTAGCACCTCGTCTATGCGCGTGTGCATATACACTGTTGGGGGGAATAACTTCAAGTAGGAGGACAACGGGGATGGGGAACAATCCCAATACTGGGGACCTATCGCAAACAGCGATACGTCCAAACTCATGTTGGTGCACGAAGAGAGCTGCAAAATATTGGAGGGGTGGCGTCGCGCAACTACTAGGTGGCTCTCGCTGGGGGCATTTCCAGGATCGTTGCGCGCTCGGTGGCCTAGGGATAAACAGGTAATCACTAGATGAGCTGCTCGGTGTGTCATGTACCTCATCCTACATTATAGTGTAGCTTACTGAGGTGCCCTGTGCACATGTACTGCTGGCTGCTAGTCATATCAGTGTATCGGCAGTCTGTGGTGTGACCAGCAGCGGGGTCATTGAGTCCACTCGGGAGAGCGTCCCTTCACTGCCCTCCTCCTCTCCTGACAAGAAGATGTGTGGACCTCTGTCTGAGTCTGTAGCTGGTGAGGATGGTCGGAGTTCCGCGGCTGCCTGCAGGGCCCTTCGCCTTTCCGCTATAATTTGTTCCAGGTCCGGGGACCCCAAGGACTGGGCGCCCGTGCCGGCGATGACTCTGCTGCTTTGTCGTTTCGGGCGGCGTCTGTTGATGCGTTGGGTTTTTGGATGCCTGTCGGTCTTTTCGTTCACACAGGGATGCTTCCGACAGTGTTGATCCGCCCAGTCCCGCCTGGGCCTCCTCCGTGTCTGTAAAAAATATGGTGGACCCCTCGTGTATGATTTTGAGCCGGGCTGGGAACAGTAAAGAGTATTGTATTCCCTCCAGTCGTAGGTGGCGTTTGACATCAAGGAATGTAGCTCTTTGATGTTGCACCGCTCGGGAGTAGTCCGGAAAGAGCATTATTTGCTTGTTTTCGACTTCGATGGGGCCGTGCTGTCTGGCTGCCCTGAGCACCGCATCGCGGTCTCTGAAATGTAGGAATTTCACCAGCATCGGACGAGGGGGGGGGGGGGGGGGTTTCCGGTAGGGGTCTATCGCCGGAACCCTGTGAGCCCTTTCGATGGAGAAAAAAGGAGTCTGGTCTGTGGCCGGCGTAAAGGACTTGGTCCATGTCTCCATATATGCGACGGGATCCGCGCCTTCAATTCCCTCCGGGAGTCCCAGGACGCGGATGTTGCACCTCCTCGAACGACCTTTCGAGGTCATCAATGCGTTCTTCCATGGTTGACATGCGCCCTAGTAGGGCCTGTAGAGACTCTTGGTGCGTTTTGATTGAGGGTAGCATGGAAGCTATTACTTTTCTCACCATCTGACACTTTGTCCACAAGTTTGCGATGGTCGTCCCTAAGCAGGGTGATGTCTGTGGTTATAGTCCCAAGCCTCTCCTCCATTGAAACCCTTGAGTGTTCTTTGTCCATCTTTTCGGAGAGGGTCAGTTCTTGCAGGGTCACAGCTTCTTTCTGCGGCAGCCTGGCACTAGTAGCGGGGTCCTGCGTTGCCGCGGACGTCACCGGGCCTGTCGTGGCCCGTTGCTTTCCCACGTTGTCGGGCTGAGTGTCATGGTATCCAACTGAGGAGTCGTGTCCCCTCTCTGGGGGGGGATGGTCGCTGTGCAGCAGGATCGTGGGCCGGATGGCGCATTGTGCGTGCCTCTTGCGCAGTCGCAGCCTCCTGTTATTTTCCTTGCGACAGGCCCACTTCACAGCTGGCGTGTTGTTTTGGGGGCCCCCTCTTGTCGCTCCCAGGGGGGGCAGCATCCGCCCCTGGAGTCAGCAGGTTCTCGTGACGGCCGCTGTCCCCGTGTCCGGCGTATCAGGTCTCGGCCTCTTGTGGGGGCTCCTGGCCTTCACCGAGGCATTGGTGTGGGCCAAACCTGCCTCATAGTTCCTCTCTGCAACGAGTGGGTGCCTGCACGTCTGTGCGGGCGGCCGGTTGCACTGTTGAAAAGAGGGGAGGGGGTTTCGCACGGCAGAAGGGTGCCCAAGGTCTTCTGTGCGTCTTGTGCTGCGTCTACTCCCGCACAATGCCTCCCAGCGCCGGTCGATTTTCCGCGGGATCTTGTCTTGCCTTGTGTGTTGTCTCATAAACTCCTTTCGTCATCCACTGGGGCGCACTCCAGTCTCAGAGTCACTGCCGCCAACTCGTGAGGACACCGGCATGAGCTGTCTGTGCCCAGAAGTGCCGTTATGTTAGTGATGTCTCAGTTGTCTCCCCGCTGTTTTCTATTGCGGGGGAGGGCCGGAGCAATCACCTGATAGCAAGTCCTATCTTGCACGCCGTCACCCACCACTGATTGAGCTGCTGTCGGGCCCGACGTGGTACTGGTGCTGTCTTTGGGGCACTCTGCGCCGCCTGTGGGGGCGTTCAACGGCCCCGGGATTGCCGCCGCTGTACTGTGGCCGCCATTTTAACTCCATGCGCGCCTGGACTCAGTGTGTGCGCCGTTCTCCCCCGCCGTGCTGCCTCACCAGGGTGTCTTTGTCATATGTGGGAGCGCCGTTGTGGGCTATTCGTGCTGTGGGCACTGTGTTTAATGCTGCAGGCTGCTCTTTCCGTGTCTACCGGCCTCCGACGTGGGCGAGGATCTGTGCTTTCAGCGGGCTCCGACGAGCGACCGCCGTGGGACTGACCTCCTTTCCCCGCTCCTCACATGTCTCTCAGCCTCAGTGGGGTAGTTGTCTCGTAAGGGGGGGGTCGTCGCAAGACCGGAGCCCGATGAGCTGGCCTGTCGGGCGGGCGTCAGTCCCGGAGTCCCGCATCTGCCATTTTGAGTACGGGTCCGCCGCGGCTCCGGGCTCGTTTTCTGAGATCTGCCCGATACTTGGCCGGTGCGGAGCCCGGCGGCGATCTCCCTTGATGCTCCGACAGCTACAGGCTTGATTTTGGCTCGGCTAGGCGCGGCGTGGCAGGCAAGATTCGTGCCCGCTAGCGGAGCCTTAACCCAGCACGTCCGCCATTGCAGCCTGCTTCAAGGTTTGGTTTTTTAAAACAATTCTCAGCAGTCCTCTACGGAGCCCAGCAACAGTGGTTGTGCTGCCTAACCAACAAGTGCACAAAGCATTAGAAAATAGTTCTGATACATAATAAGCAGTAAGAAAGCAAAATCAATCAAACATTTTGCTGTTCCTAGCAAGTGAGAAATTATTTTCCACACCAAAGCAACCGCCTACTATTTTTTTTATCCCATTCCTTTCACAGTGAACCAGCTACTCCTTGAAAATGCACATCAGATTTTGAGAAAAGATTTCTTTCAAGAATGCTAGAATTTTCTAGAATTTTCATTTGTCAGTCACTAACCTCCATTCGGCCATACTCTCTTCAGAGCAGCAGGCCTAGTTATACTGGACAAAGGGATACTGGTTTTGTTTGCTGTACCGACTTTTCTATGATCACCTGGAGGGAAATGGCGTGTTGACAAATTGCCAAAGAGGATTAGAAAATCTTCACTGACAGAAGTAAAATGCCCAGTGAGAGTATTGGCTCCAGGCAGCAGGCCCTGCGTATGTAAACGTATTTAATTTAGGAAATGCAATGATAGGAATATATATTATCAGCATAAGAGAGGAAAAGGAGGGTTCAGGAAGAGGAATCTCAGCTCGTACATAAAATAAGAAAAGGAAGTGGCCGCAGTGCCTCTCGGGGAGCTGGCGCTGGAATGGGCCGTGCGTGACGCAGGCCTGTCAAGGGGCTCGTGCTCTAATGGGTAGTGACGCAGGCCTCTCGCGTGGTGGCTAGATCTGGAGTGGGGGGTAATGCAGGGCTATAGCCTCTGAGTTAAGAATGGAACAATAGTGATTGACGCAGGCCATGGGCTACAAGAGAGAGCTGAAGTAACAGAAGCTGTATTAACTCCCGCTGTCCCTCCCATTAAAGCGAGAATTCCTCCCGTACCCGCCCCACCGTGACCCCGAGTATAGAGGTCCGCGGACCAAAGCGGGAAGCTGTGCAAAACCATTAAACGTTGCTTCGGGAGCAGCTTGCTTCTAGGCAGAACTCCAGCTTTTCTCCCGAGATTGGAAAATGCGGAAACCGACTCACAATTTATCAACACGAACGTGCCATTGAGGGGCTCTGACTCGGCTCCCTGGCAGGAACGTAGCTACCTACCTTTAATATCAGGGGCCCTGGTGAAAGCAAGGAAAATGGCCCCAAGCTGAAGTTCGGGTTGTAAAATACAGAAATTATAAGGGTTTAATGAGCCCCTCTGAGACCTGGTGCCAGTGCACCAGCTGCACAATACTCCCTGCTCCCCACAAGTGGTGCACTAAATCCTTCTTCAATCCAAACACACGGCTATCTCAGTGGAGCAAAGAATCTCCTTAAGCGGGAACCACACCGTCTATCCTAGGACCACACCGAGGGGACGAGTCACTCGGATCACAGCATGTTGCCATACCACGGGGGCCTGACACTTTAGAGGAGCGGAGGCTGACCTTACATGAAGCGTACTAATCCAAAGGAGTGGGGCCCGCGCTTTTCAGTTAAGCATACTCAAGGCGGGAGAATGGCCCGCAATTAACACTCCCTCCAGAATGGAAGCTGGCCGCTACGTTAGCGCCAGGTGTGAAGAGAGGCCTAGTGAAGGGATGACCTTCTCGCACAACTGTAGGATCACCAGCAGCGGCGAACTTGGGTCGGATTAACGGGCGGGATTACATAAAGCGACTCGGGGCCCCTGGAGTTGAGAGGCTGAGGGGAACTGGCCTACAGGCGTCCAAGCGCAGCCTATTTCCAAATGGTATGGTGTCACCGCCACAGGAGATCTGAGGTATATAGGGGACAAGAAAGGTGACTCATCAATAAAGGCTAGCTACGCCGTCCACCCTGCCCTGCTCATCCAAAGCGTGATAAGAGTGCGCACCAACCAAACCACGCATTTCCGGGTGATTGCCTCGGACTGCCGGTCACCACGCCCCTGCACCTACTTGCGTAGGTTGACTTGCCCGCCTATTTTGATCGCTACCTATCGCAGCTCTTGCTCTGTGAACCTGCCCCCACCACCTCGTAACCTTGCCGGGGACCTACCAGTAGACGCTGTGATCTGCAACCAATCAGTGGTCGTAGCAGACGTCACTGGATGGGTGTGTCTGCAACTCGGCAGTCCCGCCCTCGTGCTCCGTGCCCTTTATTTTTCGGGCTACTGAATGTGCCCTGATGGTTTCTCGTAGGTACGGGTTCCCACTCGCTATCTCTCCCGTCTTTGAGAGTTGAGGTGAGGGTCTCGGCAGAATCTCTGCTAATGTTGAGTTGGGGGTCATTCCTTGGCAGTTAGGAGTGAGATGCCCTCCTCTAGCCCTGACCTTCACAGCTGCGCAGCTCTTAGCGCCAGCTGCAACGTTTAGACCTGGGTTGGGGGACATACCTTGGCAGTTAGGAGTGAGATGCCCTCCTGTAGCCCTGACCTTCACAGCTGCGCAGCACTTAGTGCCAGCTGCAACGTTTAGACCTGCGCAGATTGCGCACCCTTGACTTTCGCGGCTTAGGCAGCGCGCCCGGAACTTTTGGGTCATAGGGCACAGCTGCGCAGCACTTAGTGCCAGCTGCAACGTGTAGACCTGGGTTGGGGGACATACCTTGGCAGTTAGGAGTGAGATGCCCTCCTTTAGCCCTGTCCTTCACAGCTGCGCAGCACTTAGTGCCAGCTGCAACGTTTAGACCTGGGTTGGGGGACATACCTTGGCAGTTAGGAGTGAGATGCCCTCCTGTAGCCCTGACCTTCACAGCTGCGCAGCACTTAGTGCCAGCTGCAACGTTTAGACCTGCACAGATTGCGCACCCTTGACTTTCGCTGCTTAGGCAGCGCGCCCGGAACTTTTGGGTCTTAGGGCATTTGAGCACCTCTTTGAGATGGCCAGTTGGCCCGGGGACTGTTAGGATTGCAGGGCGCCAGGCCCGATTGCCGGCCTAATATTCCCACGCGTTCCGCCCTGCTGCCCTGGTTGTAACGCCGTCCTCCGCACCAGGATCTGCGGCCCGTGTCTCTTCTACCATCTCAGGGGGTGCTCCCGGAAAGATCACTACGGTGGAAAGTCTGGAGCGACGCACGATGCTCGATGCTCCTGGGCCCTGTTAGACCAGCGACTCTACCTCACTGTGGGTGTCGGGTGCAGTCTGCTGATGAGTCATGGTGGAGCCGCCGAGCGTAGTGCAGGATGGTTGATTGGAGTTGTTTGATCAGCTTGCTGGCTGGTATCGTCAACCACCGTAGTGTGTACTGAGACTCTGAGTGGTGCTTGTTGGTCCAAGGAGCTATATGGTTCCTAGTAGTCCTGCTGAGGTGAAACTATCCTGTCTATCCCTTCGTTTTGCAAGTAACAAGTACGGGATCACGGTCACTTGGGTTTAATGACTCTCACATTTTGCTGATATTTTTTCCAACTGGTGTCCCTGACTGGGTGTGTTGTTTCCTATTGGGCTGTCCTGGCTCGACCGGTGGCCCAGGGGATGAGTAATTCACATAATTGGCGCCCACTGTGCTCTCCTCTAATTGTGCTCTTGGTTGAGGTATGGTGTACATTTGGGCCTCCTCCCTGGAGAGCCGAAGAATGTCCTTCCCCATCACTGCGATCCTATAGGCGACTCCCATTTCCATGCGGGTTTCCACACTGGGTGGTCCCAAACCCGGGTGGTAGGGTTTGCCCCGGTATGATCCCACACCCTCTCCACTGCTGGAGGCAAGCCAGCCTTCTATCCCACCGGTATGATGTTTTATTAGGGAGTTAGACCAGAGTCTCTGGCCCTGCATGTCTAGTAGCCTCCTGACCGCTATCTCATTGGATTATCCTCACTCGTCTTCCGGCTTATGTGCCCTCCTCTTCATATCATTCTTTTTTGATCTATCGCTACCCTAGTGGCCCTCCTCTCCCTATCATGGCTTCCATTCGAATTAAGTCGGGAATTAACTGCTTCAAAGTCATCTATCCCCCCAATCTGTCCAAAGCAGCAGCAAAACGGTTCAAGCACAACACCATTGAACACTTCCCTGATTCCCTCTTTGTTGATCAATTCCATAATGGGCACCTAGGGAAGCTAAAAAATGACTTAATTTTTTTCACCCATGACATCCCTTCCTGGTCCACCAGCTTCTTCAATTTCTTCAACGTCTCCTCCTCCTCACCTATCCCGCATGGACAGCGGCTAAAAATTTCCCCCTCCACGAGCTTTAAGGGCTCGCTCACCATAACACTCTACAATAATGGCACCGTCATGATTCAAGCGACAGACTCCTGTCTCTCCCTCTTTGACCATCTCTTCCACTCCCTTCGTCCAACCCACACAACTATGATTTCCCCCAACTCTTCTTTGAACTCCTCTCCTTTCTCCCTTTCTCCCCCCCAGACCCCCCGATACTCCAGCAGGCCGCTATCCCGGGAGGCGCAGGCCTACCCTTTGTTCCCCCCAGCCACTGCTCCCTCATCTCCCTCTCTTCCCCCTTCCCAAAATGCCCCTCCCCCTATCTTGTCTTTCCGGCCTCTGGCCTCCACCCCCCTCCCCACCATACACCTGCTCGATTCTCCAACATTTTCGCCGCCCCCCTAATTCCACTAAATCTTCCCTCCGCCCCCCCTCTTAACTCACCTCTCTTACAACCTGGTCTTCCGATCAACTGTCCTTATTTTCCCCCTTCCATCTCCCTTTCGCCTCATCCCTTTCCGCTCTTCCCCGTCCCCCGTACCCTAAATTCTTCTCTTCCACCTCCCATCTATCCTCAACCCCACCTTCGTCTTCCCTAGCATTCCCAACCTTGTCTCCCTCCCTGACAATTCCTTCCTCGTTTCTCCCTCTGACCTTGCAGTCCCTTTCTCCTCCCTCAGTTTCCCTCTAGTCAATTCCCCCCCACTCCAACTGTTACCTGTCCCCCTACATTCACCTTGTATAGCCTACAGTACCTATCTTGCACCATCCTCTCCTTTCTCCCCATTCCTCTGGCCCTCCTCGGACCCCCCGCCCTCCCCCCTTTACAGCCCCCTTCTCTTTCGGCTCCACGTACATTCGGACCTCATCTGTCCCCCTGCCCACGCCGCCCGGGTCAGTCTTGTCTCCCCTCTTCTCCCCTTACCTCCGGCCTTCTTTTGTCCCCCCTCCTACTCCTCAACTTCCTCCTCTGACGTTTGCCCTCTTCTCTTCCCCTCTGTTCAACTCCAGTAAAAATATTTCTCTTCCCACCGCTGTTTCACCATCCACTCCCTCTGTCCACCATCGTTCCTCACCCTCTTCCCTTGCTCCCCAACTCCCCACCCATTCCCCCACCCCTCCCCTCCCTCCCTCACCCTCTGCACTCCCTCACTTATCCCATTCCACCACCCCGCCCCGTCCTCCCTCACCCTCTGCACTCCCTCTCATATCCTGCTCCTCCAGCCCGCCCTGTCCTCCCTTACCTTCTGCACCACCGCCCTCAACTTGTTCCCCCACCCCTCCCTGTCCTCCCTCACCCTCTGTACTCCCTCCTTTATCCATCGAGCCACCAAACAATCCGTGCTCAGCTCTCCTCTCTCTGGAAAATAAACTTGATTCTCTCATCTATTCCATCTCCCAGCTTGTAGCATCCATCTCACGTTTAAGCGCCAAGTTGTCCCCTGTCCCTAACACCCTCCCGAGGAGTTCCTTGCTCCCGCGCCCTAATAAAACCATCCACAGTCTGCCCTCGACAGACATCACCAACTTACGGGCCAGCCTCAAGACCACCAACGTCACTCCCCCTCCGCCCTCCTCTCCTAAGAATTTTACGCAGTTTCCTATTCAGGTCATCTCCTCTGTCAGACCTCACCAACCTCCCTCTTGCCGGGCTCCCTCATTCAAGAATCTTATCCCTATCTCCCTGAACAACCCTAACACCCCTATCACCAAAACATCTGCGTCAGAGCTGCACTGTTTGCTCCACAACTGCAGATCTGCAATCAAACACAAAGTGGAAATCTCTGATACTATCACACACCAAAATCTTGACATGTTCTTCCTCACTGAGACCTGGTTTAATGACTCCTCTCATACTTTGTTTGATCTGTTGGTACCCACTGACTATTCTATCCTCAGAAATGACAGGGCAGACAAAATTGGAGGAGGTGTCGCTATCATCTTCAGAAACTCCCTTCAAATTAAAGCGGTCCCAACCACCCTCTTCCGTACATTCGAATGCCTTTCCCTAGAACTTCAAATACATCACGGCTCACCCTTTAGATTCCATGCCATCTACCACCCGCCTGGTTACTGCTCTTCCTTTGTGGAGGAACTGACTGACTTCATCAGTGACCAATTCTCTCAAAGTGACAGACAGATCTTCCTGGGTGACTTTAATCTCCACTGGGGCTCCTTGGAAGACTCGGCTGCCAACAAGCTTGCCTCCTTTCTCTCAGCCATTGATCTCCTCCAATATTGCTTGGAAACCACACATTCTAAGGGCTCTATTCTGGACCTTGTCATATCCAAAGCAGACCTGCTGACCACTGCTCCCCCCATCCATGTAGACTGGTCTGACCACCTCCTCATTCCCTTCCGCTTTCACCTATCGCACGTTATAACTCTTGGCCAACCTAAAAGAGCTACTACCTGGTTCCGTAACACTAAGAACATTGATCTTGACACTTTTTGTGATTCCGCTATGCGGGCACTTCCTAGACTAAACCCTAGCGTGGATGTCAACGTTCTCACTTCTCAGTGCCTCTCAGTACTAGCAGTCGAAATCGACATTGTTGCTCCTCTCCAAAGCAAAAGGAAAAGACCCACCCCCTCAGCACCTTGGTTCAATAAAGCGCTCTACGATGAAAGGAAAAACCTTAGATTCCTGGAGAAGCACTGGAGAAAATCTCCTTCCACCTCCAATCTCTCTCTTTTACGCTCAGCAAGATCCAAATATCACAACCACATCTTCCTTGAAAAAGCATCACATTTCAGATCCCTCCTTGACTCAGCTAAAAACAGACCCCAAAAACTTTTTGACCTCTTCAAAAACCCAAACTGTTCTCCCCCAACCGTTAAGCCGGAGGATTCCTCAAAGAAAGCAGCAGATTTCGCTATATTCTTCGATGAAAAGGTCAAAGCACTGGTGGATCAGGTCGCCCATCCCCCTCCCATGGAGGAGCGGAAATCCTTAGTCACCTGGCAGAACTTTGACGTCATCTCGGAAGATGACCTTCTCAAATGCATCTGCGAAACTAAACCCTCAACCATTCTGCCGACCCCATCCCTAGCGACATCGCCATCGATTTCTACACCTACACTCTCTCTTACTGGACCAGGCTAGTCAATCTCTTCCTCAGTCAGGGCTCCCTCCCGGTTGCCCTCAAATCAGGTCAGGTCACCCCTCTTCTAAAAAAACCCGCCGCCGATGCGAACGACCTCAACAACTTCCGCCCTATCACCAACCTCCCTTTTCTTTCGAAAATCACAGAAAAATGTGTGGCGAAACAACTTTCCTCACATATTATGGACAATAACCTCCTCGACGTCTTCCAGTCGGGCTTCATCCAAAATTGCAGCACTGAAACAGCCCTGCTGCAAGTGATTGACGATGCGCTGCATATACTCGACTCTGGGGAATCATGTCTTCTGATTCTTCTAGACCTCTCTGCAGCCTTTGACACGGTTAATCATAGCACCCTCCTCAACACTCTTCAACAGAGAATGGGACTGGATGGCACAGTGCTCAAATGGTTTGCCTCTTTCCTCTCGGACAGATCCCAAATGATCAAGATAGGGAGCAGTCTTTCATCCCCTGTGGCCGTAGGTCAAGGCGTCCCTCAAGGTTCTATCCTGGCACCCACCTTGTTTAATCTCTACCTGGAACCTTTAGGGAACCTCCTAAGCAAATCTGGGATCCTTTACCATCTGTATGCGGACGACACGCAAATCTACCTTAAGGTGTCCTCCGCACACGATCTCTCCCTACTCAATTCTACCCTCAACTCTATTCACAACTGGATGTCAGCTCACCAACTCATTCTGAATCCCGCCAAAACTGAATTCCTCCTCCTCTCTACCTCTCTCTCACCTCCTCCTGTTCAATCTTGGATGGATCAGCTGAACCTACTCAACAACAAACCCATCATTGTCGACAGCGCTAAATCCCTAGGTGTCATTCTTGACAAAAGACTCAACCTAATCTCCCACATCAACTCTATTGCTAAGAACGCACGGTACCAGCTGCGCCTTCTTTGGGGGATCCGTCGGTTCTTCCCGGAGAAAGACTTAAAAACCTTGGTACAATCTCTGGTTCTCTCAAGACTGGATTACTGCAATTCTCTTCTGACTGGCCTACCCAAATCCCACCTCTCCCCTCTCAAATCCATCCTCCATTCAGCTGCTCGCTTCATTTCAGGGTCTAAACGAAGCGACCACATCACTCCTATCCTGTCCTCTCTTCGATGGCTTCCGATCGAGGCAAGATCTATTTACAAAACTGCCTGCATCACACACAAAGCCTTACACACGTCCTCCCCTCGTTACCTGGCGAATAAATTGAAATTGTCCGGTGGCTCTCGCCCTTCTCGCAATGCGGAAAAGCTTCTGCTTGAGCCCCCGTCTTCAAAAGGGAAAGATCGATGGCTCAATCCTTCTCGGGCAATGCGGTGAGAATCTGGAACTCGCTTCCCCCACTGCTCCGTGCCACCTCCACTACCCGGATCTTCAAAGCTGACCTCAAGTCTCTTCTCTTCCAAAGACACTTCCAGAACTAATACGTTCGTTCTCAGGCCCCTCTAGGAAGTTCGCTCGTCAGTGTAAAGTTGTACTTTTGTCTGTTCATTCCTTACCTTGTGTGTTGTGTTGGTTTTTATGTGCGTGTTCCCCTCATTACAAGTCCCCTGTGAAGTCACGCCCTCTCTACTACCTCAAGGAAGCTCTTCCACTATAGGAAATTCTGTATTCCAAGCCTATAGAAGTGCCTTCCCAGTGTGTTTTGAGTTACTGCCACTTATTACAGTATTATGCCTTTAGTGGTATTTTTTACCCCATGTATCATATATTTTGTACCCCATGTACCCCCTGCTGAATTCACGCCTCTCTACTACCTCAAGGAAGTTCTTCCACTATAGGAAATTCTGTACTCCAAGCCTATAGAAGTGCCTTCCCAGTGTGTCATTAGTGACTGCCACTTATTGCAGTATTATACCTCTATTTGTATTTTGTACCCCATGTTTCATGCACACCTGTCACTTTTTCCTCTTGGAACTTATTCCTCTTTTTGTATTTGGTTTGTTTGTTTTTGCACAATTGTCACTTTTTCCTCATGCAATGTAACGCTTGCCTTTGTATTATGCTCATTTGTATCCTCCTCCTTATGTAATGTTGCTGATCCTGTTGTGAAGCGCTCTGACACCCTCGGGTAAAGTCCGCGCTATATAAAAATGCATAAATAAATAAATAAATAAATAAACTAACACCCCCCCCCCCGCACCGAGGGGACTTTTGAGCTCTCTCTGTGTAACCCGATCCCGGTTACCAGAAGCCTCCTTAGACCCAGCCTGGAGATCACACAGAGTGCCATACTGGGAGGCCAATGACTGTAGGGCACTTAGAATAGCACTGCTGTGCTGACAACTTCTTAGGTTTAGGGTAATAGTGTGTGAGTTCTATCCAAATAATACACATAATCTTTACAAAATTAAACTTATTATGCAAAATACAATGTGGGGCACCTTTTCTTCACCCGAGTATACTGAGCAAAAAAAAAGTCACGCGATATACAGGAAGGAGACTGGTTTGAGTAGAAAATGTTTGCTGCCAGGACAAAATGTCTCTCGGTGAAACATTTCCTACTCAAATACTATGCAAAATTTCACGTTATGGGAAATGGTGACAACTTTGCACGTTTCACGTGATGATGCGACATTCAGGAATTATGCAAGACTGTGTCAGCGTAATACACATGTCACACAGGCCTACTTTAGGGGTCTCTGCTCTGAGAGCGGCTAGGCACGGTCCCTTCTATCGAGGGCATGGTATTAAAGGCAATGGAAGGTTAACAAGGGGCCAGGGGGGAGAGAAATGAGTCTCCTGGCTTTGCAAAGCTGTTCGTGTTGCTGGATATTGGTGTTGCACAACACTTGCCAATTGCTGGGACTCTTAGTGCAGACTTCAGTCTGTGGGTGGGGTTCATCCAGCATGGGATTTCCCACCGAAGTTCCATTCCTCAATCACTATTGGTGTGAGTGGGTGGTTTAGACAGGTGGGATATCCATAGGCATGTATTTCATAAGGGAATGGATTTCGCAAACTTTGAAACTCATCTGTGTTCACTGGGAGGGTGGGGGTTTGCCTCACTGAAGTGGTTTGAAGAGGGGGTTTGTGTTTGAGGTCTTCACCTTACCTGTGTCAGCTATTGTTGCCTAACACAAGTCGGGTTTTAAAGGACCTTTTGAGGGAGGCAGGGGCCTGATTTTCTGTAATGACTTGGTTTGGGTCACATCCTTCCTCTCTAAAACAAGTCAATTGACTCACTGTTCACAAAGCAGCTTGGTGATTTGCTGTCTCTCTCAAGGATGAACCTTTCATCACCATTCTTCCTCACTTGTCTCACCACAAAATTGCCCAACCACAAATTTCTCTGAACTCCACCCTCCGCCGACCACATACCATAACTTATTGCACTGTTCTAGCCCATTACACTTCCTTCAAAAAAGAGCACAGTGCCCAATACTACACACACAATCCATCAAACACTGCATCTCGCTATATACAAACCATATCTTCACACCACATACACACACACACACACACACACAAAACTAAAGGTTAAAGTAATGTTATAGATAGGTGAGAATTTCAGGGACGACATAACGATTTAAATGTACAAAACCACTGAAATTCACCAGTTATAGTTATATCAAGTAACTATAACTCGTGCCCTATGATAACTATAACTTGCGCCCCGCCAAAATGTTGCAAATGTTGCAGTGATATTATCAATGATGCCATAGAAGATGTCATGAGTGATGTAATATGTGGGGTAATTAGTAGTGCATGGCGAGGGCACGAGTTATAGTTAGCTTAGGGCACAAGTTATAGTTAGTTGAGATAACTATAACTGGTGAATTTCAGTCACGGCCAACACTTCGCATGCAGCCAACCCAATGCCTTGCACAGCCTTTGGCCATGTGCGATGGGTGGTTGGCAACAACTGTGCCCAACCCTCCCAAAGGCACCCAAGCCAACACTGCACACATCCTTCAGCCATGCGTGGTGGGAGGTTGGCCTCAGGGTCTATTTTTTTTTTAAAGGCGATCAGGGCTGAGGTGCTCCCCTCCCAGAACCTATTATGGCCCTGGGGGCCCAATCCCCCTGGGCCACATATATTTTACAGGGGGGGCACGTAGACCCCCATCCCCAAGCTTCTTTAGGCCCTAGGGACCCCCGTACCGAGGGCCTTATTTATTTTAAAGGGGAGGGGGGCGAATGGCCCCCCTCCCCGAGCCTTATAAGGCCCTGGAGACCCCATCCGGAGGGCATTTTTTTTTACAAAGGGGGAGGGGGCGGTGTGACCTCCTTCCCTGAGCCTTCATCCCCAGGGCCATTTTTTTTTAAAGGGGAGGGGTGCTGCCTGGCCCCCCTCCCTAAGCCTTATTAGGCCCTGGGGTCCCTATTCCCCAGGGCCAATACTTAAAATAAAGGGGAGGGGGCGGCACAGTCCCCCTCCTTGAGCCATTATTGGTCCCGGGGATCCTATCCTACGGGGCCTGCATTTCTTTAAGGTGGGTGCCCTGGTGCCCACCCAGAGCACCCACCAAATACTCGTTATGGGTCGCGAAGGGGGTCCCAAGGCCCCCGCGGCCCCACACGACTCCTCGCATGCAGTGGGAGCCGGCATTGCTCCCGCCCGTAAGGAGCAGCTACTTATGCTGCTCCCTTCGGGCGGTAGCAATATTTTGATCTGTTTTCCTGCCTGCATCACAAGTCTGCTCCCAGTGGGCAGGAGTATTTTCAAAGACTTTGTGTTTTCTCCTGCATGGAGGAAGGTTTGAAAATGCTCATTCCAAGCAGGAGCAAACACAGGTATCCCTGCCCGCGCCGGTAAATGCATGGAAAACGCTATTAATGGCTCTGGGAGGGGCTGCGTGGTCCCTCTCCCTTTTCAAAAGTTTAGCGGTCCCGGGGGATGGGGTAACCAGGGTCTTTAGAAGCTAGGGTAGGGGGCCACATGTCCCCTTGCCTTTAAAAATACAGTGGGCCCCGGAAGATGGGGTACCCAGGGCTAAATACAGTCTGGGAAGGGGGGCCCAGCACCCCCTCCCCTAAAATAGACTTCGGGCCCGGGGGATGGGGTTCCCCTGGGCCGCAGGTAGCTTGCGGAGGGGGGCCACGAGCCCCCCTCCCCTCAAAACATAATTCAGGCCCCAGGGGATGGGGTCCCCAGGGCTAAAAACGGCCTGGGGAGGGGGGGCCACATGTGCCCCGCACTCCATGAAAAAAACTACCCCCCCGGGCCCTGTTTCACCCTGGGTGGTTTTCAATAAACAAGCTGGAGCCCGCACATTCTTTTTTTTGTCGCACTGGGACCCCTCCAACAGGCCTAGGGGGTCAGGGTATCCCTACCCTGCCCCCTTATGTATTTTTTTTACTGTTTTTTTCAGGACTCAGGACTAAGTCCTGAGTCCTAAGATGGCTGCTACCACTTCCTTGGGGAGGTGGGGGCAGTCAATCAGATCTCAGCAGGATATCTGTTGGATCCACGGAGGCTCCACGTCCCTGGGTATACAATGGTTTTGAGCATTAATTACTTAAAAACTACTGAACAGATTTACACCAAAACACAAAAAGCACTGGGCCATGGTTTAAATCTGTTCAGCGGTTTAGGCTATAGTTGTGTCTACAGTTCCTATGGAAAAGTAAATGGGGAAAAAGAGTTTTGGGAGCCCCCTCTTTTCTTGTACCCAGCTTGATGGATCAGCCAGAAACTTTCCATGCACAAACTAGTAAAGAAGCAGCACTTTTTTGGAATGTTTCGTGGAGATTCGTCAAACGGTGCCAACGTTATTAGCAACACAAAAAATGCATTTCCTATGGAATCATGATCCTAACTATAACTACCCAGTCTATAACTACCCAATGGCGACCACCACTGGGTCGGTCTCGGTCTATCTATCTATCTATCTATCTATCTATCTATCTATCTATCTATCTATCTATCTATCTATCTATCTATCTATCTGTCTATCTATCTATTTGTCTATCTATCTATATATGTATATATAAATTACAAGTACTTGGGGAGGATGAACAAAGTGAGAACATGACTCTGTCTACACAGCATACAATGAATAGAATGGGTGTCAACATCACGGCAGCACCAGAAAGTCCTTTCAAGCCAGCTTCAACATTTATCCCGATGATGCCCAGAGATGCAGTAGATGTATTTAATGACCGAGTGATAGAAAAATTGAAAAAGTTGAACCAGGAAAAAGAACACAGTTAAAAAGAAATGGAAATACCGGGAAAAACTGTATTTCAATTTAATGAAAAAGTTGAGCCGTAACAATCAAATCATTATCAACAAATCGGACAAGGGTGGCAACGTGGTATTATGGCCTATGGCCGAGTACCTGAAGGAAGCCTACAGCCATTTAGATAATGCCACATGTTACAGAAGATCAACACCGCAGGAAGTAAGGGCTGTTAAATCTGCGGTCAAAAATGATTGAACTCAATGGAAACAAGAAGGATTAATCTCGAAGGATGAATTTTCATTTCTTAACAATGAATTCCCGGTGACTCCGGTAATTTACTTCATCCCCAAAGTCCATAAAGGGACCTCACCAATACCTGGGCGTCCGATTATTTCGGCAAAGCGGGGTCTGTTTGAGAAAATCTCCCAATACGTTGACTATTTTTTGCAAGATATAGTTACTAATCTACCATCGTATTTAAAAGATACAGGTGATTTTCTCAGAAAATTATATCAAATGACCTGGAAAGATGACAACATTTTTATTACCACGGACATTCCCTCGCTATACACTAGTATAAAACATGAAGATGGTTTGAATGCAGTTAAGCACTTTTTAGATAGGAGATCAATATGCTTTTATAACCACAATCAAATGTTGATAAAAATGATTAAGTTATGTTCAACTAATAATTATTTTATGTTTGATAAAGAAATCTTCCAACAACTTAGAGGGGTCGCCATGGGAGCATGCTTCTCCCCCAGTTACTCGTGTTTACCTGTGGGCTGGTGGGAGGAGCGGGTTCTCAGGGTGAAACATGAACAGGAATGGAACAACCAAGTGATTAATTGGTTGCGATTTATTGATGACGTTTTTATTGTTTGGAGAGGATCTGAAAAGAGTGCAGCAACATTTGTGGAACAACTTAATCATAACTCATTGAATCTTGAATTCACAGCTCAGATCAGTAGCCAACAAATTGAGTTTTTGGATGTACTAATATATGTGAATGAAGGGCGAGTAGAATCTAAGCTTCACAGAAAGATAACTGCATGGAATTCAATTTTCCATGCTACGAGTTCACATCCCAAACACATCATTCGCAGTATTCCTTATGGGGAGTACCTTAGAATCAGGAATTTTTTTAGCTCAGAGGTTGATTTGGCTATTTGCCAAAAAGCGGCTACTGACAGATTTATAGTGCGAGGTTATGATTCTAAGAGTTTGGAGTTATCAAAGATGAAAGCCAATGCCAGGACTAGAGAGTCAATTCTTTTTAATGCTTCCAGTAATACAGAAGAAGGTCTTGTAAAGGGAAGGAATAATTCACATGTTTCGGAAGGCACTAGGCTTATTACCACATTCAGCAGACGAGAGAGACAAATAAGAGCAATCTTAAACAAACAATGGCCAATCGTATTAACAGATATTACATTGGGCCAAATTCTCCCTGCTAAACCCACTCTTACATTCAGACGAGCTCAATCCATGCACAATTCTTTGGTCAGCAATAGCCCCGAAGTGAGTTCTGGCACAAGTTGGTTGTCCCCCAAAAATGGATTTTATAAATGCAGCTCGTGTTTGGTATTAATATGGCTAGTTACACACCAGCTTTTATGGAGAAACCCGTTAACATTAGAGGTCACTACACTTGTAGAACAGAGTACGCTGTATATGTACTTGAGTGCCCATGTGGTCTTAAATACGTGGGACGCACTAAGCTACAAGTCCACACAATACTTTTATAGCATTTGAGAGCAATAGTCAACTCTGACCCTTTTTATCCTGTAGCCTGACATTTTAAATTGGTTCATAATAACAACCTAACAAATTTTAAATATTTTGTAATAGGGGCAGTTCCGGTTTTAAGAAGAGGGGGAAACAGAGAAAAACTTTTAAGACAACTAGAATCCAAATTCATTCTTGCTTTGGATACTAAGATACCTAATGGGCTTAACACGAGTGAGGATCTTCACAACTTTTTATGATCTTAATAGTTTATGTCAACATATGGGAATTTGGAATCAGTACATATCAAACAGCGAGGTGATGAATTTCAAACTCTATCACTGAAGATTTAATCAATTACATGAGTTGAAAGTATTTTAGTAGTTTTTAAGTATAAGATGGCACAAGTCACTTTACTTATAGAACTAATAAATCGTTCATTGGCACTTTAAACATCAGCACTTTAATAGAATGAGTAGTATTGAGGAACTATAAGTATCCACGCTGGAGTCCGTGCCTGCTTCGTTTCAAAGTATGTGAATGGGGATTAAAAGTTTGGATTTGATGTATATATATATATATATATATATATATATATATATACATATATATATATATATATATATATATATATTTTATCCTATACTTAAGAAATAAGGCGATCACAAGAAGGATATTCCACCACCAGTTGGTTTATTCTCAGTAACGCGTTTCGCCTGACACAGCAGGCCTGCTCACACAATAGAATGAGTAGTATTGAGGAACTATAAGTATCCACGCTGGAGTCCGTGCCTGCTTCGTTTCAAAGTATGTGAATGGGGATTAAAAGTTTGGATTTGATATATATATATATATATATATATATATATATATATATAGAGAGAGAGAGAGAGAGAGAGAGAGAGAGAGAGAGAGAGAGAGAGAGAGAGAGAGAGAGAGAGAGATACACAACATTAAAATTTTGAACAAAAAAAACCCACAGAAATTCACAAGTTATTATTAGGAGAACTAGCTGTAACTTGCACCCCGCCATCCACTGCTTATGACCTCACATATTACATCACTCATGACATGTTCTATGACATAATTTAGGACATCACTGATGACATATCAAATGACATTATTGATGACATCACTGATGACATCATCCAATGCGTGTGCTAGTTTATTTTATAGTTTACATAGTGGCAGGTAACTACCATATTACTTTTCTACCTAATTTTGCACAGCTTGTATCCAGCTAATGGGTGTTTACAAAACGCATGTGCTTCTAATGCATCATAGGTGTGTAGAGGTATTGAACACATTCTAGATCTTTGTATTGAAGAGTAACTCTGTGTGCAGATGACAGTTGACAACTTGTATCCAGTATGTTCCACACACTTTTTTGGTTCTGCAGAAAACGTTTACAATAGGGCAAAGATTCTACATAGTAGATACTAAGTACTGTAAGCAGGCTTCAGTTATTAGATAGAATAGTCTCATCATGCAATTTCTACATAACATAGAAGACTGTGTGCACTAGGTACTAACCTATGTACATGTGTTGCTTTTCCTTCAGAACATGAGCCATCTGTAAAATTTTCACCACAGTATGAAGGCTGCAGGTAGTATAATGTTTAGCACCTTCAGAGCTTGGTTATTTTAAGTGGATAGTGTCTTTTTTGACAAGCGGTGCATAGAGTGTACATTGTTCTTAGTAGATACTTTTTAATACTTTGTGGTGTATTTCTCATAAGAGTAAACTCTGTTTATTACCTACTTTTGCATTCATATTAACTTCATTTGTGAAAGTGAGGGGTTTGATACAGCTAAAAGCTGTCCATCGTAGGGCATTAATTTTGGAACAGATGTTGAGTATCTTTAGAAACTTGTCTTTCTCTGAACAGTTGTATATATATATATATTGATTATTGTGTGCAATGAGAGTTTACAATGTATCTGTGGTTGATTGGTAATGTGAACTAGGCTTCTTGTGAAGTGTATGGTATAGGGTCAATGCTGCACATAACACATGCTTGGTACACTTAAGGGAGTTGCATCTGTGATGGCATTAATAATGCTTCATATTATTCTGAGCAATTTTGTCCTTACTTTCAGGCCTCTAATGCCATACAACTTTAGAAAATAATGTGTACTAAAGAAGTTTGGATGATGTCAACAGCGAAGTCATCAATGATGCCATTTGAAATGTCATCAGTGATGTCATAGAACATGTCATGAGAGATGTAATATGTGAGGTCATAATCAGTGCATGGCGGGGGGCGCAAGTTCTATTTAGCTCTGCTAACTATAACTGGTGAATTTCTGTGTTTTGTTTTAGTTAAAAATGTAATGACATATTCACCTAACTATAAGGTTACTGTAATCTTTGTTTTTTACAGTGATTACTAAGGTTTTTTAACGTAAAGTAATATTTTATTACCATATGTAAAGCCAACCCCCAGCCGCGCACGGCCTTTCGTTGCGTATGGCAAGGGGTTGGACGCAGGCAGTCACCCAGAGGCAGGCAACTGCATGCCGCACAAGCCCTTAGGTCGTGTGTGGAGTGGGGTTAGCCACAGGTCCTGACTTGCAGCCAGGCCCTGCTTCCACCTCCCCGCAGGCAGCCAACCCCAAGCTGCGCACAGCCTTTGGCAGTGCACAGCGGGGGTTTGACCACAAGGCTAGGCCAGGCCTTGTGGCCAAACTCCCACCAGGCTGCCAACCCCACATCGTGCACAGCTTTTGGTGCGCGCACAGAAGGGTTGGCCTTCAGGCCCTGAGAACCACATCCCCTGGGGCCAAAACATGTATATTAAGGGTAGGGGGTGTGCAGCCCAACCCTTAATTCGACCCAGGGACCCCATCCCTGTGTTCTGTTTCAATAAAAGGTGGAGGGTGAGCCACTTGCAGCCTCCCTCATCAAGCCTTAAAAGGCCCCGAGGACCCTCTCTCACGGGGCCAAATGCAATTAAACAGGGAATTAAACAGTCTCCCCGCCCGAGCCTTGTTAGGGCTCAGGCACCCATCCCCGAGGCCAAATATAATAAAAAAGGGGAAGGAGCCACGCAGCCCCAATTCCCAATCCTTATTAGGGTCTGGGAATCCCATCCACTAGGACCAAACCAATAAAAAGGGGGGAGGAGGGCATGTGGCCTCCTCCATGAGCCTTCATAGGTCCCAGGGATCTCATCCCCTAGGGTTGCTTTTTGTTTAAAAGGGGGCCCCGGTGACCACATCTCCCGGGGCCTCCATTTTAAAAAGGGGGGTACCCCAGTGACCATCCGGGGCACCCAGCAAGCACACATTGGGGCCACGGAGGGAGCCGCCAGGGTACCCAAGGCCCCAGCCGGCTCCCCGCATGGTGCAGGAGCTGCCAATGCACCCACCCGGAGGGAGAAGCTACTTATGCTGTTCCCTCCGGGCGGGACAAATATGTGCCCTGTTACCCTGCCTGCATCAATGCGGGCATTGAAACAGATCACAAGCCTGCTCCCAGCAAGCAGAGCAAACACAAGGAGACTACTGTGTCCTGGGGGTGGGCTCCCCGGGACACAGTAAGTAAGACGGTCCCGGGGAATTGGGTCCCCGTGGACATTAAAGGCTCAGAGAGGGGGGATGTGTGGCCCCCTTCCCCAAAAACGTATTTTGGGCTCCAAGGAATGGGGTCCCCAGAGGTCGAAAAAGGGTCGGGAGGGAGGCCGTGCGCCCCTCACCTTAAAAATACTTTGGGACCTGGGGGATAAGGTACTTGGGCCGAAAACGGCATGGAGAGGTGGGCCATGCCCCCTCATCTTAAATATACCTAGCCCCAGTGGATGGTGTCCCCGGAGACCTAAAAGGGCTGGGGCCCTTTTGATGCCCCCTCCCCATATGTATGTAGTAAAATGGCAGCCGACATTTAGTGTTTTTTTTTTTTTCCTGCAATCCAATGGGAGTCCCATGGTATTGCAGCAAAAACTGTAGATTTTATTTTCTTTTGGCCCCAGTGGGGTCCTTCTGGATGAGAGTTTCTTGAACCCAACCATTCAGATATAGAAATATTTTGGAACCTTAATTTCTCAAAAACTACTGAAATAATAATTTACACCAAATCACAAAAAGCATGCTTTCTGGACCAAGATCTAGCTTACTGCCAAATTTGGCAAAATTCCGTTCAGCAGTTTTTGAGGTCGCGCTGTCTAAAAAAGTCTGAAAAAGTCTGTGGAAAATGAATGGGGATTTTGCGGTTTGGGAACTGTCATCAAATTTTCATGCACAAACTAGGCAAAAAGGTTACATTTTCATCAAATGGGGCCAAAATTATTAGCAACACAAAAACGCATTTCCTATGGGTAATTTTATATATAAAAATATTTACCAGGTCAGGGGCTGGGTGGGAGCGGCGGGAAGTTGACAGATGCAGGCATTGGTAAAATTAAATAAATAAATAACACCTACTCCGTCGTCTGTCGGCTTCCCTCCCTGCCCCTGTATATATACAGCAGCGGCTGGCACAAGTAAACGCGGTGAGGTGGGGGACAGAGGGGTTAGGGGGGAAGACCGATTATGATGTCTCCCAACATCGTTTGGACAGACTCGCATAGACTTCAATGGGAGCCTGTGTGTGTTCCGAATGAGAACACAGGCTCCCATTGAAAAAAGGGGTGGTTGGGGAAAACCTTGCACCCTGTGGCGGGCACCCCATGGTGCCTGCCACATTGTGCATGGTTGGAAAGAGGGGTCCCTTGGGTACCCCACGGGCCACAACCGGATGCCTCCAAATGAAGGGGGGGCCTGCAACGGGCCCCCACAGACAGATTCCGACAGCCGTTTCATGTCGGGCAGACCGAATCGGAACGGCTGTCCGAATCGGTCATCGTAATCGCTCGCTCAGAAACCGTGTTCATAGAGCTGTACGATTCGGCTCCGAAACACTCGGGCTGTCTGAATGCCTTTCGGAACCGAATCAGACAGCCCGAATGGTTTCCGGGCATCGTAATCGGTCGTTTGGAAATGTGTACGATTCGGTCGGAAACATAAGTTCCGAATCGGATTCTGAGATACCGAATCCCATTCGGAGCCTTTCCGAACGACATCGTAATCGGCCCCTAAGTGCAAAAATATATAAATATACACTGTAAACATATATAATGTAAATTTATGTCAAATACTTCACACCACATACACCATCATGCACACCCCTAACCCCAATCAATAAAACTCAGATCCCGAAATCCACAAACTCAACAATATATCATACACTGACAACTGAATATGCCACCCCCTCAATATAACTCACCTCTAGAATCCACCTAGAACTCACATCTAAATTCACCTAGATCGCCATGATTTTACAACAAGGGATACACTACACAAGACTCTTATTTTCTATTCCACCATTTGTATCCAATACACCACACTATCAACAGCAACTACTGGGCAGTATACATTCCTGGCAGATAACACACCTCTGCACATCTTTCAACACCCCATACAAACTACTTCTTCCAAACCATATCAACTCTACAGCCCCCGCCAAGTGCTCTCTGGAAACTAAGGATATAACACTAATGCAAAGTCTGTAACACATTTTTAAAAAATCTGTCACATTTCCTCATACTTTAGTGAGTGGAATCTACTGAAAAACATAACTTCTGGGCCGGATGTGATTTTTAAAGTCTTACAAATCCCAAATGTAATTGTACTCTATTTAATTTCTCTAGCTCAGAAAGAGGAAAAGCTGAGTTCTCCTAGCTCGAATTCGTACTCGTTATCTCCAGTGCTAAACACTCTAGGCCAGTTATTTAGAGGTTGGCAAGGATGTAGCAGAAATGTAAAACTGCCCTTAATGATGGATTTGCCCTAATAAACCTCTCGATCTTGAGAATATTGTGTTTGATTTCAATCTGATGAGGTTGATCTGTATTCCCCAATGTATATTTTTCACAATATTTATTACGTGTCATAGCATGGTGACACAAGTGTTATATCAGTGTTTATGAGGGTGAGGGATTGTGTGAGGTCACTTTCTGTGAAGTCATCAGCAAAGCTATCAACTTTTTTCAGGTCAAGGTTGAAGATCCTGTAAATTAGTGAGATGGGGAATCTTTTTTTGTTTCTTGACTAAAAGTAAACAAAAATAGCACATATTTCTACAGGTGGTGAGAATGATTACATTTGTAAATATCAATATTTTATTAGTGTAGATAGAATATTTATGAATATAATTAATATTTTCTAATTTCAATTGACACTCATTTGATCGCCTTCAAAAGGCTGAAATGCTGAGTTGACCATGGTGAGCTTGAATTTTTAATCTGACGATCACACACATATATAAATAACTGATAAAGCTACTGGGCTCTTCTAGAACCTCTACATAGGTTTTCACCACTTAGGGGTCGATTACGATGGCGGTCGGAAAAACATACCGACCGCCATGGTAGCGGCAAAAAACCGCCCGCATGGCCACCGGGAAAAACGCCGGACACATTACGATGAACCGGCACAATAATCCGTCCGCGGCGGCGGGAGACAACAAAAAAACGCCCGCACACGCCGGACCAGCTGAAAATCCGACCGCAACGGCCGGATACTCAGCGGAAAAGCCAAGAACCGCCGCCATGCACACGGAGTAACCGCCCGTGACATTATGACATCCCCGCTACCACCATGGTACCCACCTATTAATCCGACCGCATCGTGCGCGAACAGTGATGAATCCGATAGGCGGCGGAAGGGCTGCAGCATAGCCACCGCTGCCGAGGAACCGCTGCGGAGAAACCGCAAAAAAAATGGCGGACGTTGAAAAAATACGGGAAAAAAAACAAACAATGCACACACTGAAGTAGACCTGTCCCAACACAAACCAAAAGTGCCCAATGACAACAGCCCCAGAAATTTCAAAATAGCCAACCACAGGACAACACACACAACACACCTGACAGCAACATACCAGCTTGCCACACCCCCCATAGCCGAGCATAAAACCAGCCCCTCCCAGACCACAATCCTTTGCTACACTCCACAGCTGAAGGTCCCAACCCCAGAGAACAAAGGAGAGGCAAACCTGCACACAGCACCACCACAACACACACACCACCTACACCACCCACAACACCCACAACACCCACACAACTGCACCACAGAACATCTGCACAGCACACACCATGGCACCACACAAAATGCCAAAATTCACTGATGCAGAGCTTGCAGTCATGGTAGATGAGATAATAAGAGTTGAACCACAACTCTATGGCAACATGGTCCAACACACCCCATTAGCCACAAGAACCCAAATGTGGGTGAGGATAGTCAATAAGGTCAATGCAGTAGGGACCACCCCCCGCAACAAGCAGGAAATACAGAAGCGGTGGCATGACCTGAAGACCGTGGTGAAGAGGAAGAGGGCCAAGAACCGTCAGCTGGCTGACGGGACTGGTGGAGGCACTCCCATCCCACCCAAACCAAACAGTCCGTGGGAGGATAAGGTCCTTGGAATACTACATCCAGAGAGTCTTGAAGGAATCCGCGGGGGACTGGAAGCTGGTAAGTACAAACCAATGTATATCATCACATTGCCATGTACCGTCTTGCACAAATTCAAACCTACAACCCCTAGGCCAAAGGACATTCGTCTGACCCACAATACCCAAAACAGGTCACACAGATGTAACCACCACTCAACCTGAAAAAGCACAAAGCTAAACAAAACCAACTGGGATGCATGTGTACAGACAAAAAGCACTACAACACACACCAGGCCCCCATCTCCCACCCCTCAGCAGGATGGAGCACCACACCCAGAAGCATGTGTCAGCCATTGAACGCTCTCCCACGACCTAACAGGTAGGTAGCCATCTTCACAGGGATGGGGAATGTGTATCTGGAGGCAGCACTACAACTCCCAACAGGCCCCCCTCTCACACCCCTCAGCAGGATGGAGCACCCCACCCAGAAGCATGTGTCAGCCATTGAACGCTCCCCCACCACCTAACAGGTAGGTAGCCATCTTCACAGGGTTGGGGAATGTGTATCTGGAGGCAGCACTACAACTCCCAACAGGCCCCCTCTCCCACCCCTCAGCAGGATGGAGCACCCCACCCAGAAGCATGTGTCAGCCATTGAACGCTCCCCCACCACCTAACAGGTAGGTAGCCATCTTCACAGGGTTGGGGAATGTGTATCTGGAGGCAGCACTACAACTCCCAACAGGCTCCCCCTCACACCCCTCAGCAGGTTGGAGCACCCCACCCAGAAGCATGTGTCAGCCATTGAACGCTCCCCCACCACCTAACAGGTAGGTAGCCATCTTCACAGGGTTGGGGAATGTGTATCTGGAGGCAGCACTACAACTCCCAACAGGCCCCCCTCACACCCCTCAGCAGGTTGGAGCACCCCACCCAGAAGCATGTGTCAGCCATTGAACGCTCCCCCACCACCTAACAGGTAGGTAGCCATCTTCACAGGGATGGGGAATGTGTATCTGGAGGCAGCACTACAACTCCCAACAGGCCTCCCTCTCACACCCCTCAGCAGGTTGGGGCACCCCACCCAGAAGCATGTGTCTGTAAGTAAAAACCAAAGTGACACTGCACAGGTAATCAGACAGTGCATGCACACCACCATCACTCAACAAAAGCATTGGGAGACATGACAACATGAGGCTCTACTTCACCCAAAAATAGAAAAGTAAAGCACAGCCATTGACAGGATGCAGACAGCTCAGCGTACGTAACTGTGACAGAAACAGAACTGTGACTCTCAACAAATATGTCCAAGCAAACGGGCCTCTGACATGTATCACCCAGACTTCCCTCTGTAGCGTACATGGGTGCTGTTCATGAAGGACCATGGGAAAACCAAACTAGCATGGTCTGCTGTATAAAGAAATACAAGCACAGGACATGTCAACGGTATGCATGTGATGACAATGGCTAGTCCATGCACACAGGTAATGTCTGCCAGGCAGAGTGATCCGCACAGATGCTGAACATCAACTTGTAGTCATGCCAGTTGTCAGATGACAACCTCACATTGAAATCACCAATACTAGACGTGTGGCATGCTAACCAATCACAGGTCACACCATTGTGAAATGATGAATGTAACTCCACTTCATGGCATGAGGCACATCACTGTGCAGACATACAATGTGTGAAAAAGGCAACTGTGTGTAGCATAACATGTAAATAAGAGACATCAAACACAGCAACCCTGAGGTGTGTAAGGCAATTACCATCTACTTCCTGTCCCACAGGTGACCAACAACTGACTGCAGAGGACGACAACCTCAACCAGCACAGCCAGTCACCAGCTCCTGAACATCTCCCCTCGGATGCAGACTCCCTGGATAATGATGAGGAGGAGGACCAACCCGGACCATCTGGTGTGGCAGGGCGTAATGTGTCCCAGGACCCCACAGCCCCACCACCCTCAGCAACAACATCAACGCAGAGCCCTGCTGCAACGACCTGTGCCACCACCACCACCTCCACCACCACTACCACTACCACTGCTGCCTGCAACACTCGCCCTGCTCCACAGGCCAACCAGACCACAACAACTGCGGAGGTACGGGAGAGTAGGCCGGTGCCCACAGGAGGGAGGCAACAGGGCCGTGACAGCAGGCCAGGTGTGAGGACAAGGCTGACCCAAAGGGAAGAAGACCCTGCCACAGAATCACTGGCACACATTCACAGAGTTGTGGGGGCCTATGAACACGCCCAGGGACAGTTGAGGCAGGCTCAGCAGGATGCCCGTGAGCAACAACAGATGCTGCGCTCAATTGACAACCGCATGGGCCAACTCGTGGCCTGCATGGGCCAAATCAGGGACCTCCTGGGCCAGCTAGTGGGGGTCCTCAGGGACAGGCATGCGGCACCGCCAACACCTACAGCTCCCTCCGTTGTGCCGCAGGATGACAGACCCCCACCCTCCCCTGCGTCCAGCGAGCATGGGGACTCATCAGACACCACTGGCCATGCACCTGTGTCCCCCTGCCAAAAGAGCAAGGGGCCGCCCGAAAAAATCATTGGGAGCATCCCGTGGCAAAGCACCTGGCAAAAGCCAGTCAAGTAGCCAGCCATGATGGCACCCCTCTTCACCCTGCTGTGTACCCTGCAGACTGTCCCCACACACAATGGCGTGGGAATGGCAAATGACTGTTGGACTGTGTTGCCATACTGATCTAGTGTATACTCTATTGTCTCATCTACCATCACTGACAAATCTGTTATTCACCATTCACAAATCTGTCAATATCCACATCTACATCACATGTATCCACTGTAAATAAACACTAATAACGCACCAATGTAGTTGTCACTGTTCCATGTTCATCACAGTATGTTAACTCACACCCATGATTACAATGTCACAGGAGCAGGGATACTCCGCAGGCAAGTAGCGGCTGAAGGGACCTAGGAAAACACAACAGAACATCAGTTGCTACTCAGGTGGTGGACTAACAACCATCACACAACACAGCACATCAAGGTACGACAATCTGCACATGTCACAAGGAGCAACTGTACCAACATAGACATCAAGTAGCTGTGTCAAAAGATCCCTTGCCATACACATCTGCAGCCAGCACTGACTCTGCAACATGCTGTAGTCACAAAACTCACATACACATATTCACCAAGCACAACATCATCAGACAACAGCCAGTATTGACATTGCCACTGACCATCAAGTGAAGTAGTTGTTGATGAGCTGCTGACGCTGACCAACACCTTCCTCCTCTCCACTATCCTCGTCACTTGACGTTTGGGTGTTTGCAGGTGGGGGCTGTGGCTGGTCATCATCATCCTGGATCAAGGGGATCCCCTTCCGCACGGCCAGGTTGTGTAGCATGCAGCATGCTACCACTATCTGACACACCTTGACGGGTGAGTACTGCAGAGCCCCTCCGGTCTTGTCGAGGCATCGAAAACGCGATTTCAGGAGTCCAAATGTTCGCTCAATGACCCGACGTGTCCTCCCATGGGCATTGTTGTAGCGCACTTCAGCTGGTGTCCTGGGATTGCGAAGTGGACTCAGCAACCAAGGTCCGTTGGGATATGCAGAGTCACCTAAGTGTGAAAGACACATACAGATTGAGTGTCTGACATGTGTCCGAGGACAGCATGGCACACAAACAGCACACGACTCGTCCCTTTGTACTCACCCACAATCCATGCCCGCTCCGGCGCCAGATTGGCCATCAGCTGTGGTAAAATGCTGTTGCGCATTATGTGTGAATCGTGGGCTGATCCTGGAAACTTTGCACAGAGACGTGTGAGATGACCATATCTGCCTGGCACACCACCTGCACATTGATGGAATGATAATGTTTCCTATTTCGGTAAATATGCTCCCGTGCTTGGGGTGGAATCAGGGAAACATGTGTGCCATCTATTGCACCAACTACATTAGGAACGGGTCCAAGTGCATAAAATTTGCCCTTCACATCCGCCAACTCATGCCGCCTGGGGAAATGTATGAATTGGTCCCTGTGTTGCATCATAGCCAACAGGACATCACGTAGCACCATGCTGAATGTTGGTTGGGACATCCCCCTGCAATGCCCACAGTTTGCTGGAAGGATCCCGTAGCCACGAAATGTAGGAATGCCATCACCTTTGCCGTTGGCGTGAGTGCTGTTGGGTATGTCCTGCGTGGAAGCAGGTGTGGCTCCAATAGTGCACAAAGTTCCAGGAGGTTTGTCCGATCCAGACGGAATCGCCTTATGATGTCGGTATCCTCCATGTTAGCCAGCAGGGTGAAGGTACGAAACACATTAGGTCGCCTCCTAGGTGAGATGAAAGGGGACACGTCATAGCAACATAAATTAGGATGTGCACAAATTCATAAAGTCTGTCCTGTCACGGCGCTAACATTGACTGTCATCCCTGAAAGCACACAGTGCAATTCAGTGTTGTCCCAACATGAGACAGATTAATTGTACAACTGTCATGGATGTGCACAGTCAGTAGACACAATACGAACACTGTCTATGTGAATGCCAAGAGTCACATATCGAGCTGAGGTGGACTCAGCTTTGGGTGTACATGACACAGGACATGTGTGAAGCAGAGACACTGCTGGCTTCCACGTTGCTGCTGTACCTGCCACACCTCCTTGGCCAATAATTGCAGGGGACACATCAACAACACAATGTGGATAGATCATTGGGATTGTCTTTGTACTCAGTGCCACTTCGAACACACTCAAATTCAATGACATTCGCATCCCAAACCCATACATGTGCCAATGTCATCAGTACACAGGCCATATCTGCTGCTGACTTGAATACAAAGTCGGACAGTGACAGATGATGTCACGCCTGTGCAGAGTATGTGTACCACTGTAACAGGCCACCATTACCCCACTGCCCAATACTCTCTACAAGCACACAGATAGCCAATGTGGCACACATTAACAATAGATGAGGGACGTGATCAGCAGGGCCTGTATGCACCCTTAATCTTCCCCCATTTTGGACATTTACATGCAGCATCAAGGAGGGACTGCCCAAGGACACATGTGCACCACAACACATACCATGGTGATACACATCCAGCTGTTTCAAGACACAACAGTGCCACAACACATACATACAACACTACATGGACAATGTCAAGCCAGTATGCCAACAAGTCCACGCATGAACATACTGTATGCATGACATATGGACTACTGGCTCAGACACCTGACACCAGTGGATGTAATTTTACACCACATGTCCCAAAGGACATGCATCCTGACCCTCATTCCACACAGGCTGTCAGGCCCAACACAGCATACAATCAACATCCCACATCTAACAAACATGCTGGCTGTGCATGAGTAGTGGGACACTGGTACCTCACATTGACCAAATGTCGGAGTTGGATGAGTGTCACAGGCACAACAGTCAAGGTACATCTCACCTGTCTTGGGTGCCCACACCATCCTGATACACCAGCAGATGTGATCCACCCACACAGTGCTGGAATAGATGGTGAGCAAGGATGGCTAGCACCCCATAGCATGCACATACACTAGTGTTGGTGGCAACACACTGCACACGTGTGCCACTTGTGCTGACCATCCAACATTGCAGACAATTCCCGCTAATCAGTGCACACACATTGCACGGGCAAAACTGGACACCCATAGCCTGTGGACAAATGTTGCATACTATATTCCATACAGTTAGCACAATCCACAACCGTGCAAGCAGTCCATCTGCCAACGCAACATTCCTGATGTGAACAATGGACATGCACTGGTGGCAGGTGAGTAGCACCGGAACACAGCACTACACTCAAAAACACAGTGTAGCTAAGCACCATTGTTGAAATGTACATGTCACTGATTCACATACAACAGTCCAAACAACATGAGCACAGACCTGACACTACCACATAGGTCCCTGTGGTTACAGGTGGCAGACATGTAGCAAAGACATCTGCTCTGGCCGTCTACCCAAGTGACAAACAATAATAATGCAACGGATGCCAGGTGTGGTGCTGAAGTACTCGTCATCCTTTAGCAGGTCAAGCCCCCCCCTGTACATGTGGACATACACTGCAGGAGTTGCCAGTGTGTACAAAGACATAACATGCGGCATGTAATTGGTCTTAGCAATAACACAACAGGGTGACATCTGTTTCCAATGATGACAGTCATGCTGAATGAATGAGTTCATCTGGGTTTTCAGTGTAACACATGGGCTCAGGTGTGAGATAGTGGTCAGCATGGGTGGCAGATACGACATTGTGTGTAAATATTGATCAACATAATGGAGTACAGTGTTCCATTTGGTGTGAGACGTTACACAGTGGCTGACATTTGTGACAGGAGACCATATCAATGTTATCCAGTGCCATGTGCCACTGTACGTATCCACTGTGTGTAGTACAGTAATGACCATTGATCCACACACAACAAGAACTGTCCGTAGGTGCCTTAAACGTGCCCCATAAACACAATGACGCACAGAGTGTACGATGTGGTGCTGCATATTCCCCATAGCGGACGCACATACTGTCCGTGAATTGGGTGGCGGAGCATGCCAACCACCATTTGTACCTGTGTCGATGCCCACCACTGACGCAAGTGTGTCATGTGCTGCACATGACACATTGGTGTTAGTGATGGCCCTCCACATAGCTGCAGATGGCGTTTGTCATGCTTCACCAGCCACATCCCGGTCACCCATGTCACTCTATGGCAATCAAACAGCGGTAGCGCCGGCCAGGACCCCACGGTGTGTCACCGCCATGAACCATGCCCTTGCAGCCAATGGGGACCGCTAGCGCGGTGGCATGATGCAGATTCAAAAATCGCGGTAGGCGTGCTCCGCCCCCAGCGGATGCGGAAATAGGATGCATTTGTAAGATGCACCACCGCGGTAGCGCCGGCCAGGACCCCGCGGTGTGTCACCGCCATGAACCATGCCCTTGCAGCCAATGGGGACCGCTAACGCGGTGGCATGATGCAGATTCAAAAATCGCGGTAGGCGTGCTCCGCCCCCAGCGGATGCGGAGATAGGATGCATTTGTAAGATGCACCACCGCGGTAGCGCCGGCCAGGACCCCGCGGTGTGTCACCACCATGAACCATGCCCTTGCAGCCAATGGGGACCGCTAGCGCGGTGGCATGATGCAAATTCAAAAATCGCGGTAGGCGTGCTCCGCCCCCAGCGGATGCGGAGATAGGATGCATTTGTAAGATGCACCACCGCGGTAGCGCCGGCCAGGACCACGCGGTGTGTCACCGCCATGAACCATGCCCTTGCAGCCAATGGGGACCGCTATCGCGGTGGCATGTTGCAGATTCAAAAATCGCGGTAGGCGTGCTCCGCCCCCGCGGAGGCGGTCATTGGATGCTTTTGAAGAAGGCTGACCTGGAACACCAATGGCAGAAGACTATGACCACTGAAACGAGTCCAGGGCCCTATATATGTGTGGAAGGGAGCACCACATTTCCACTGCTCACAGATCCTGCTGCCTGGGACCCCTCACCTGCTGCTGCCTCCAGGGACTGCTGCCTGGGACCCCTCACCTGCTGCTGCCTCCAGGGACTGCTGCCTGGGACCCCTCACCTGCTGCTGCCTCCAGGGACTGCTGCCTGTGGCCCCTCACCTGCTGCTGCCTCCAGGGACTGCTGCCTGAGACCCCTCACCTGCTGCTGCCTCCAGGGACTGCTGCCTGGGACCCCTCACCTGCTGCTGCCTCCAGGGACTGCTGCCTGAGACCCCTCACCTGCTGCTGCCTCCAGGGACTGCTGCCTGGGACCCCTCACCACCCACTGCCGCCGCTGACGTCTCATGTCCACAGTGATGGCTAGGACGGAGAAGATCCATGCCAGTCCATTTACAAGCGAGGAGCTGGATGTCCTGGTGGACGAGGTGCTGACACAGTACCCACGGCTATATGGTGGCCCAAATGTTGTGGTAAGTCTCCAACAGTGGGGGTGTGAGTGCAAGGGGGCACACATGTAGTCGATCAGATGGTGTATGTGCCTGAGAGTGTGGGGTTGTGTAATGCACTGGCTGACATGCTGTTTCCTAGTTGTTAAGGGGGTGTATGCAACCCACACATTAAATGCATGGACATGAAGGGTGGATGGACATGTGTTGTGTACACATCCATATGGTGTGACAGCTATCTGGTGATGCATGTTTCTGGACAGTTATTGTTCATGTGACTGTTTGTGTGGGTCCTCGTTGTCCATCTCTGTGTGATTCTACCTGGCATGGACTGTCCACGCCCAATGTGACAAGGACACATCACTGACTGTACAGAGTGTGATACGTGTGTGGTTGGCATGAGTGTACATCAATGACCCATATCTGCCGTGTGGAGATGAGTCTGTGTCATGCCACTGTTCAGAGAGAGAGGTTTTACCATGAGAGTGTGTCACTGATGTTTTCCCCCTCTTGTCTCCCACACCTGCAGCTCAAGGTACACCAGCGTAAGGCCGTGTGGAGGTCCATTGTAACCAAGGTGCGGGCTCTGGGAGTGTCAAACCGCCGGCGCACCCACTGCCACAAGAGGTGGGACGACATATCACGACTGGCAAAGAACGTTGCCGAGATGACACTGGGGATACTCCCTCGCAGTGGCAGGTTGTCACGACGCAGCTTGACACCACTGATGTGCCGCATCTTGGCTGTAACACAGCCTGAGCTGGACACACGTTTGAAGGAGCATGAACAGCAAGCTAGGGGTGAGTATTCTGTGAAGGTTGATTTTGTCTGTGAGTGGCTGCATGTGTACCAAGCCTGTACCTGCGCTGGTGTACGTGATGTGGTTACTGTGATGCAGTGGGTTGTAAGTGGCCCCTGTGCTGGGTGTGGCAGTCATGGATATTACATACATGCACTTACTGATGTTTTTCCAATCCTGGGAATTTCAATGGCATTGTGGGTGGTGTGCTGCAGGCCTGGTCCATTGGTGTTAGTGTTTGTACGCCCCAACATGCACGATGTTGTGCTGTCTGCCCATCACATGGCTCAGCTGTGCCGTGTTTAGGTGTTTGTACGCACTGTTTGAGGTAGTGATGTGTGTCTGCATGGTGAGATTGCACGGGGTGGCCTGCAACATGTAGACTTTGTCATCCTCAGTGTTGCTTTGCTTGAATATGTTTGTCCTGTTACTGTCACTTTGCTGACCCTACATGTCTCTCTGTTATGCAGCATCTCCCGTGGGCACGGAGGGACAGGGTACGGACACCAGTGGTGGTGAAACAAGCACAACAGCTGCACAGGATCCCAGTGACACAGATGTGACCAGCGCCTCGGAGGGGGATAGGAGTATGCTGGAGGAATCACAGCCCGAGACGCAAAGTTCAACATCATCTGATGACGGCGGTGGTGCAGACATCTTGGAGGACACAGGGAACGGAGAGTCTGCTACATCTTCCAGCACACAGCGTGCAGTGCCCACCCTCCCAGCCACTTCCTCTGTTGCTGCCCGTGTTCGCACCACAAAGAGGGGAAGAGTGTCCTTCATTCCAGGCACCGCTGCCCCTGCCCCTGTGCCCCCTGCTGCCATCAGTGCAGAGTGTGTGGACCTTATGCGCCAGCTGTGTGTGGGGCAGACAGGGCTCCTCAATGCATTGTCAGACCACGACCGCAAATTGGCACAGGTGTTAGCTTTCATGGAGGGCATCCATTCAGACGTGGGTGGGCTGCACCGCACTGTCCAGACAATGTCCTCCACAATGGCGGCTGCACTTCAACTGGCTCAATCTCGTAGTCCAATTCCAGTCCCTTTGTCCACCCCCATGCCAGTGGCGACGTCTGATGACGGTGACCACGCTTCACATACCTCAACGTCACGATACTGCACACGTAGCACACAGCAGCAGCAGCCCAAGCGGTCAAGGTCACAGACACCTTCCCCTACAAAGAGAAAAACAACCCCAGAGCGCAAAGGGAAGAGCCCGTCAGGCGTTGCAAAGGCACATGATTCAAGGAGGAAGTACTCAGGGTCACAAGCCTCAGAGCAATCCCCGGCCGCAGACTCTGTGGTCCCAAAAACGTCTCGCAAAGGCATGCAGACACTCTCCATGCCCACTGTGAAGGTGGGGCCTGGCAAGGCTACACATAGTAAGATATCCAAGGCTGTTTCACCAACTACCTCTACTCCCATTCCAAGTCCAGTGAAGCAGGGACAGGAGGGCACTGTAGGGGGCACACAGGGTAAAGAGGGGATGGAGGGGCAGAGGCAATGCCAGGCTAAGCGTCCTTCTGGATCCAGCACATCTCCAAAGGGAGGTCCAGCGTGTGCACCTGCGGCAGCCTTGGTGATGAGTGTGCCGTTTGTGTCCACACCACTTCCCATTGATACCAAGACAGGCAAGCCATTTAGAATCCCCAAGAAGTGGAAAGGCACCCTCCACTGTCTCCCTCCCACACTGTGTCCCACATCGGCCTGAGTCCACCTCCACGTGCCACTACACCACCTGGTCCAAGCAGCCCTCCAGCGTCCAAGGCCACTGATAGCTCTTCCTCAGCTGGGCGTCTCACTCCCCAGTCAAGTGGTCCAACTGTGCCCGACACACAGTCAGCTCCCAGTCAGACTGACAGCCAGGGCTGAATGTTGATCAATGTCACAGACCTGTCTCTCCCACACCGGTACCTGTGCTGCCCATCGTGACACACCAGACTGTGTTGCTGACCATGGCGGAGTTTGGTGACACACATTCCCTGTGCAGCTTCTCATTGACTCTGTCAGCACCTTGGACTGGCCACTGGCCTTGCAGTTTGCCCCCTGCCTGTGCAGCTTCTCATTGTCTCTGTCAGCACCTTGGACTGGCCACTGGCCTTGCAGTTTGCCCCCTGCCTGTGCAGCTTCTCATTGTCTCTGTCAGCACCTTGGACTGGCCACTGGCCTTGCAGTTTGCCCCCTGCCTGTGCAGCTTCTCATTGTCTCTGTCAGCACCTTGGACTGGCCACTGGCCTTGCAGTTTGCCCCCTGCCTGTGCAGCTTCTCATGTTCAGGCTCTGCATCTTGTGCCTTGGTCCTGTCTGATATTGTTGCCTATCAGTGCTATTTGTGAATAAAAACAGTTGCTCATGTTGTCAGTTGTGTCATTGTCCTTACTGAATAAGGCTTTTCCTGTATGTCTCACATTTACTGGGCCACATGCTCTGTGTGCCACTTCAACTGTGCCACTGGCTTGTTTGACTTATCATTTATTTTACAGGGGTGACGGGGACTTCAGTTCTTCATGACTCGGATACTTGTGGGGTCATTGATCTTGTTTTCGGTGACATACCAGACTCATGTTCCTTCCTTGTTGCTGTTGGCTATGTTTTACTGCATCCTGGTATGTGGGCACTGCAAACACATATAGGGGTCATATACACGGGATTGCAGGCAGGCTGACCAGGCTCAACATGTATGTGCGTTCTTGCTTTCATGTATGCCTAGCAGTGTAGATGTGTAGTCATGTTGTGATGGGCAGTCATCCTAGTCACAACGGTTACTTACATGGTGTGCATTTGGGTGGTCAAGGGTTGTACGGTGTGTTGGTTGTGGCTTTGTCGTGTGTGTTGATGTGTGTGTTACTGGCGTGTGACTCATGGCTGTGTGGGACTGTTGTGTGTTTGTGTGCACACACTTGTGCATTCAGTGCTGTGGGTGTATGTTGCCTTGTGCTGTCCTAGTGTACATCCCCTGATGTACTGCTGTGTTTGCTATGTGCTTTGTGGTGTTGTGCATCTGTTGTGTGTTTGATGTGTCTGTGTTGTTCTGTGATGGTGCACTTCTTGTCTGTGTTGTGGTATGTAGCCTATGCATTTTTCCTGACTGATGAGGTGGTGCACTCCTGTTGTGTGTGTGCTCCCATTGCCTTCACCTAGTTTGGCTGCACAGGTGCTGTGTGTTATTTTTGTGGTTCTGTATGTGTTTCTGTTTTGAATTGTGTTTGCCATTTTTGTTTTGGTGCAGACGTTGGTACTGAAATCCCTGTGTGTGTGTGATGTTTGTGGATGCCCCCAGGGGGTTTGGTTGTTTGTCTGTATCTTGTCTGGACATTATGTAGGCCCTTCCGTGTGTCTGGCATTGGGGTTGTGTGCTGCAGATATGAGGGGGGTATGTTTGGGGACTCCTACTTGTGTTTGACAGTCATTGAGTGTGCCAATGTGCCCTGTGTGATACTCATGTGTACTTGCTGTTCAATATTTGACTTGAGGTCCTTCCTTTCATCCCTGTCCCTATACATGGGTTACCTTGCTGTCTCCCTGAGTTGTTGCACTGAGGTGACTGTTGTTTGACTTCACTCACTGTGCCAGCCATGTGCTTGGATGGGGTGTGGATGTTGTTCTGGGTTCCTTGTCCTGCATGTGTCTGTTCACCTGGTTGTTGGTTGTCTCCTTGCCCTCCCATTTGTGTGCACATCATTTTTGCTTTCCTCTATGTTGTGCTCCATTGCTGGTGGCATGTAGTCTGTGTATGTGGCTGTGTGTCGGTGTGGGGTATGTCTGTGTGAGTTGGCAGGGTGTGTGTCCAGTAGTCTGTATGTTCCTTGTGTGTATGTTAATTTTGTGCTTGTATTCTGCTTTCTTGCCATGTATGTGGTGTTGTGGTGTGTGTGTGTTGCCCTGGGCCTGTGCCTCTGTGCTGTGTGTTAATCTACACCCAATGCTGCTGTGTCTGTCTCCCTAGGTGTTAGTTGTGTGCTGCTGGGTGTGGTTTTAGCTCGCTTGGTGTTGGACATGGGGGTGCACAGGGGGGGGATTGGCATGTTTCTTGCTCTGTGCGGCGGAGCTGTGGGTGGTGGTGGTGGCCTGTGGTCTTTCTGGCCTGTCCGTTGCTGTACATGCATTCTGCTTTGTGCGATGGATTTCCCGCATACTCACCGCTGCGGTGTCGTCAGCAACACATTACATTATGTTCGCGGTACTTTGGTGGGCTTGATGCAGGGTGTGAATTGGTGCCAGCTGAGACATGTGTGGGTACACTGATGGATGTGTTCCTGTCCACACCAGTGTGTCTGGTGTGGCCAGGTGCCCTGCTCCAGCCCATGGAATTTGTGTTCTGTTTTGTGTTGTATTGTGTTTTTTTTACGTACCTGCAGCGGCGTCCGCGGCGGGCGATGTTGGCCTGGTGATGTATCACGTACAGCACCGGGAGGACGTGTAGTGCTGGATCCATGGCGTTCGGCTCCGGGTGGAGGGCTCCGGAAGTCTCGTTTCACGCTCCGCTGTCGAGATTCCGCCGTGTCTGGAAGGGCGGTTTCTCCCCTGCGGTTCGACGGGTTGTTTGGCGCATCCTAATTTGTTGAGCGGACGGGACGTCATTCCGCACGGCGGTGAGTCTCCATTGGCTCCCACCGGCGCGGTGGCGGGCGCAATTTCATGGCGGTCGGCGTTGCACCGCGGAGGTCGGGAAATGGGGCATATTTGCCCTTCATAATATGGCGGCCGTGGGGACCGCTGCTGGCGGGCGGTAAAAGGCATTTTTCCGCACCGCTGGCACCGCGGTACTGACACCGACCGCCATCGTAATCGGCCCCTTAGTTCTGAAACTTAGTCAGATACAAGAAGTACGTGACCCTGTATAAAATTATAATACATGGGTTTCTGTAATCCCTGTATGAATGGCAATCACTAATTATTTTATAATCGGTGACTTGTGACACACCAAGTTGCCAATTATAAAGAAAAGACGTCAGACCTAGATGATTATAAGGTTATTACAGTTGAGTTCTGACATCACAAAGCCTGCTCCCAGAACCAGAAGTCAAGGTGAAATGCAGGTCAGGTTACACAGCATAATTGAAGCAGCTGTGTAAAGCAACAAACGGAACCTTGTTTTTCTTTCTTCTGGTCTGTTTTAATAGCTTACAATGACGAGCAAAGAGAATATATTTATTTTTTGCACTCCTTAGATAGAGAAAAGCTAGAATCTTTCTGCGTGTTTCTACACATTCCGAGCTACGGCACCTTTTTAAAAAAAGAAAAAAACTGAATTGTATTGAACTGTTTCTAATATCCGTTTGCAACAACTATCTAACAGGTTTTTGATTTATTTAATTTTGCACTAGAGGTTTAATTTTTATTCTTTAAGTTTGCAAACATGCTCTCTCTTTCATATGAAAAACTACACACCAAGGATTTAAAAGGTTTATGGGAAAGGTGATGGTGTGAGTATGTATTATATGGGATAATCCACCCCCTGGTGTACATGATAAGGATATTGCAAGTCACCTTGGAGTTCCATAACCTTACAAAGCAACTCAGCCTTCGGCTTCGTACCTCTATATGGTTATGGAACTCCTCTGTGACTTGCAACATCCTTATCATTTACAGCAGGGGGTACTTTATCCCTTATATAATACACAGGATTCTGTAATCCCTTTATAAACACCAGTCTCTAATTTTTTTTTCTATTATTGGCCACTTGGGACACTCTTAAAAGTCGATTATAAAGAAAAGACATCAGAACTTGACTATTATAAGTTATCAAAGTCACGTTCTGACGTCACAATGATTGCTGCCAGCAGTCGAGGTCAAAGGCAGGCCAAGTCACAAAGCATAATTGAAGCAGCTGTTTAAAGCAATGAAAAAGGAATATTGCTTTTCTTTCTTCTGCTCTATTTTTTAGCTTACAATGACAAGCAGAGAGAACATGTTTATTTTTTGCACTTCTTAGATAGAGAAAATCTAAAATCTTTCTGTATGTTTCTACACACTCCTAGCAAGTGCAGTTTTTTTTTTTTTAAACAAACTGACTTCCATTGCACTGTTTCTAATATATGTTTGCAACAAATAACAGGTTTTTGATGTGTTTCATTATGCACTAGAGTTTTTTATTTTTATTCTTCATGTTTGTAAACATGCTCACTCTTTCATGAGAAAGAGCTATCCACCAAGGTTTTAAGTGATTTGCGTGAAAGGTGATGGTGTGACCATGTATTATATAGGATAAAGTACCCCCTAACGTACATGATAAAGATATTGCAACTCTCCTCCAAGCTCCCAACCCTTATAAAGGAACCTGGCCTTCTGCCTTATTCCTCAAAATGGCTATGGAACTCCTCTGTGACTTGCAATATCCTTATACACTATGGCAGGGGGTGTTTTATCCCTTATATTTATGGTTAGAGCAAAACAATGCTGGCTAGGTGAAGACACATACTATAATTCTATGCCAAGTTCTATTAAATCATCTGTTTGCCTCGCAAACACCCATATAATAATTGTTTGGCTGCCACACTTTAACGTGCAATGGTTACTTTTCTGAAAGAAATTAGTCGTTGCCCCACAGTGTAAAAACAGAATGCTCCCAACGCCGATCTCTAATGCCAGGTTTTAAATCAGTTGCACCCACCATAAAACCTCTCAGGTCCAAAGCGATGTCCACAAACTCATCCAAAAACATTTGAAAAGCCTAGAGCAAGCCTGGTGAACTTCAATGGGTTTGGAGCAACGTCTGGTGATGGGTGCCTAGGCATAATTCACTGGAGTCCACCGGCCTCTTTCTAGTCATTGGGAGACAGCAAATGGTTCTTGTATGAGAATCCATGTGATTGGGCACAAGATATTTACAAGCCTTGATCGCTTGAAAACCGCTGGTCACATGTGGGATTTAATGTTGACAAAGGGGCACTTGTGTCTGGAGACACAGACTCTATCATCTTCGCCAGCCAAAACAAAGCTGGAGACAATGGTCTGCGAGTTTATATGTGAATATCTCTGGGATTGCTTGAGAATGAGACAAATGGATCTCTGCACAAGACAACCTCCTACAGCTACGTCTCTGAATTGGCAGGCCAGAGATTCAAAGCAATGTGTTCAGCAAGGCTCCTCGGGGCAATTAAGAGGCATGGGACAGGCTTTATTACAGATGGGATGTGAGACAAATATTGCTCACCAACAGATTAGGTAGAGGATAACCCTTCCTCCGGTCCTGGGAGGTGCAGATTGTACAGATGACTAGTTGGCTAGTCTTCTGAATACCAGTTGGGCAACCTCACCCCTTGAGCGGTGAAGACCTCACGTTGACTTGTCACAAGTTCTTACAGACAGGTGGGCCATTGTACGTTGGGCACAGTCCAATTTTCTCATCCCTAGAAGGCATGGGCCATTCCCCGTTAATCTTATGAACCCTAATTTTATGGTACCCCAAATTTTACCTTAGGCAGTTCAGCTCTGTGAGTCTTCTCATTGATCTAGTGGTAAAAGCCTACCCTCACTATCAATCCACAAACTTAGCAAAGTAAAATCAGAATTCGAAACTGAGACCACTCAAGAACTGAGTTCTAGATCAAAATTTAGTTTAAAAGGTTTAATACAAAACCATTAAATAAAGCATTGCAGAGAAATTGCATATTTGCCATGAAGGCTCAGATACAGAATACAGAGTCACAGATCATAACAGAAACCCTAGTTAGCCAATAAAATCTCTCTAAAATTCTAAGACTCAAACTCATAAAGAGTACTGACAGCATCCTAAGTGGGGGAAATCTGAAAATAATTGGAGAGTTTCAGGAGAAAATAGAAAGTTGCCCCCGATCTAGTAAAACCAGGGGTTTTTATACACAATTTATGCATATTAGATAATAAAACTGCGAACCCAGCATGTACGTTCATGGTTAGGTCGCATTGGCAAATCAAAACAAATTTTGTATATCTGAAATGTTCTTAACACAAACCCATTTCTTTTAAGTAAGAGAAATGTTCTGCTCGCTTCCTCTGTAAGTGCACTCTGCAGATGTATACTACAATATGAAACATTTTCCTAACAGCTCATAGAATTATGTTCTTCAGCATGCCTACATCTGAACTAGCAACAGAAATCCTTTAAAATGATATATCTGGTACGCGACGGAAAGTTTCAATCACAATACATGCTTTCTAACACTACAGTCTATTTACGTCATAGAGCTCTGTGCTCCACGGAAACTGTAAGGAGAGGAGACTTGCAGCGGGTAACTGATTGGAAAGGGGAATGAGCAGGAGCAGGATGAGCACAAAGCCAGAAAATGCATCCATTTTAAAATAATGGTGTCTTGCGCAAACAAAAATGTGGCATAATTATACTACATTAATAATCACTCCCGTAAATGTGATGATCATATCGTTTTAACTGCAAAATCATTGGTTCATCGGTTACGGTCTGTAGTAGGGCGACCACCATGACTGAGAAATTCAAGATAGCCGCCATTGTCGACCCAGGAGGAGTGAGCTGCAGCTTTCCGGTGGCTCAAGGGTCTGCCGGATCGAGCCAGTGCCATAAAGGATGGAGCACCAGGATTTGGGGAGGGGGGTGTTGTATTCCGCTTTAGGTGTCCGTATACAGGTTTTCCTGAAACATGTCCTTATATAGGCACAATTCGCATTGCCCTTATATAGGCATAGAATCCCAGTCCTTATTTAGGCATTAGCCGTGCACTCCAAATACAGGCAGGGTCACCGACATCCGTCCACCCTAACGTCACAACGAGTTCTTAGAAACCAGACCCTTAAGCTCTCGGGACTTCCCCTAGCACAGGATTATTGATTTCTCCAAGAACTCATCTATTATGTATGAACCGTTATACCTTAAGGGTTCATTCCTGACGTCTTCCTCTGTCCGACTTCACGTCAATGCTAACATTCTAAGGCACCTACCAGGAATAAATATACCTTCCCTTGCCCAAGCAAGTAAGAGGAGACCTCAACTTCAGAGGAGCCCGTATCCCGGCCTGACACACTGAGAAGACGCTGTCATTCCTGCTCGCAGAAGAATCCAGCTTCCAGTGTTCTGACTCCCTTCGCGGGTTGTTAGAGTTCCAGATCCGGCAGGAGATTCCCACCTCTCTCATTCTCAAGGTATGGAGCTGACTAGAACCTAGAGGGACTCTTGGCATACTAGACTTAACATACTCTTAGTATACCATACTAGAGAATACTCCACCTACTTCTTACCTTTCCCTACACCTAGACTAGGTTAGGTACATTGGGGTAGAACTAGCTTAGATACGCATCGTATGAGTACTCGCATTTTGAGCACATGTTATTTATGTACGTGAATATATGCTAAAAGATAATGCTAGCGCAGTATTATTTATTTCTACTGCTTACGCTGTACATTATTTATCTTGCATACTGTCTTGTGATCATAACAGCACATATCTCTTACACGAGAAACAAGACTGTTCAATAAAACCTCTTTATTGAAACGCCCGTCTTTCCTTTCTGTGTAACTCTGTAGAAACTAAGCATGCACGATTGACTGAGTGAAACTGTTATCTATTGTTTTCTGAGAGGTGTTCCGATTCTAAAGGGAAACAAAGTAGTCATGTTTATGCGGTTGCCAGAAACTACTCCCTTCTTGTTCTCAAGGAGTTTCTAGTGGCCTCTGAGCTAGCTGGCACAAAAGTAATTAAGTTTAATATACTCGATAGGGACATACCGACCTCAGTCCTATGTCAAGCCTATAGGGTATATTATTCCAATGCGCAGAGCCTATTAGGGAAATAGGAACTACACTACATGGCGCCCAAAAGTTTGGTAAGGCAGTAATTTAACGCTAGATACTGAGTAACTCAGTCGTGCTTTTCTCTCAGAGACCCCTACTCACATACTCCATAAGACGTCTGGAGTGGGTAGGATTAAATATCCGCCAAAACTAAATAGGACAAAAAACCCTATATATTAGTTGCTTGGTTTGTTCAACGTTGAAAGATACAGTGTTCCAAAATATTGTGCACCTTATCTTTTGTTTCCTTGAAACTTGTTCTACATTTTTCAAAAAACAATGTCTGACACCGGGAACGGTGTAGCTGCGGCTGACCCAGTCGTAGCAGCATTTAACTTTACAGGTTTAAATGAAACTGAGGAGGGTGTTATAGACATCCATCCAAACTTAAGAAGAGCCATCACTCTAAAACTTATAAAACATGGCCTACCACCAAGAGGCGGTAGAGCAGTTTTCGTGATAGAGGCACACGAATCATTTCAGACAGAGGTATTCTATTCATGGATAGTATTCCCAGAATCAAATCCAGTAACAAAACTGTTTCACTTCTACAAAGAAGAGGAACCATCAGAGGAATATATTCCTTTCGAGGATACTGAAATTCCACTAACATATCAGGAGCATCAGCTCTGGTTTAAAGGCGCCCTAAAACATCACAGAAACATTACCAGGCTCGGTCCACTAGGTAGACCAGGAGCAACATGGCCGATTCTAGCCGGCTACACTCCTCATCCTGACCTCGATATAATGTCAGACAAGGAATTACTTACTCAACTTACAGAGTTAATAAAAATTTACAATTAGTCCAATATGTTATGCGGACTTTCACAGTCCAACCACCATTGACCATTCCAAATCAAACCCCTCAACAGGGGAATACACTAAAAGTTACACCACAGACTTTATACGCAGTCATGGGTAAAATGCCCACAAAACGTGAGCAAATTCCATTCTGGATAGCTCAAAAAATTACTCAAATAGAAGCAGTATTTCCTAATACTAGCCATTATGAGAAACACAGAATCCTAACAATCTGTTTACCAATGGCGATCACACCACAACTGGAAGACTGCACCACTTGGGGCTCAGTCTTTGCTGCCATCTATACTAAAACACATGGTGTTCCGTCAATTGCAGTAATACCAGATGTCCTGAAACAAATTCAAAACGAATACGGGGCAGAACCTGCTCTGAATTTAGGTATGAAATTACTGAAAAATTTCGACCAGGTCTCAACAATAATATTATCTAATATTAAAGGAGAGGCAGCAGCAGTGGCGATCCGCCAACGATTAAGGGAATTTGATGTAACAGAACATCAAACTGAACTACCCAGAATAATAGAACAATCTTATGCAGAATTAGGCAGAGATAGTTTGGGTGGAAGACCATTGAAGCCAAAACTATCTGAAAGTCCTGAGAAGGACTCTATTAAACAAACTCCTACATCTTCTAAAAAGAAGTGGGAAACTAATAAACAAAATTCAAACGAGAAACGTTCTCAATCCCGAGGTAGGTCTCCTCAAAAGGAGCCCTCTGAAAGGAGGTATAACCTCAGGAATAGGGATAATTTAAAAAAGCCTGACAGGTATCAAGATACTGATACACGTTCCTCTCGTACCTTTCAGGTATTGTCACAGACATCGGAAAGAAGAGGACGGTCAGAACATAGAGAAGAACGCGTGAAATCGAAAGACGACAAACACGTTTCGAAAAATAAATCAAAACCTCAATTCTCAAAAAAGAAGGTAGCAGGTCTGAAGATCAGAAATGCCGAGGATACTGAGAACACAACTCAGGATTGGAGAATGGGCTCGGACAATGCTGGACAGTGTGGCAGAAGTCACAATAGCTTGCCAGAACCTGAAGGAACTTCTGGAGACAGTGGACTTGAATGAGTACATCACAGTTGAGACTGTAGACACCAGGGTTAGTACTCCACAAAAGTTATATGAAATAACACTCCGAATGGAGGGAGACATACCAAGAAAGGTGAAAACACTCTTTTGGGAGAAACTTTCAAGGGGTTATGATATACTTCTAGCAGAAAAAGACTGGCCACCACAATTTGTCAGGGAGTGCCCACATGGTGAAGACATCATTATGCCTGCCTTCTCCAACCATTTTCCAATTCACCAAAAATATACTTATGCCAGGAAATGGGCAGTTGCCCAGGCCCCAGCATTATATACCTCACCATAAAATACATCTAAAAAATGAACCTACTGCACAAAGGCAGTACCCAATAAAGCAAGAAGCTAAAAAACAGGTCAGGGAGATCTTAGATCAACTTGAATACCAAGGGGTGATTGAAACATGCACCTCCTCAATGAACAATCCTTTGTTTCCTGTCTCCAAACCAGACAATACATATTGTCTAGTTTTGGATTACAGACACTTAAACACTTGTTCAAGAACATTTGCAGTGCAAAATGCACATAGTACAGCATTAATGAATAACATTGTGCGTAAAAAATATAAAACCACATTGGACATCTCAAATGGTTTCTTTTGTCAAAACATAGCACCTGAAAGCAGGTACTTAGCAGCTTTCTCAATAATGGGGACCCAGCGTCAATTTTGTCGACTCCCACAAGGGTTCAAGAACAGCCCGGGGTTATTCTCAGCGAGGGTAACAGAGTTACTACAAATTTATGATAATGAGGCATTGTCATATGTCGATGACATCTATCTGACAGACGATGACCTGGATAGGCACTTGAACAGGGTGAGCACCATTATATTGGGCTTCGCCTCTGAGGGCTATAAGTTCAACTTTAAAAAATCCAGAATTGCCCATCTCAATGTCCTTTTTCTAGGATATGAGCTTTCAAGTGAAGGCAAGAGCTTGGCAGCTAACTTTTTAGAAAGGTGTGCGCTGCTCCAACCTCCAAAGACGCTGAAAAATTTACAATCCATCCTGGGTTTCCTAAATTTTGGAAGAACTTACATTCTAAATTACGCAGAAAGGGTTAAACCTCTCTACGCATTAATCAAACCTGATTTTTCAATCAAACATTGGACACATGAACACACAGAAATCTTGCGTTCACTCCAAGCTAACATGTTAGCAACAAATCACTTACAAACAAGCGTAAGTCAACGCAATTTAGTGATCCGAATAATTTCGGGTCAATGCGGATTCACCTACTTAACATTTAATGAGGGTGAAAAAGTACCAATAGCATACAAATCACATTTGTATACACAAGCAGAAATGCGCTTCACTTCAACTGAAAAAATACTGACAGCAGTTCAAACTGCAGTAGCAAAAGAAAGAGCTCTAGCCCAAAGGAAACGCATTATTGTCGTAACCCCAGTACTGGCCTTAGAGGCGGTCACAAAAGCGAGCATTCCAAATGCAAAAGCTTTACATCCTAGATGGATACAATGGGTTAATTCTCTTGCTGCAACAGATGTTGAATATGTTTTTGATCCTGATTTAAAAACACAAGCGTTCCTGCAATATGAACATGAATGTCCTCTGCCCACTGAAATTCTGCCTCTCGATCAGTACGAATTTATAATTTACACTGACGGATCCGCACAACGCGCTACAGGGAGTAAGCAAGCTTACAGTGCAGTGTGCACAATCGTTAAAGGTCGCATGCGCGATGGTAACTTCAGACCAATGGTCACTAAAACTCAATCTCTAGGAGATTGTACAGCTCAGCGAGCTGAACTACAAGCATTCAAACTGGCACTTGAAAGTACAGATTGCGAATTCCCCACACTAATAGTGTGCGATTCTTTCTACTGTGTTCAGTCGTATAATGAATATATACAAAATTGGCTTGAAAATGGGTTCAAAGATGCAAAAGGTGGCACAATAAAGCATAAAACGCTTTGGGAACAAGTAGTTCAGTTAAAAAACGAACTACCAAAGGCTTACGTGATACACACGCTGAGTCATCAACGTGATGGCGTTCACGTTGCAGGGAATTCATTGGCTGACGAAGCCGCAAAGGGGGCTGTTCAGACGGCTTCCGTAGCTGCGATCACTCGTCAAAAACGAGAATAGACAGTGAGATATTGTTGGCTGTCAATGCTACGAGCAAAGGCAGTGGTGTAGCGTTACCAAAAAAGTTTCCACTCAAGTACTCTTATGTAATTGATGCAAACAACGTTCCTTTTGCTCGAATCCCTGGAGTGGGGGATAGGGTAATTCCAAACATGGAACGTAGAGCAGCTTTGATTTATGAAGCACATCTGGGGGAGGGTCTGTCACATCAAGGGATCTCTAAAACAATATTGACATTAAAAGAGATGTACTGGTGGCCAGGAATGAATACACAGATTCACATCTTCATCAATGACTGCATAGACTGTAAGGTACAGCGTGATGCAGAACGCCACCAGACACCATGCTACGAAGTAGCTTGCCCAGTACAGACACCATTGTTAGACAGCATTAGAATATCTACCAGCAGGCGTCCTTTTGGACAAATGCAATCCCACAAATACTAAGTCAAGGTTCCTATGGATATGGCCTCAGCGCTCGGCTGACGCTCGAACTGTTATAAAAGATTTGCGAGTCTTTATCGGCACATACGCAATAGGCACGCTACATTCTGACTAGGGCCCTGCGTTTAGCTCTCGGGCTTACAAAGAAGCCATGGCCAGTCTGGGCGTTGCATTGCGGTACTCCTCTCCGTTTCATCCTGAGGGAAATTCTGTTGTGGAAAGGAAAAACCGGGACATAAAGCAGTCTATAACAGCTAGGGTATTAGGTTCGGGTGATGGGTGGGTCAAACATCTTTATGGGGTCCAACGCTCATTAAATAGTTTGCCAAGAAGTTCTCTAGGGGGGTCACTCCATATGAGGTCCTATTTGGGACAAGAATGTGGGTTCCTGATCTCGAATGTAAAGGCACAGTGGTGGAAAATAAACCCTTTGATATCAAAGATCGTTTGGCTGTTTTACATGATCTAAATTAACTAAGATCGAAACAAAGCAACGTGTTCCTGAAGCCAACCACCACTGGGGAAAAACCGGCAGTCCAAGCAAGGCCTGTCTGGATTCCAAAAGTTGGGGATCTAGTCAGAGAGAAGATTGCGGACAAGAAGGAATTTGGACCTTCTTACAGACAACCAGTACCTGTCCTAGCCGTACACGGAACAAGAACAGTACTTCTGCCGCCCCTTGCTGGAAAAAAGGAGAAAAGATTTGTGTAAATCGACCTCATCAAACCACAGTATGTGGCCAATACTAAATAGTAGGCCTCGTGGACTCCGACCTATTAGCAGACGCACTCCTCTCGCTACTATCCAAGAGGTTCAGACTGAAAGACTGATAACCATCGAGAATTCAGCAGTAACAGATGAAGGACTAAGCAACAATGCTGTGGAATTCATCCCTCTTGAAACTCAAGTAACAGTTCGTCCAAATACACCTGTCTACACCAATGTAACAAGTGATCAACTGGTTCCAGTGATTTCGATAAATCCTGATGCAATTCCAACAATTGACAGAACTGCTTCTGGCTATTTCATTAACTTTGATACGTTTTCTGAGGATCCGAGTGAGCCTGAAACGACGCCAGCATCAAAAACTTTTAAATAGCAAGTACAAGACTTTTTTCATTTTCAGAGAAAGACTTATCTGGTTTCACCATGGATTGAACTATGGATTATTTCTGGAATATTTTTCTTTCTGCTTTGGCTAGCTTTGGTTATGACTATGAGCGTGCTTATAAATGGCAGATACATCCATTTGGACATTGAAAGTAGAAATGTGAACTTACTTTTAAAACCACACAAATCATCCCATCGTGAAGCAAGAGACTTGTCAGCAGTGAACATCACAGCCGTTCCTATACAGGATGGTATAGTGTGGGACAAAACAGATTTCGATATCTTTGGCCCTACGGAACTTTTGAACATTCCACATTTATTTAAGATTTCACTAAGTGATTTGATTTCGTCCAGTACCTATTCTGATGATTGGGACTTTGAAACTGTAAATGATATGATGTTTGATCTAGAAAGGTCTGCTGCATTTTCTAATAATGAATATTTAGAGGGTTCATCAGTCTATGAACAGCTTTATTGCTATAACCACTATGGTCATCATTTTTTGCATAAATCTGCAACACCTAGAAATGTGTTTATGTTTAACCAATGGGAGCATTGTCCTATACCACCAAAAGGTAATTCAAAAACGTTTGCTAAAAAGTTTCCATATTTTTCAGGATACAATACATCTGATCCAGAAACATTTTACTATAAAAATGTAAACAAAACTGGACTGAAAATTATGTTAACTAATACAAAACAGATTTACTCTGCAGCATTTATTGCCCAACTGTCTAGACATGGTTTCGACTTGTGGAAAGACACAGTAGACACAAAATCTGTCTGGGGTACCAAAGATTGGCAAGTGCAGGGGATAGAAGCTTTGTTTAGAGCAAATAATGTTTTTGAATGACACTGTGCAACAAACGTCTTGCCTTGGTTTAGCCAAGATCAAAGACATGAAAACTCCTTCTGTACCAACACCTGCCAGTAATAACAATACACAGGCAGCGGTTACAGTTGACACAATACTACACTACATGTACGTGGACTCCAGGGTCACTTGCTGTATGCAAGTATTGTTCCCCCCAATAGACACAGTCAGGGAGTCACCTTTATGGCCTTCATTGAATGTTTCTTTTATACGATTTGATACTTTAAGCAGAATGAAAGCCATGCTTATACAACAAACAGTGCCTCTGACCTCGGCCAAAGAAATCTATGATTTACAAGTTGCAAGGACCTCGGCTGAGATACAGGCTTTAATTCGTACAAACTGCCCTATACATTTCGTAGAAATGATGGGATGTATCTTTAACATGTCTGATACGAGCGGAATTGTACATGTATTTAAGATCATCTGTTCCGGACTATTAGCACCTTTCCAGGCAGTCCTCGGAATCCTCCCAAACTTCGCACATTCGGTGTTTGGTGGTGTGCCTTTAATTCTAGCACTTGTTGCAGGAATTCTATTTCTATTCCTACTATTACGCTATGGCAAGCCTATTCGCCAACATCACTCCGAGCGATGTGGAGAAAGCTCTCCTTGAACGGAAGTGCCGTGAGCGCATAGTACAGCTTTTGGGCATGCCTCGTCTCACGGGAACTTAATACAACGTGGTTCCTGTCATTCAGACCAATCTGGCAAGATTGCATCTTACCTGTTCTACGCTGCCTGCTTTGCGGTGAAGAATGCGTGCTAGACACCTGTCTAACACTCCCATCAGTCATGCCAACGGATATCGATACTCTGCTGGACCCGATAACGGCCCATGCTGTGTGTTGTCCCCAGAGGCTACCAATCCTGATGACGGCATTCATTGAGATCTCACAGACGCTTCCTGCAGCTGCTGAGGTACGAGATGGATCAACAGGCACACAGATAACAACGGACGCGAACATTGCTACGGCATCTTCTGCTGAAGGCGATGTTTCTCATCTCTGTGCAATTAACCTTCTGAGCGAGGTGTTCCAAATGTCACCAACTTCGGTAGACGATATTTTTGCTACAGAAATAGCTGATCTCATGTTTACGCCAGACCCATACACTGACTTTGATTCGGCTCACAGTGTACCAGGGAAGCAATGAAATTTGGCCTTCATATTTTCCAAACTTGGAACTTTTCCCAGAATTGAACTTTTTGTTTTTGATTTTTGAAAATACATGGCAAAACAATCTGCTTACAGTAGAACTATTCTTATAAAACGGACTTCTTTGAATTCTTCCAGGGACACATTGTCACCTTACTTGTCTAACATTTCATTTTCATTTAATACCATAATGTGCAATGGCTTTGATTTTTGAAAACTTGTCAACCATTTCATCATATGTATATATTTCTGTTTATTCATTCATGTTGCATTTATTTTCCATTATATGCTTAGAATGAAAACGATGCTTTAAATGTACAGTACCTATTGCATTCAACAGTTTATTTTTAACTTCTTTTAATATGCTTTTAGAAATGTTTTTAGCAACATGTGGTACTCAATTTAATGTTTAGCATTTAATGTTTAGCATTTAGTATTATCGTTCATTCGAAAGTGGAGTGGGTGTTGTATTCCGCTTTAGGTGTCCGTATATAGGTTTTCCTGAAACATGTCCTTAAATAGGCACAATTCGCATTGCCCTTATATAGGCATAGAATCCCAGTCCTTATTTAGGCATTAGCCGTGCACTCCAAATACAGGCGTGGTCACCGACATCCGTCCACCGAAACATCACAACGAGTTCTTAGAAACCAGACCCTTAAGCTCTCTGGACTTCCCCTAGCACAGGATTATTGATTTCTCCAAGAACTCATCTGTTATGTATGAACCGTTATACCTCAAGGGTTCATTCCTGACGTCTTCCTCTGTCCGACTTCACGTCAATGCTAACATTCCAATGCACCTACCAGGTATAAATATACCTTCCCTTGCCCAAGCAAGTAAGAGGAGACCTCGACTTCAGAGGAGCACGTATCCCGGCCTGACGCACTGAGAAGACGCTGTCATTCCGGCTCGCAGAAGAATCCAGCTTCCAGTGTTCTGACTCCCTTCGCGGGGTGTTAGAGTTCCAGATCCGGCAGGAGATTCCCACCTCTCTCATTCTCAAGGTATGGAGCTGACTAGAACCTAGAGGGACTCTTGGCATACTAGACTTAACATACGCTTAGTATACCATACTAGAGAATACTCCACCTACTTCTTACCTTTCCCTACACCTAGACTAGGTTAGGTACATTGGGGTAGAACTAGCTTAGATACGCATCGTATGAGTACTCGTATTTTTAGCTCATGTTATTTATGTACGTGAATATATGCTAAAAGATAATGCTAGCACAGTATTATTTATTTCTACTGCTTACGCTGTACATTATTTATCTTGCATACTGTCTTGTGATCATAACAGCACATATCTCTTACACGAGAAACGAGACTGTTCAATAAAACCTCTTTATTGAAACGCCCGTCTTTCTTTTCTGTGTAACTCTGTATAAACTAAGCATGCACGATTGACTGAGTGAAACTGTTATCTATTGTTTCCACGATTCTGAGACGTGTTCCGATTCTAAAGGGAAACAAAGTAGTCATGTTTATGCGGTTGCCAGAAACTACTCCCTTCTTGTTCTCAAGGAGTTTCTAATGGCCTCTGAGCTAGCTGGCACAAAAGTAATTGAGTTTAATATACTCGATAGGGACATACCGACCTCAGTCCTATGTCAAGCCTATAGGGTATATTATTCCAATGCGCAGAGCCTATTAGGGAAATAGGAACTACACTACAGGGGTGCACATCAACTTGGAGGTGGCAGATCCCGGTGTGTGTAGAGGAGGGATGGAAACAATGGATCAAGACCTGCGGGCGGCGGACATGGAAGAAGATGTCAAGGACTGGTGTGGAGAAGACGTGGAAGGAGACGCCGATGATGGGCATGGAGAGAATTGGAGAGGAGCGGGAATAGCGGCAGGACGAGGCGAGGATGGAAACCAGAAAGAGCGCTGTACCAGCACTGCTCCCAAGTCCAGCGGTCCTAGAAAGGAGGCGGTCGTTGTGGCTCCAGTCACCACAATCCTGGATGGCTGTGACATCAGACAAGTCCTGGTTGTTAGTGTATTTACTTTAAGGAAGTGATGGGCTGGTATACAGTCGCCACAGCGGGGTCATTGGGAAGGGAAGAGCACTTATAAATAAAGTAGACACCACTTGTTTCACGAACATGGTGATGGCACGACAGTCAGGATACCAGTAAATGCCATTGACTTTGTTATTTACTTCTTCCCCTTTTATGATTTACTTTGCAGGCCACAATACGCCTCATCTCTGCACCAGGAGAGGACGGGGACGACTCCGAAGGGAAGACAGGGTCTGCCCGGAATACCCAGTGTTACAGAGGAAAACAGGAAGAGCCAGAGGAGAACAGTGTCCCTTGTAGGGGATGATGGCAGAGCCAGTGGTAGCTGCTCATAATATTGGAAAATAAAGAAACTAAAACCTATCCATGACTGGGCGTGTCTCTAGTAGGGAAAGTGGGGTGACCACACGGTCATATGCATCATTAAAATTACTAATTCACACAAATAATTTAGCACCAAAAATTGTACATCAGAAAAAACTTTTACACTCAGGCAGTCCAGAGTCACTTCAATTGGGATGCAGGTCAGACTTGTCCACACTCTGATCAGAATTCAGCAGTCAGGCCGAATTCTCCCTCTGGGTCATAATCCTTCTTACCTGCTCTGGTATGTGGAGCCTTCCCTGGAGACTCTGGAACCAGGTACTGGTCAGGATTATAAGAACTAATGGGGAGAAACCCTCACAACCCTGGCTTGACATTCACATCTTTATTGCTACTGTGACAATGTAGCTCCTATAGAGCAAACCACAAACCAACAGAAAGTTAAAACTTCAGCACCCTGGTATACGCCTAAATTAGCAGTACTCCACCTCCAGTGTAAACAACTGGAACGAAAATGGAGAAGAGCTTATAGAGCAGAAGAACTGAACCTCTTCCGATTAAGTAGAAAAAAATATCATTCACAAATCAAGCTAGCAAAAGGGAGCATTTCTCTAATAAAATCTTAGAGCCCCATAATGATCACAAAATGATCTTTTCAGTGTTAAAATCCTTTACTGCCCCAAAAGTGCTAGTCAAGGACATTCCACCATCACAGATGCTATGTGATCAAATCTCGGTCTTCTCCGATGAGAAAATCCTTAATATTCAAAAAGAATTTAATACTCATCACACACAGCCAATAGATTCAATACCCGACCCTACTTTTACCAGACTGTCCTTCCAGACCTTCGAGAAAATCTCATTGGAACAGTCACGTCAAACTATCATGGCCTGCAAATCAGGATCTCCTTTTGACACATGTCTCCCTGCGGTTCTTAACAAGGTGATAGACATTGTTAATCCCATTGTTAATCCATTAATCAACAATATAGTTAATTCATCCCTAACTACAGCTACAATCCCCGCAGAATGGAAACTAGCAGCTGTCAAACCACTGCAAAAAACCCAGTACTTAGACCCCTCTACACTCTCCAATCTTCGCCCTATATCGCTACTACCCATTCTCAGCAAGATTACCGAAGGACAGGTTAATAGACAGCTTACTGACTTCCTTGAGAAAGCCAGGATACTACTCCCCAGCCAATCTGGTTTTCACCCCAAACACTCAACTGAATCTGCATTGCTGGAAGTCATAGACACATTTAAATTACCTCTAGACAAGGGAAAAAATGCAGTACCGATCCTATTAGATCTGTCGGCCGCGTTTGATACCATCTTGCATGATATCCTTCTATCAAGAATCAAACAAAGCGGTATATCCTCTACCGCTTTGGCCTGGTTAAAATCCTTCCTTACCAACCGTACACAATTACCCTAGGACATTTTCTCTCAACCGAACGCCCGATTACCTCAGGCGTCCCAAAGGGATCCTCTTTCAGTCCGCTCTTATTTAATGTCTATATGGCTCCACTGATCTTGCTAATAGCCTCCTTCAATTTCAATACAACCTCATACGCAGAGACGATACACAACTGATCCTGGCCCTAGATAAAGATACTACCAAAACAGAACTTAACTTTAGGCAATGTATGACAGAGTTCATCCACTGGATGAGGCTAAACAATCTCAAATGCAACACAGATAAAACTGAAATACTATTGATAGGGAAAGACAATCCCTTCAACCCTATCCTATGGTGGCCAGAAGACCCACCTTCCCCACCTATCACAGTTCAAATCGCCAAGAATCTGGGAGTAAAATTTGACTCCTCTCTTACATTCCGGCCACAAGCTCTCGCAGTGACAGGAATGTGCTTTAACCTTATAAAAACCATGAAAAAGTTCTTCGACTACATTCCCTACTCTGCAAGGAAGACAGTGGCAGTAGCACTGATCCTTTCTAGATTAGATTACTGCAATAGCCTTTTCGCACTATCAAATAAACAGGTAGTAAAAAAGCTACAAATTGTACAGAACGCAGTGGCTCAGCTTAGTGCTGAAAATGCCTCGTCGAACATCGGCCACCTCAGCACTTAATACCCTGCATTGGCTGCCCATACAGAAAAGAATTTTATTTAAGATCTTGACAATCGCCTTTAGAGTCTCTGGACCCAAATATTTGACAGCTAAGTTCACTCATTACTTCACGGCTAGGACTCTCAGATCTTCCACAGCGAACCTTCTTAAGCCGCCCACCTTTAGATACAAAACCAAAGGAGGGAAGTCCCTTGCAGTCTTAGGAACAAAAGCATGGAATCTCATGCCCGCACATCTAAGGGCGATAGAATCAGAGACCCTATTCAGAAAATGACTGAAAACCTGGATATTCGGGATCACGGATGCATTCTGCTCCCCACTTGTATAAACAGGATCATTTCTCGTACCTACTCATTCACCTTTACCTCTTCCGCATAGCGCCAGGATGCTCCCTCCGGAGAGACAGCTGCTCTTTACAAATATTTAAATCAATGTGTTATACCCTAGCTCAGAACCACCTCCTCTGAGCTAGGCCTTGACTGCTCACTTACGTCTACCTGAGGAGTCAAGGAGGTGTGGGAAGCCAACTTTTCATCGCAGGCCCAAGTATGTAATGAATTCGTATCAGAGTGCATGTGTCAGCACTAGAGCAGTACCTTATGTGTTGAGATGTAATGATAATCACATCTGAAAGCCATGATATGGCAAAAGTACATTCCTAGAGAGATGTGAAGGAAAACTGAGAACAGAAGAGTGAGAGAGAATGTGTAACAGGAGTCAAAGAGTGTAAGGCAGATTGTAAGAACAAAAGGTCACTGCGGAGTGGGGTTTTATATCCCTGTGCTATCAATCTGGCACTTTTCACTTCCTCTTTCATGAGCTTTCCCTTCGCCAGGCACAGCCCTACCGAACCCATAGTGGGTGCTGCCTCTGTGGACACCCCCGGCGTCCCTGTGATCTAGTCCTTTCAGCAGCCGGCGAGGCTGGGGTAATGCCAGTCACATGTGAAGTATGCTAAAGTACTGAGAGACCATTGCAAGCCGAGGGTCAGCCCTGCGTGCACAGGCATTACTCAGTAATGTGGAAGCTAGGGGAGAACAGTACTCCTAAAACACAGAACTTACAGGCTGCATAGATGACTCCACGGCAGGCACAATGATCCACTGAGCTATGTTATCAGCCTCATACCCACCAACCATCTGTATGGACCACGCGCCCCCAATGATCACACCTACCTCCTAATCATTTAATCTCCCACAAGGTAACTGGAGTGGATGCACGGAAGGGTTTGGGCTTGAGCACACAAAACTAACCCAAGGACCAACAATTCCCAATAGCACTCGACTAACCAGTAATCGTGGTTTCCGGAGCAGCGTGCTACTCATCGTAAAGTGCTTCAACGCCTCATCAGGAGTAGGAAGCGCTGTATAAATGCAATGACCATCCAATATATTGTACAATGGCACTGAAACACATGCAACACTTTCAACAGATTGGCAGCTTTTGCACAGTGCATTCCACGAGATTTTATAACACGAGCTAAATTCCAACAGAAACCCAAAATGTGCCTCTGGAACTGCAGGTGTGGAGCTAGCTTTTATTTATACTGATGAATATTTTAACAAGGTGGGACGAAAGGAATGTAATCCTGCTTGGATTCTTGTCTGCCCAGGTCCGCACTCCCCCTTTATCTTTCTCTATCTCTTTGCTGGACCGGTTTTGGAAAGAAAAGACACTAAACTTTCAATCAACATCTGTTTGCAGGCCACTGGATCGGTGTCAATAAACACGATGTTTAGCATCTCTCAATGAGTTCGAAACAAAGCCTCTTTTTATCTTCTTGCATCCTTAGTTCTGCCCTAAAGGACAGAAGCGTTCCTCAAGCAGACATATTTGGTGATGGAATCATCAGCAAGGCCTGCAGCATGAGGCCAGCCACGCTGTTGCTGGCCCAAGCAGCAATGCACAGCAGCAGTCTCTGAAGAACACCAGCTGTGGCTGGTAATCTATAGCAAAACAATACATCTCCATTGCAGCGCATGGGCATCCCACCGCCCACGTGCTACAGTGGAACTACTTCTTCGGCGGACTTATACAGCCACTGTTGCACCAAATATTCGTAGTGAGGTAGATCATCGTGTCGGTGGAGCCCAATCCCCTGTCTTAGTATTGCTTCATAAAGCTCTTCTTTTCATCACATAAGGTCAGGTGACATCAGCACTAACAAGCCAGCGCTAAAACCAGGAAAGCTATTTACACTGAGGAAATGTCCTCAGCTTTTCAGGAGTGTGGCTTTTAATCGGAAATGAACATTTAAATGTTGTGTGCATTTGTAAAGTGCATTTGTAAAGTGCATGCGTACTGCTGTCAGAATCTGGGTGCCCGCTTCTGACTGGGGTGCACACGTTAAAGTGCTCAATTGACATTGTATTTGCTTGTGCTTCGTAGCGTTTCGTGATCAGTCAGATTGGAAACCCACTAGAAGGGATGGAATCGGCTGGTGCCATCTTTAGTCATGAAAGGCTGACAGGTCTGAGGAAGCGTCGCTCACTTAGGAGTGCGCCTGAAAGGCCAGTGGTGCTGGGGAAGAGTCGCCGGTCACTTGTGACACTTGGAACTGATTCGCCGGCAGGGCTGAGGAGCCCTTGTCACGCTTGTAGTCCCATTATTGGCAACACACCCCACCCACACCACAACAGAGTATGCATGCATAAATAAATACACAACACAACTTTTGTTTGGGAAAATTAGTGCTGCAGGTTTATTCCATACAAAAGTATGCAATATGGTGGGTTATCTTACGGGCGATCCAAGGGCAGGCAGCTGTACCAACCTATGCTGCCCTGCCCGCCTGATGAGCCAAGCACTGTGGAGTAACCAATCAGCGCTACCCTTATGGGGGTGATCCCCTTACTGGATCACGTGACACATTGGTCCCTATTACTCACGCCCCTTTCAGGGCGGAGCGTAGCAAGGCAAGCCCCCGGTTGTTCAGGCCCACAACCGCCCGAAGGACTAACGGGGCGCCGACGTAATTGTTCCAGGACCCTCCCATGAGGCTCCTGGGATTTGGCTCTGGCACCCCTATTGTGCTCTTGCAGAGGTACTCTTCTGTACCCATTTGCTTCCAGATCGCACTGTAACTCCTCCTGCAACGAGAAAGAAAACATTACAACGTTCTATGTATTTCGCCTGCCAACCCCACGCCGGGTAAGCGGTAGGGTGGGAGACGGCGTGTCCGGCGCAAAGAGGACGCCAAGATGGCCGGGGGGAGGCATAAATACCTCCCCACCTCCTCTGCGTGCCGTAAGTGACGCGTCTGGTAGGGGGACTCCTCCTTGAGTCCCGTACATGATTGGGGGGTGGGGAAGTGCCCAAATGGCACTAAAGGGGCCGCCCGTTTAGGGTGGCCCCCTGCGGGGGCCGCGGGCAGCCGCATATCCGACAGCTATCTCTGGGGGAGAGCGAATCACGGGTGAGGATTTTATCTTAAACGGAAGTAGGACTGGAGAACAGTTAGAGGCTTTTGCGGCTTGCAAATGAAACGCCACTAGCCTTGCGGAGAGTCAGTCATATTCGAGGCTTGCTTAGGAAACGCCTGTAGTGCTGGGAAAGAGTCAGTCCCTTGTCTGAAAGCTTGTATATAACACGAAGGGAAGGAGTAAAAGTCAGTCGTATGTTATGACTGCATATAAAGCACCCGCAGGCATGGCAACAAATCAGCTATGTGTGACGTGAATGGTGTATGTGTAACGCCGGAGGACTGGGGCGAAGTCAGTCAGATGCACTCGTTATTAAGCGGCTAGAGACACTTGGTACCTGGATGCTTGGTCCCCCATCAACTTGGAGGTGGCAGATCCCGGTGTGTGTAGAGGAGGGATGGAAACAATGGATCAAGACCTGCGGGCGGCGGACATGGAAGAAGACGTCAAGGACTGGTGTGGAGAAGACGTGGAAGGAGACGCCGAGGATGGGCATGGAGAGAATTGGAGAGGAGCGGGAATAGCGGCAGGACGAGGCGAGGATGGAAACCAGAAAGAGCGCTGTACCAGCACTGCTCCCAAGTCCAGCGGTCCTAGAAAGGAAGCGGTCGTTGTGGCTCCAGTCACCACAATCCTGGATGGCTGTGACATCAGACAAGTCCTGGTTGTTAGTGTATTTACTTTAAGGAAGTGATGGGCTGGTATACAGTCGCCACAGCGGGGTCATTGGGAAGGGAAGAGCACTTATAAATAAAGTAGACACCACTTGTTTCACGAACATGGTGATGGCACGACAGTCAGGATACCAGTAAATGCCATTGACTTTGTTATTTACTTCTTCCCCTTTTATGATTTACTTTGCAGGCCACAATACGCCTCATCTCTGCACCAGGAGAGGACGGGGACGACTCCGAAGGGAAGACAGGGTCTGCCCGGAATACCCAGTGTTACAGAGGAAAACAGGAAGAGCCAGAGGAGAACAGTGTCCCTTGTAGGGGATGATGGCAGAGCCAGTGGTAGCTGCTCATAATATTGGAAAATAAAGAAACTAAAACCTATCCATGACTGGGCGTGTCTCTAGTAGGGAAAGTGGGGTGACCACACGGTCATATGCATCATTAAAATTACTAATTCACACAAATAATTTAGCACCAAAAATTGTACATCAGAAAAAACTTTTACACTCAGGCAGTCCAGAGTCACTTCAATTGGGATGCAGGTCAGACTTGTCCACACTCTGATCAGAATTCAGCAGTCAGGCCGAATTCTCCCTCTGGGTCATAATCCTTCTTACCTGCTCTGGTATGTGGAGCCTTCCCTGGAGACTCTGGAACCAGGTACTGGTCAGGATTATAAGAACTAATGGGGAGAAACACTCACAACCCTGGCTTGACATTCACATCTTTATTGCTACTGTGACAATGTAGCTCCTATAGAGCAAACCACAAACCAACAGAAAGTTAAAACTTCAGCACCCTGGTATACGCCTAAATTAGCAGTACTCCACCTCCAGTGTAAACAACTGGAACGAAAATGGAGAAGAGCTTATAGAGCAGAAGAACTGAACCTCTTCCGATTAAGTAGAAAAAAATATCATTCACAAATCAAGCTAGCAAAAAGGGAGTATTTCTCTAATAAAATCTTAGAGCCCCATAATGATCACAAAATGATCTTTTCAGTGTTAAAATCCTTTACTGCCCCAAAAGTGCTAGTCAAGGACATTCCACCATCACAGATGCTATGTGATCAAATCTCGGTCTTCTCCGATGAGAAAATCCTTAATATTCAAAAAGAATTTAATACTCATCACACACAGCCAATAGATTCAATACCCGACCCTACTTTTACCAGACTGTCCTTCCAGACCTTCGAGAAAATCTCATTGGAACAGTCACGTCAAACTATCATGGCCTGCAAATCAGGATCTCCTTTTGACACATGTCTCCCTGCGGTTCTTAACAAGGTGATAGACATTGTTAATCCCATTGTTAATCCATTAATCAACAATATAGTTAATTCATCCCTAACTACAGCTACAATCCCCGCAGAATGGAAACTAGCAGCTGTCAAACCACTGCAAAAAACCCAGTACTTAGACCCCTCTACACTCTCCAATCTTCGCCCTATATCGCTACTACCCATTCTCAGCAAGATTACCGAAGGACAGGTTAATAGACAGCTTACTGACTTCCTTGAGAAAGCCAGGATACTACTCCCCAGCCAATCTGGTTTTCACCCCAAACACTCAACTGAATCTGCATTGCTGGAAGTCATAGACACATTTAAATTACCTCTAGACAAGGGAAAAAATGCAGTACCGATCCTATTAGATCTGTCGGCCGCGTTTGATACCATCTTGCATGATATCCTTCTATCAAGAATCAAACAAAGCGGTATATCCTCTACCGCTTTGGCCTGGTTAAAATCCTTCCTTACCAACCGTACACAATTACCCTAGGACATTTTCTCTCAACCGAACGCCCGATTACCTCAGGCGTCCCAAAGGGATCCTCTTTCAGTCCGCTCTTATTTAATGTCTATATGGCTCCACTGATCTTGCTAATAGCCTCCTTCAATTTCAATACAACCTCATACGCAGAAACGATACACAACTGATCCTGGCCCTAGATAAAGATACTACCAAAACAGAACTTAACTTTAGGCAATGTATGACAGAGTTCATCCACTGGATGAGGCTAAACAATCTCAAATGCAACACAGATAAAACTGAAATACTATTGATAGGGAAAGACAATCCCTTCAACCCTATCCTATGGTGGCCAGAAGACCCACCTTCCCCACCTATCACAGTTGAAATCGCCAAGAATCTGGGAGTAAAATTTGACTCCTCTCTTACATTCCGGCCACAAGCTCTCGCAGTGACAGGAATGTGCTTTAACCTTATAAAAACCATGAAAAAGTTCTTCGACTACATTCCCTACTCTGCAAGGAAGACAGTGGCAGTAGCACTGATCCTTTCTAGATTAGATTACTGCAATAGCCTTTTCGCACTATCAAATAAACAGGTAGTAAAAAAGTTACAAATTGTACAGAACGCAGTGGCTCGCTTGGTGCTGAAAATGCCTCGTCGAACATCGGCCACCTCAGCACTTAATACCCTGCATTGGCTGCCCATACAGAAAAGAATTTTATTTAAGATCTTGACAATCGCCTTTAGAGACTCTGGACCCAAATATTTGACAGCTAAGTTCACTCATTACTTCACGGCTAGGACTCTCAGATCTTCCACAGCGAACCTTCTTAAGCCGCCCACCTTTAGATACAAAACCAAAGGAGGGAAGTCCCTTGCAGTCTTAGGAACAAAAGCATGGAATCTCATGCCCGCACATCTAAGGGCGATAGAATCAGAGACCCTATTCAGAAAATGACTGAAAACCTGGATATTCGGGATCACGGATGCATTCTGCTCCCCACTTGTATAAACAGGATCATTTCTCGTACCTACTCATTCACCTTTACCTCTTCCGCATAGCGCCAGGATGCTCCCTCCGGAGCGACAGCTGCTCTTTACAAATATTTAAATCAATGTGTTATACCCTAGCTCAGAACCACCTCCTCTGAGCTAGGCCTTGACTGCTCACTTACGTCTACCTGAGGAGTCAAGGAGGTGTGGGAAGCCAACTTTTCATCGCAGGCCCAAGTATGTAATGAATTCGTATCAGAGTGCATGTGTCAGCACTAGAGCAGTACCTTATGTGTTGAGATGTAATGATAATCACATCTGAAAGCCATGATATGGCAAAAGTACATTCCTAGAGAGATGTGAAGGAAAACTGAGAACAGAAGAGTGAGAGAGAATGTGTAACAGGAGTCAAAGAGTGTAAGGCAGATTGTAAGAACAAAAGGTCACTGCGGAGTGGGGTTTTATATCCCTGTGCTATCAATCTGGCACTTTTCACTTCCTCTTTCATGAGCTTTCCCTTCGCCAGGCACAGCCCTACCGAACCCATAGTGGGTGCTGCCTCTGTGGACACCCCCGGCGTCCCTGTGATCTAGTCCTTTCAGCAGCCGGCGAGGCTGGGGTAATGCCAGTCACATGTGAAGTATGCTAAAGTACTGAGAGACCATTGCAAGCCGAGGGTCAGCCCTGCGTGCACAGGCATTACTCAGTAATGTGGAAGCTAGGGGAGAACAGTACTCCTAAAACACAGAACTTACAGGCTGCATAGATGACTCCACGGCAGGCACAATGATCCACTGAGCTATGTTATCAGCCTCATACCCACCAACCATCTGTATGGACCACGCGCCCCCAATGATCACACCTACCTCCTAATCATTTAATCTCCCACAAGGTAACTGGAGTGGATGCACGGAAGGGTTTGGGCTTGAGCACACAAAACTAACCCAAGGACCAACAATTCCCAATAGCACTCGACTAACCAGTAATCGTGGTTTCCGGAGCAGCGTGCTACTCATCGTAAAGTGCTTCAACGCCTCATCAGGAGTAGGAAGCGCTGTATAAATGCAATGACCATCCAATATATTGTACAATGGCACTGAAACACATGCAACACTTTCAACAGATTGGCAGCTTTTGCACAGTGCATTCCACGAGATTTTATAACACGAGCTAAATTCCAACAGAAACCCAAAATGTGCCTCTGGAACTGCAGGTGTGGAGCTAGCTTTTATTTATACTGATGAATATTTTAACAAGGTGGGACGAAAGGAATGTAATCCTGCTTGGATTCTTGTCTGCCCAGGTCCGCACTCCCCCTTTATCTTTCTCTATCTCTTTGCTGGACCGGTTTTGGAAAGAAAAGACACTAAACTTTCAATCAACATCTGTTTGCAGGCCACTGGATCGGTGTCAATAAACACGATGTTTAGCATCTCTCAATGAGTTCGAAACAAAGCCTCTTTTTATCTTCTTGCATCCTTAGTTCTGCCCTAAAGGACAGAAGCGTTCCTCAAGCAGACATATTTGGTGATGGAATCATCAGCAAGGCCTGCAGCATGAGGCCAGCCACGCTGTTGCTGGCCCAAGCAGCAATGCACAGCAGCAGTCTCTGAAGAACACCAGCTGTGGCTGGTAATCTATAGCAAAACAATACATCTCCATTGCAGCGCATGGGCATCCCACCGCCCACGTGCTACAGTGGAACTACTTCTTCGGCGGACTTATACAGCCACTGTTGCACCAAATATTCGTAGTGAGGTAGATCATCGTGTCGGTGGAGCCCAATCCCCTGTCTTAGTATTGCTTCATAAAGCTCTTCTTTTCATCACATAAGGTCAGGTGACATCAGCACTAACAAGCCAGCGCTAAAACCAGGAAAGCTATTTACACTGAGGAAATGTCCTCAGCTTTTCAGGAGTGTGGCTTTTAATCGGAAATGAACATTTAAATGTTGTGTGCATTTGTAAAGTGCATTTGTAAAGTGCATGCGTACTGCTGTCAGAATCTGGGTGCCCGCTTCTGACTGGGGTGCACACGTTAAAGTGCTCAATTGACATTGTATTTGCTTGTGCTTCGTAGCGTTTCGTGATCAGTCAGATTGGAAACCCACTAGAAGGGATGGAATCGGCTGGTGCCATCTTTAGTCATGAAAGGCTGACAGGTCTGAGGAAGCGTCGCTCACTTAGGAGTGCGCCTGAAAGGCCAGTGGTGCTGGGGAAGAGTCGCCGGTCACTTGTGACACTTGGAACTGATTCGCCGGCAGGGCTGAGGAGCCCTTGTCACGCTTGTAGTCCCATTATTGGCAACACACCCCACCCACACCACAACAGAGTATGCATGCATAAATAAATACACAACACAACTTTTGTTTGGGAAAATTAGTGCTGCAGGTTTATTCCATACAAAAGTATGCAATATGGTGGGTTATCTTACGGGCGATCCAAGGGCAGGCAGCTGTACCAACCTATGCTGCCCTGCCCGCCTGATGAGCCAAGCACTGTGGAGTAACCAATCAGCGCTACCCTTATGGGGGTGATCCCCTTACTGGATCACGTGACACATTGGTCCCTATTACTCACGCCCCTTTCAGGGCGGAGCGTAGCAAGGCAAGCCCCCGGTTGTTCAGGCCCACAACCGCCCGAAGGACTAACGGGGCGCCGACGTAATTGTTCCAGGACCCTCCCATGAGGCTCCTGGGATTTGGCTCTGGCACCCCTATTGTGCTCTTGCAGAGGTACTCTTCTGTACCCATTTGCTTCCAGATCGCACTGTAACTCCTCCTGCAACGAGAAAGAAAACATTACAACGTTCTATGTATTTCGCCTGCCAACCCCACGCCGGGTAAGCGGTAGGGTGGGAGACGGCGTGTCCGGCGCAAAGAGGACGCCAAGATGGCCGGGGGAGGCATAAATACCTCCCCACCTCCTCTGCGTGCCGTAAGTGACGCGTCTGGTAGGGGGACTCCTCCTTGAGTCCCGTACATGATTGGGGGGTGGGGAAGTGCCCAAATGGCACTAAAGGGGCCGCCCGTTTAGGGTGGCCCCCTGCGGGGGCCGCGGGCAGCCGCATATCCGACAGCTATCTCTGGGGGAGAGCGAATCACGGGTGAGGATTTTATCTTAAACGGAAGTAGGACTGGAGAACAGTTAGAGGCTTTTGTGGCTTGCAAATGAAACGCCACTAGCCTTGCGGAGAGTCAGTCATATTCGAGGCTTGCTTAGGAAACGCCTGTAGTGCTGGGAAAGAGTCAGTCCCTTGTCTGAAAGCTTGTATATAACACGAAGGGAAGGAGTAAAAGTCAGTCGTATGTTATGACTGCATATAAAGCACCCGCAGGCATGGCAACAAATCAGCTATGTGTGACGTGAATGGTGTATGTGTAACGCCGGAGGACTGGGGCGAAGTCAGTCAGATGCACTCGTTATTAAGCGGCTAGAGACACTTGGTACCTGGATGCTTGGTCCCCCATCAACTTGGAGGTGGCAGATCCCGGTGTGTGTAGAGGAGGGATGGAAACAATGGATCAAGACCTGCGGGCGGCGGACATGGAAGAAGACGTCAAGGACTGGTGTGGAGAAGACGTGGAAGGAGACGCCGAGGATGGGCATGGAGAGAATTGGAGAGGAGCGGGAATAGCGGCAGGACGAGGCGAGGATGGAAACCAGAAAGAGCGCTGTACCAGCACTGCTCCCAAGTCCAGCGGTCCTAGAAAGGAAGCGGTCGTTGTGGCTCCAGTCACCACAATCCTGGATGGCTGTGACATCAGACAAGTCCTGGTTGTTAGTGTATTTACTTTAAGGAAGTGATGGGCTGGTATACAGTCGCCACAGCGGGGTCATTGGGAAGGGAAGAGCACTTATAAATAAAGTAGACACCACTTGTTTCACGAACATGGTGATGGCACGACAGTCAGGATACCAGTAAATGCCATTGACTTTGTTATTTACTTCTTCCCCTTTTATGATTTACTTTGCAGGCCACAATACGCCTCATCTCTGCACCAGGAGAGGACGGGGACGACTCCGAAGGGAAGACAGGGTCTGCCCGGAATACCCAGTGTTACAGAGGAAAACAGGAAGAGCCAGAGGAGAACAGTGTCCCTTGTAGGGGATGATGGCAGAGCCAGTGGTAGCTGCTCATAATATTGGAAAATAAAGAAACTAAAACCTATCCATGACTGGGCGTGTCTCTAGTAGGGAAAGTGGGGTGACCACACGGTCATATGCATCATTAAAATTACTAATTCACACAAATAATTTAGCACCAAAAATTGTACATCAGAAAAAACTTTTACACTCAGGCAGTCCAGAGTCACTTCAATTGGGATGCAGGTCAGACTTGTCCACACTCTGATCAGAATTCAGCAGTCAGGCCGAATTCTCCCTCTGGGTCATAATCCTTCTTACCTGCTCTGGTATGTGGAGCCTTCCCTGGAGACTCTGGAACCAGGTACTGGTCAGGATTATAAGAACTAATGGGGAGAAACACTCACAACCCTGGCTTGACATTCACATCTTTATTGCTACTGTGACAATGTAGCTCCTATAGAGCAAACCACAAACCAACAGAAAGTTAAAACTTCAGCACCCTGGTATACGCCTAAATTAGCAGTACTCCACCTCCAGTGTAAACAACTGGAACGAAAATGGAGAAGAGCTTATAGAGCAGAAGAACTGAACCTCTTCCGATTAAGTAGAAAAAAATATCATTCACAAATCAAGCTAGCAAAAGGGAGTATTTCTCTAATAAAATCTTAGAGCCCCATAATGATCACAAAATGATCTTTTCAGTGTTAAAATCCTTTACTGCCCCAAAAGTGCTAGTCAAGGACATTCCACCATCACAGATGCTATGTGATCAAATCTCGGTCTTCTCCGATGAGAAAATCCTTAATATTCAAAAAGAATTTAATACTCATCACACACAGCCAATAGATTCAATACCCGACCCTACTTTTACCAGACTGTCCTTCCAGACCTTCGAGAAAATCTCATTGGAACAGTCACGTCAAACTATCATGGCCTGCAAATCAGGATCTCCTTTTGACACATGTCTCCCTGCGGTTCTTAACAAGGTGATAGACATTGTTAATCCCATTGTTAATCCATTAATCAACAATATAGTTAATTCATCCCTAACTACAGCTACAATCCCCGCAGAATGGAAACTAGCAGCTGTCAAACCACTGCAAAAAACCCAGTACTTAGACCCCTCTACACTCTCCAATCTTCGCCCTATATCGCTACTACCCATTCTCAGCAAGATTACCGAAGGACAGGTTAATAGACAGCTTACTGACTTCCTTGAGAAAGCCAGGATACTACTCCCCAGCCAATCTGGTTTTCACCCCAAACACTCAACTGAATCTGCATTGCTGGAAGTCATAGACACATTTAAATTACCTCTAGACAAGGGAAAAAATGCAGTACCGATCCTATTAGATCTGTCGGCCGCGTTTGATACCATCTTGCATGATATCCTTCTATCAAGAATCAAACAAAGCGGTATATCCTCTACCGCTTTGGCCTGGTTAAAATCCTTCCTTACCAACCGTACACAATTACCCTAGGACATTTTCTCTCAACCGAACGCCCGATTACCTCAGGCGTCCCAAAGGGATCCTCTTTCAGTCCGCTCTTATTTAATGTCTATATGGCTCCACTGATCTTGCTAATAGCCTCCTTCAATTTCAATACAACCTCATACGCAGAGACGATACACAACTGATCCTGGCCCTAGATAAAGATACTACCAAAACAGAACTTAACTTTAGGCAATGTATGACAGAGTTCATCCACTGGATGAGGCTAAACAATCTCAAATGCAACACAGATAAAACTGAAATACTATTGATAGGGAAAGACAATCCCTTCAACCCTATCCTATGGTGGCCAGAAGACCCACCTTCCCCACCTATCACAGTTGAAATCGCCAAGAATCTGGGAGTAAAATTTGACTCCTCTCTTACATTCCGGCCACAAGCTCTCGCAGTGACAGGAATGTGCTTTAACCTTATAAAAACCATGAAAAAGTTCTTCGACTACATTCCCTACTCTGCAAGGAAGACAGTGGCAGTAGCACTGATCCTTTCTAGATTAGATTACTGCAATAGCCTTTTCGCACTATCAAATAAACAGGTAGTAAAAAAGCTACAAATTGTACAGAACGCAGTGGCTCGCTTGGTGCTGAAAATGCCTCGTCGAACATCGGCCACCTCAGCACTTAATACCCTGCATTGGCTGCCCATACAGAAAAGAATTTTATTTAAGATCTTGACAATCGCCTTTAGAGACTCTGGACCCAAATATTTGACAGCTAAGTTCACTCATTACTTCACGGCTAGGACTCTCAGATCTTCCACAGCGAACCTTCTTAAGCCGCCCACCTTTAGATACAAAACCAAAGGAGGGAAGTCCCTTGCAGTCTTAGGAACAAAAGCATGGAATCTCATGCCCGCACATCTAAGGGCGATAGAATCAGAGACCCTATTCAGAAAATGACTGAAAACCTGGATATTCGGGATCACGGATGCATTCTGCTCCCCACTTGTATAAACAGGATCATTTCTCGTACCTACTCATTCACCTTTACCTCTTCCGCATAGCGCCAGGATGCTCCCTCCGGAGCGACAGCTGCTCTTTACAAATATTTAAATCAATGTGTTATACCCTAGCTCAGAACCACCTCCTCTGAGCTAGGCCTTGACTGCTCACTTACGTCTACCTGAGGAGTCAAGGAGGTGTGGGAAGCCAACTTTTCATCGCAGGCCCAAGTATGTAATGAATTCGTATCAGAGTGCATGTGTCAGCACTAGAGCAGTACCTTATGTGTTGAGATGTAATGATAATCACATCTGAAAGCCATGATATGGCAAAAGTACATTCCTAGAGAGATGTGAAGGAAAACTGAGAACAGAAGAGTGAGAGAGAATGTGTAACAGGAGTCAAAGAGTGTAAGGCAGATTGTAAGAACAAAAGGTCACTGCGGAGTGGGGTTTTATATCCCTGTGCTATCAATCTGGCACTTTTCACTTCCTCTTTCATGAGCTTTCCCTTCGCCAGGCACAGCCCTACCGAACCCATAGTGGGTGCTGCCTCTGTGGACACCCCCGGCGTCCCTGTGATCTAGTCCTTTCAGCAGCCGGCGAGGCTGGGGTAATGCCAGTCACATGTGAAGTATGCTAAAGTACTGAGAGACCATTGCAAGCCGAGGGTCAGCCCTGCGTGCACAGGCATTACTCAGTAATGTGGAAGCTAGGGGAGAACAGTACTCCTAAAACACAGAACTTACAGGCTGCATAGATGACTCCACGGCAGGCACAATGATCCACTGAGCTATGTTATCAGCCTCATACCCACCAACCATCTGTATGGACCACGCGCCCCCAATGATCACACCTACCTCCTAATCATTTAATCTCCCACAAGGTAACTGGAGTGGATGCACGGAAGGGTTTGGGCTTGAGCACACAAAACTAACCCAAGGACCAACAATTCCCAATAGCACTCGACTAACCAGTAATCGTGGTTTCCGGAGCAGCGTGCTACTCATCGTAAAGTGCTTCAACGCCTCATCAGGAGTAGGAAGCGCTGTATAAATGCAATGACCATCCAATATATTGTACAATGGCACTGAAACACATGCAACACTTTCAACAGATTGGCAGCTTTTGCACAGTGCATTCCACGAGATTTTATAACACGAGCTAAATTCCAACAGAAACCCAAAATGTGCCTCTGGAACTGCAGGTGTGGAGCTAGCTTTTATTTATACTGATGAATATTTTAACAAGGTGGGACGAAAGGAATGTAATCCTGCTTGGATTCTTGTCTGCCCAGGTCCGCACTCCCCTTTATCTTTCTCTATCTCTTTGCTGGACCGGTTTTGGAAAGAAAAGACACTAAACTTTCAATCAACATCTGTTTGCAGGCCACTGGATCGGTGTCAATAAACACGATGTTTAGCATCTCTCAATGAGTTCGAAACAAAGCCTCTTTTTATCTTCTTGCATCCTTAGTTCTGCCCTAAAGGACAGAAGCGTTCCTCAAGCAGACATATTTGGTGATGGAATCATCAGCAAGGCCTGCAGCATGAGGCCAGCCACGCTGCTGCTGGCCCAAGCAGCAATGCACAGCAGCAGTCTCTGAAGGACACCAGCTGTGGCTGGTAATCTATAGCAAAACAATACATCTCCATTGCAGCGCATGGGCATCCCACCGCCCACGTGCTACAGTGGAACTACTTCTTCGGCGGACTTATACAGCCACTGTTGCACCAAATATTCGTAGTGAGGTAGATCATCGTGTCGGTGGAGCCCAATCCCCTGTCTTAGTATTGCTTCATAAAGCTCTTCTTTTCATCACATAAGGTCAGGTGACATCAGCACTAACAAGCCAGCGCTAAAACCAGGAAAGCTATTTACACTGAGGAAATGTCCTCAGCTTTTCAGGAGTGTGGCTTTTAATCGGAAATGAACATTTAAATGTTGTGTGCATTTGTAAAGTGCATGCGTACTGCTGTCAGAATCTGGGTGCCCGCTTCTGACTGGGGTGCACACGTTAAAGTGCTCAATTGACATTGTATTTGCTTGTGCTTCGTAGCGTTTCGTGATCAGTCAGATTGGAAACCCACTAGAAGGGATGGAATCGGCTGGTGCCATCTTTAGTCATGAAAGGCTGACAGGTCTGAGGAAGCGTCGCTCACTTAGGAGTGCGCCTGAAAGGCCGGTGGTGCTGGGGAAGAGTCGCCGGTCACTTGTGACACTTGGAACTGATTCGCCGGCAGGGCTGAGGAGCCCTTGTCACGCTTGTATCCGACAGCTATCTCTGGGGGAGAGCGAATCACGGGTGAGGATTTTATCTTAAACGGAAGTAGGACTGGAGAACAGTTAGAGGCTTTTGCGGCTTGCAAATGAAACGCCACTAGCCTTGCGGAGAGTCAGTCATATTCGAGGCTTGCTTAGGAAACGCCTGTAGTGCTGGGAAAGAGTCAGTCCCGTGTCTGAAAGCTTGTATATAACACGAAGGGAAGGAGTAAAAGTCAGTCGTATGTTATGACTGCATATAAAGCACCCGCAGGCATGGCAACAAATCAGCTATGTGTGACGTGAATGGTGTATGTGAAACGCCGGAGGACTGGGGCGAAGTCAGTCAGATGCACTCGTTATTAAGCGGCTAGAGACACTTGGTACCCGAATGCTTGGTCCCCCAAGGGGAGGCCGCTCCATTGCAGGGCTTGCACCGAACACACCCCGCTGCAGCGAGCAGCTCGGGCGATCAGCGCGTTTATATTCCGGGAGAGCCGGCCTGTGCCAGAGACGGAGATACGCCGCGTCTAATTACTACTAAGAGCCGGCCTCGGAAGCGGAGTTCGCGAGGGCTGCAGCCCAGCGAGAGGCCACTTTATCAAGGGGCAGGCCGGGGAAGCACGCATCCCGGGGCTAGGAAGAGGAAGACATGGGGACGCAGAATAGTGAGAGCACTATTGGCAAATAAGCTTCCCTCGCACAGAAGGCGCAACCTCGGCAAGTTGGGCTGAGGCCACGCGCTGCCTGCGCTTTGTGCTGCTGCTGCAGCCGCTCGGGTCTTCCGCCGCTCTCTGTGCTGCTGTAGTCCCATTTCTGGACTCCTTGCCTGCGCTCTCTCTGCAGCTGAAGTTCCCTCTCCGACCTTCCACATACAGGGGCGTAGCTATCATTGGTGTAGCAGGCCTGTAAGGCCTTGGGCATGCGGTTAGGCCTCACCACACAGGACCCCCTAAAGAATACACACACACTGAGGTTGTATTATCGGCAATGGCCTCGAGCGACCTCGGATGGAGCCCAGCCCTCGGCGTGAGGAAATGGATACTTTCTAGTGTAGAGGCTGGGTGGCACTCTACATCGCTCCCATCTTTTCAAATGTTCTTGCATGAAAGAAAATTATGCCATTCGGGCAAGACACATAAAGTCTTTCAGTCTCTGTCTGGGGGAAGAGTTTGGCCAAAGACAATACTTCTGGCTCAGGGAGATGTTATCAGTCCCAAGCCTAGCAAGCCTATTGTCACTTGGTTCCCCAGCTCGGGAACTTCTTAGTTGCATATGTCCATGTGAGTGCGACGTAGGGGTATTGCTCGTGCGTGCCCTTTCAGATGGTCGCGGAGTTTCAAACCTCCACGAGGAGGTGTTTGTCAGGGGGTACTCTTCCTCAGCTTCAGCAATCGTTTCAGTGGCATTCTCCGAGTGGTCTATGGAAGCCGCCACCTCTTTGAACCATGAGATGTTTCTGATGACTCGATGATCACCTCTTTGCACTGTGACCATAGTTCCATCAATTTTAATCACTTCCCATACTTCATTCTCATATGGTGTTTGAAACTTCCACTCAGGATGTATGTCCTTCATGATAACCGATGCTCCGATTTGTAGAGTGGGATCCTTCGCTCAGCGATGCTGACTGGCCTTTTCATTAGTGGCTCTTCGCTGTGATTGTGTAGCTTCAACATTCATGTCAGCTGGTCGTCACTTGGTGTTAGCCAGGATGCTTTCCCGTGTCGACTTCCGAAACAGTAGATTTGCAGGAGCACAGATGGTCGTGCTGTGAGGGGTTTGCCGATATGTCCTTAGAAACTTGTGCAGGCAGCATTCGGCATCCTCGCAGAGGTCCACCCCAATCCTCAGAGCCTGGTTGAGTGTCCTCATGAATCTCCCCACCTCCCCGTTAGCCTAAGGCCACTGTAGAATGATTTTCTGGTGACGAATGGCCAGAGATTCTAAGTATTCGTGGAAGTCGCGTCCCTGGAAGGGTGGCCCGTTGTCCGACTTCACTTCATCAGGAAGGCCCATCATTGACGTGGGAAAATGCTGTGGATGGCACCACCTCTACCACTGGGAACTTTGTGTACAAGTCCCCTATCACTGCCATGATCCGTCCATCCAGAAGGCTCCAAAAATCAATGCTGACTTTCGACCAGGGCTGGAACCGGAAAAGGTGAAGGATCTCCGCTCATGATGGCACACGAGTGACAGCTGCATACCTTGTCATCGACCATCGCATCGATGCCTAGGAACCATAACTTAGTGCACAGGCAGGCTTTTTTTCCCTCTGTTTCTTGATGTCCCTGGTGCGCCAGGTCAACCACATGGGCCCATAGGCTCTTGGGCATCATAATCAGCTGCCCACGCAGCAGCAGGCCATCTTGGCTTTCACTGAGTTCACTCATCACTCTCCACAGCTGCTGCCAGGACACTCGCTGATCCGGTATCAGGTCTGAAACTCAACCAGGAAACTTTGCCATTGCCTGTTGGCTAGCGCTTCTGTTAGACTTGGCTTTTTCAGCGGGTTTACCCCCAGACTTTTTGCTTTTTGGCCTCCTGTTTTTGACCCTGTGTGTGTTGGTTTTAGGACTCTGGGCACTTTACCACTGCTAATCAGTGCTAAAGTGCATATGCTCTCTGTGTAAAGTGTGTTATGGATTGGTGTTTCCATGATTGGCCTATTTGATCTATGTGTCAGTCCCTTGTAAAGTGCACTGAGAGTGCCAGGGCCTATAGATCAAATGCTGTTGGTGGGCTGCAGAACTGGATTGTGCCACCCATGCAAACAGCCCATAAAGTGTAACTCTGGCCTGCCATTGCAGAGCCTGTGTGCAGCCTGGGGCTGCCATGTCGACTTGGCAAGTGCACACACTTGCAAGTCCCTAAACCTTCCCTTTTCTACATGTTAGTCACCCCTAAGGTAGGCCCAAGGTACCCCTGTGGGCAGGGTGCATTGTATGTGAAAGGTAGGACATGCCCTGGTGTGTGTGGCATGTCCTGATAGTGAATTACAGCCTATTTCGTTTTTCACTATTGCAAGGCTACCTGTTCCCCATAGGCCAGAATGGGCAGTTTTGATTATTACAGCTTATAATCCTAACTGACCCAGGGAACATGGTAGGAATTCGAGTTTAGTATGCCTGGACTCAGAATGATAAAATGCATCTTTTAGTGAAGTTGGTTTTAACATTCTGTGTTTCAAAATACCACTTTTAGAAAGTGGGTATTTTCTTGTCTAACCATCCAAGCCTGCCTCTGCTAGGTTGTGTATTCCTTGTCTGGAGTGTGAGTGACAGGGGCTGGGGGATGCCAGGAGACAGGGTGAGTCAGCACAGGGCTGAATAGCCAGATCTACGTGTAGATGGGTGGGAGGAGTTGCACCTGGCACCTGAATAGGGCTGGGCCTTCCCTCCACAATGCTGGCTCCACCTCCTGTGGTGCGTCTGATGTCCCTGGCCTGCACTGTGAAAGGAAAGAAGGAGCCTTGTCAACAAAGTGCTCCAGGACTGACTAGAACTGGTTTGGACTAGGCAAAGGCCTCTCTGCCTTCAGAGAACAAAGAGAAATGGAGGATAAAAAGGGGGACCCAAACCCCAGAACTAGAGATTACTTCTGAACTAAGGAACCTGCCATGAAGAAGGACCGGGAAAGCTGGAGGAGGAGTACTGCCCCTATGCTGCATGTGCTGCCCCTATGCTGCGTGTTGTGGGGTTGGCCTGCAGTGGTTGCTTCGGTCTTTGGTAGGGAAAGGATTGGACTGTGCTTTCATCATCCTGCTGTTAGAGTTTTCTCCAAGGGCTTGAAGTAGAGCTTGCCTCCTGTTGGAAGTCTCAGGGATAGAAAAGACTTCAGAGAACTCTTTTGGATCAAGAAGACTGCCAAGAAGAAGAGCTGGAGAAGCTGTGAGGAGGAACTACCACTTTGCTGTGTGCTTTGCTGTGTTGGCCTGCAGTGGCTGCTTCTGTCTTGGGCAGTGAAAGGACTGGAACTGAACTTTCTGCAATCTACTTTGTGAGTGTCTCCAAGGGCTTGAGGTAGAGCTTGCCCCCTGTTCAAGAAGTCTCAGGAACAGCAAAGACTTCAAGTTCTTCTGCCCTCAGCACTGGGGACTGTGTGTTTTGTGCTGCAACAGAAGAAAAGCAACTCAACAACGTCGACGACGCCGCTGCCGACTCCGTGTCCCGACGGCACCGCAGAGGGCCGTGGTCTCACCGACGACGCCTGCTGATGCCGCCACCGAGCCGCTGCTCGCACCGCGACCTGTGGGCACCGCACTCCGCACCGCCTCGCTTCACGACGACGCCATGGCCTTCCCGACGACGCCGCTCCACGCCGGACTCGACGCTGCTGCTTGCACCGTGGTTCGGGGGCACCGCTCATAAGTTACACGACGCACCGCCCTCATCCCGCACCGCAGCCTTGGCCAACCGACGCCGGTGCCATCGACTCCAGTTCGTCAGCCGACGACAGCGCGGCAGCTACGACGACGCCGCTGCTGCACCGTGACCTGCCAGCACCGCGACGAGCACCGCCTTCATCTCACACCACGACCCTGGTCTCACCGACGACGCCATCCGACGCCGCCACCGAGCCGCTGCTCGCACCCCGACCTGAGGGCACCGCACGCCGCACCGCTGCACTTCACACCGCAGCACCCGACGCCGGCCGACGCCAGCGCTCCTGACTTCAACCGAGAGGAGATCAATCTGCAACGCGTGTGACTTCGAGGGCCCCGACGATGCCCGCACCGACCTCCGGAACAGACGCCTGCGGACGCCGTGTTTTCGGAAGCTCACCGCGAGGTCATCGACGCCCTGCATTTCTGAAAGGTACTGTTTGCGGGTCTTCCCGACACCGTAGTTGACCCGCGACGCCGCGGTCAGCCAGAACTGTTTGGATTTGTTTGTTCACGACGCCGTGATAGCCCTGGACGGAGCTATCGACATCAAGGAACTGTTTTTAAAGAGATTTTGAGAAGTAACTATTTCTGAAGTACTGTACAGTGGATTTTTATCGTATTTGGTCTTGTTTAAAGTATATAAAATATTTTTCTAAACTGGTGTGGTGTCAGTTTGTAGTGCTTACACTGTATTACTGTTGGTTATGTGCAAATGCTTTACACACTGCCTCTAGAATAAGCCTGACTGCTCGTGCCAAGCTACCAAGGGGGTGAGCAGGGGTTATTTTAGGAGTGTAACTCCCTTACCCTGAGTAGGAAGAAGGGTCCCTACTTGGACAAAGGTGCAAGCCCTTGCTAACTAGAGATCCCATTTCTAACATTTGTTGTCAGCAGTGAGGATAGGACTTGTGTTTGCACTTGACTTACAGTGATTGGTGTGCACTACTACCATATTGCAGATCATTACGTACCATTTACAGGCTCTTTTTCTTTTTGGCCTATTTTTGATCTTGCCAGTTTGAACTTGCTACTTCATCATGCCTGAATCAAGAGCATCATCAGTTGCATCCTGGGAAATTGCCTTTGAGGAGGACAGGTTGGAATCCTACAACAGGAAGGAGTTGAAAGTGATTGGTAAAAACCTGAAAGTCCAAATCAGAGGCCTCACTAGGAAGGAGGAGCTACAAAAGGCGCTGAGGGCCTGGGTAGCAGCCAGACATGCCAGTGGGCAGCCTGGTGATCTCAGTGGAGAGGCGGAGGAGCCTATTCCTAGGATGGATGTGCTTTTGGGAGGGGGGGGGACCCTCCAGGCAAGGCAGCAGTGGCTTGTCCCCAGAGGAGCTGGAGGACAGGCGGGAAGCAAGGAAGTTCGAATTACAGAACTCAGGATGGAAAGTGAGAGGGAAGACAAAAGAATAGCCATGGAGGAAAAGAAAATGATACTAGATCATGAGCTTAAAATGAGAGAGCTGGAGCTGGATTGGGAAGCCGGTAGGGCTTTGTCCAGCCCAGATGGTGGCAGCAAAAGTGTAGTGTCCAGTACTGAGGATGAGGTAGACACACACACAGATTTGGGGCCCTACTTCAAGGAGGGGGTTGACATACACCAAGGGGTTCAGGATTGTGAGGTAACTCCAGTGGTGCTCAGTGTCCCTGAGGTGGATTGGGGAACTGGCACAGGGGATCATATTCCTGGTAGTGGGAGGGACACTCTATTGACTCTAGATGAGAGGTGCAGGGAGAGGGGTTCCCCCATGGTAGAAGCCCTGGTAAGTGAGTATGAGGACCAGCCAGAAGAGTATGGGTTGAGGGACAGCAACAGTGAGACACTGTCTCGCCAGTCTTGTGAGAATGTTGTGGGGTACTTTTCTGAGGCACTGGATGGTTGGGTGAAGGGTAGTTTGGTTAACACCTGTGTGGGGCTGTGTGATTCAATTGTTGGAGAGCATAGTTTAAGTCCCTGTTTTCCAGAGCTATGCCAACACCCAGTGGAGTGTGAGTTCTCTGACCCCAGGAGCTTGCACTGGAGGCAGACCTTTGGTGGATTCCAGAGGGTCTGGAGAAGCATCTGGGGGTGATCCTGGAGGAAGTGGCTTAGGTATTTCCCAACCAAGAGTGGTGGGAAAGGTTTGTAATAGCCCAGATAGGTCCCGGTGTCATGGGAAGGGTGTAGGGACTCACGTCCTGTCTCTGCGGAGAAGGAGTGAGAATGGGCTGCGGCCCAAGGTACCCAAAACCCGGTCCCGGAGCCTGGGTGGTTCCAGAAGGGAACCCCAGGTGGGGAGCCTAGACTGTACTGGTAGGCCGTCCGTTGAGGAGATCTCCTACTGACAGGAGAACCTGGAGCCTCTGTAAACAGAGCTCCAGTGGTTCTGGTGTCTGGCAGTACCGCTCCAGTTGGGAGGGTGCAGAAGTCCAGAGTGAGGGGTGAGAGGGGGATGTGTTCCCCAGTGGGAGAACCAGTGAGTCAGAGGCCAGCCAGAAGGGCTGAGCCTCCTAGCAGTGACCATGGTGACACCACTTCTGTCCTGGGGGATCTTTGCGCACTGTCAGGTGGACAGTGGTCGGGAGATCTGCACCAGGCAGACTGTCACGCAACACATGAGTCATGTGTTGCCCTCAGGGGGTATGCGTGCTCCCAAGGAAGTCCTGGTGCGCCAGGCAGGTGCTCAGCTGCAGGGTTCAGTCCCTGGGTTAGGAGGCCAGGTTCAGGTCCTGCCTGACCTGGAGGGAAGGACGACTGTAAGCAGTGTCCTGACCGGTTTGTCTTCTAGGGGTACCACTCCAGGTGGGAGGGTACAGAACTCTGGAAGGGGGTGCAGAGGGAGGGAGTCCTCGCCTCTGACCCCGGTTCAACCTGAGGGTTTAGATCCAAGGGTGGTGAATCAGTTGCAGGGTCAAGGCCCTGGAAGAATTGTGTAGGAGGTCTCGCACCGCGACCTGTGGGCAGCGCACTCCGCACCGCCTTGCTTCACGACGATGCCGTGGCCTTCCCGACGACGCCGCTCCACGCCGGACTCGACGCCGCTGCTTGCACCGTGGTTCGGGGGCACCGCTCGTAAGTTACACGACGCACTGCCCTCATCCCGCACCGCAGCCTTGGCCCACCGACGCCGGTGCCATCGACTCCAGTTCGTCAGCCGACGACAGCGCGGCAGCTACGACGACGCTGCTGCTGCACCGTGACCTGCCAGCACCGCCTTCATCTCACACCGCGAACCTGGTCTCACCGACGACGCCATCCAACGCCGCCACCGAGCCGCTGCTCGCACCCCGACCTGAGGGCACCGCACGCCGCACTGCTGCACTTCACACCGCAGCACCCGACGCCGGCCGACGCCAGCGCTCCTGACTTCAACCGAGAGGAGATCGATCTGCAACGCGTGTGACTTCGAGGGCCCCGACGACGCCCGCACCGACCTCCGGAACCGACGCCTGCGGACGCCGTGTTTTCGGAAGCTCACCGCGAGGTCATTGACGCCCTGCATTTCTGAAAGGTACTGTTTGCGGGTCTTCCCGACACCGTAGTTGACCCGCGACGCCGCGGTCAGCCAGAACTGTTTGGATTGGTTTGTTCACAACGCCGTGATAGCCCTGGACCGAGCTATCGACATCAAGGAACTGTTTTTAAAGACATTTTGAGAAGTAACTATTTCTGAAGTACTGTACAGTGGATTTTTATCGTATTTGGTCTTGTTTAAAGTATATAAAAATATTGGATATTTTTCTAATCTGGTGTGGTGTCAGTTTGTAGTGCTTACACTGTATTACTGTTGGTTATGTGCAAATGCTTTACACACTGCCTCTAGAATAAGCCTGACTGCTCGTGCCAAGCTACCAAGGGGGTGAGTAGGGGTTATTTTAGGAGTGTAACTCCCTTACCCTGACTAGGAAGAAGGGTCCCTACTTGGACAAAGGTGCAAGCCCTTGCCAACTAGAGATCCCATTTCTAACAGCTTCTTTCACCCATGTCAGGCTTCTGTAATTCTTGGTGGCTTCACATATCTCCTGGAGAGTCAGGGCCTTGGGGCATGCATCGCTTACGATCATCTTGATGAACTCTTCAGTCCCTTCCTCTTCAGCCGTCGGTTTCCTCACTTCTAGAGGTGACAGATGCTGGGGCAGGTAATCCGTGGGGTTGTTAGGCCCGAGTCGCTATACAACCTCAAAGGCGTAGGGTTATAACTGTACAGTGCACCTCGCAATCCAGGGTGGGGCTAGTCGAGTGGTGCTGGCAAACAGCGGAAAAAGTGGTTTGGGGTCGGTCACACCTTGAACTCATGGCCGCAGAGGTATAAATGAAAGTTTTGACATGCTCATTTGATGGCTAGGGCCTCACGCTCAATCTGAGTGTAACGGGTTTCCATCTCTGACAATGCCCGGCTGGCATACGCCATAGGGACCCACTCTCAGTCCATTCCTTTCTGTATGAGGACAACGCCTAAGTCCATCGGGCTGGCGTCCACTATCAGCTCGGTCTTCCTCTGAGGGTGAAAGTAGGCCATGGTGACCTTGTCGAGGAGGGCCTCTTTGATGGCTCGGAAAGCCTTGTTAGCTGTGGGGCTCAAGTCCCATGGAACAGTGTTGCGAGTAAAGGTCCTGAGCGGCTCTGACATTGTCGCAAGATTCAGAATAAATCTTCCACAATATATTGTCATCCCCAGGAAACTGCAAACTTCTGGGTTACCGGTGCTTCCTGGATTGCAGCCGCTTTCCTGGGATCAACTTTGAGCCCTTCTCGGGAAAAGATGTATTCGAAAAAGTCTAAGGAGTTTTGATAAAATGAACATTTGTTTTTGTGCAAGGTCAGGCCGCTTTCAGCTAGGCATTGAAGGGTAGCCCTCAGGTGGACATAGTGCTCCTCCAGACTTTCTGAGTATATGAGGATGTCGTCACTCAGGTTAAAAACCCCCAGCAGTCCAGAGAGGGTTTCTTTGATGGCATTCTGAAACACCTCTGCCACAGACGAAACACCAAAGCTCAGTCGCTTTTAACGCTGGAGGACGGCATACGTGGAAAAGGTCATAATGTAGTGAGTCTCAGGGGCCAGTACCAGTTGGTGATAACTATAGTTCAGGTCGAGCTTAGAAAACCATTTTGCCCCATTAAGGTCAGCTACAATATCGCCCATTGTTGCCCTTATATGGCACTCCCACCTGATTGCCTGAATGTTTGATTCAGGAGCCTCAAGTCCACACATAGGCGTATAGTGCCTGTCTGCTTTGTTTTTGGTGCAATGACCAGTGGAGACACCCAGGGCATGGGGCCAGACACCTTCTCTAAGACCCCAAGTTCCTTCAACTCACGTTCCCACCTGCGGCCACAAATGGAAGGGAACTTTCTGGTGTCTTAGGACTTGTCAATGTCCAATTTGACTTGTCTACCTTTTAGCTTCCCCAGACAGTGGAAGAGCTGCTTGAACTCAGCTTGGAGGGTATCGGCGCGCAACTCATGCACCTGCTTCGCAAAAAATACCAGCTCAGGATCTTCAGCTGTATGGCATCCAGGCAGGATTCTCTTTTTGCCTTTGGTGACATGGAATTTCACCTTCTGAGGTGCCCATTGCTTGCAATGTCCACTTTGATTGGTCATTGGAGTGGCAGGTGCTCTGTCCCTCCATTTGTGTATAGCTTTGCCCAGCTGGGGGAGAGTGATGGGCACAGTGTTAACTGTTCATATTGTTTGGAATTCATTACATTCATTGATGCTCCGGTGTCAATGAGAGTGCTCACCAGAGTACCGTATATGTGGACCACACACATGGGAGGCGGGCACCTCTTGCGCCCAGCCCTTCTTGCGAAGGACACCACAATGACGTTGTCTTCATGACTGTTCAGCTTCTGACCACAGAGCTCTCCCTCCTTCGCAGTGTCTTCGATTGACAGCTGTCACATAGCTGTAGACGTTTGTCAGTACAGCTCGGGCCCCATTCGGGATATCCCACTGCGACATACCTTTGCGAAATGGTTGGCTTTCCCGCATTTTGAGCATGTCTGCACCTTGGCAGGGCATGCACCAGCCACTTTGTGTTTGAGGCCACAATTCCCAAAGCTGTCCCCAGGCTTCGGGGTTGGCACTTAGCATGTGGGGCCTGGGCATTGTTGAATAGCGTCAGCCCATTATAAATTGATGTTTGGTACCATCTGGGGGACTGGAGCGGGTATCGCCTTGCCCAGGGCTGCTTCCATCTCGTCAGCCCGGGTATTTGATAGTTTGTACGAGTGGGCTAATATGAGGATATCATTCAGCATGATCCCTGGTTGTGGAGGGTCAGGTGCCAAAGAACAGAGGACCGACACCCCTGTATGATTTACACTCGGATCTCCTCATATTGCTTTATATTGGTGCAGGTACTAGCTAACTTCATCAGTAAGGTGTAAAACAAATCCACTGACTCAGCACTCAGTTGGGTGGCCTGGTGTAATTTAAAGCATTCATAGTCTGGGTTAAGTTGAGGGTTGAAGTGAAGGTTGAGGGCCCTCGGGGTCACGTCGAAATCAGTTTCATCCCTGGTATTTGGCAGTGTCCCAAAGGGTTCATACAACTCCGCACCCCTGAAGTGCAGGAGTAGTGATTGTTTCACGGCCCCATCCGTTTCCTGCATCGCACAGAAAAAGTGCTCTAGGTGCCCAATCCATGAACGCCATCTTGGTGCCACTGTGGTGGGATCCGACAGTTCACTGAAAGGTGGCAGCGGCATCATAGAAGCATGTGCATATGGGGCTGGGTCCATGCATACTTGATTCAGAGGGTTCTGATTCCGCTGTTGCTTTCTCATGCTGCTGAAATCCCATGTCTGTAGTGCTGAAACTGAGGTACCGCTTGGACCAGTGGTGAGAGTGCGCAGTGGCCTGGAAGGGCAAAGTGGCAGCAAACAGGGAGGGCAAGATGGTGCTTGTCGCTTACGGAAGCAACAGTCTGGTAAGTATAAATAGCCACTAGACACAGTCGACCACTCTCCTTCCAGCCTTGTGAGAGCACACAGTCAATATTATTTTCCAGTTGTGGCACAGTACACCCCTGTCTGAGGTCACATGTTAATGTGTGGCTTGAGAGATGACGGTCGTCACACCCAATGGGATACAGCCTCAGCAGCAGAAGAAGAGTCACACCGCCCCCCACCAACAGCAGAGCCCCAAAGAACAATGGGTGTGCAGGCCAGGTCACCTCCAGGAAAGACACAGGGCGTGGCCACACCAGGGGCTGACAGTGGAGGCCGAGCAGTCTGCGGGCTTTTTGCACCCCCAGGGTACACGTGGGGCCATACAGGGAGGCTGCAGGACAGCAGGGGAGGAGCGGTGTCCAAGCTCCGCCCACAGGAGCACAGGGCCTGCAGAGCTGGTGTCGACACACCAAGCCGTGGCAGGCTGATCAAAAGGAGTCGTTGGGTGGGGCCACATGGATGAGCATGGTCGCACAACAGGAACAGTGGAGGCTGCAGGCTGAACACAGCAGGAGCCCAGTAGGTCGATGATGCCAGCCAATGCGGGCCCAGGTAGAACCAGGCACTGCAGGTTCAAGTTGGTACAACCAGAGGTACCTTGCCAACTGGCCCTAGCAGGATGACCGCCAGTAAGACTCAGGGTGTGCAGGGGCCAGTAGGCGGCGTGGAGGAGCAATGCAGTGGGCAGATAGCAGTGGAGGCGCTGCACTCAACAGCAACGTGGTCTGCACTGCACACGGGGTCACACCAGCCTCGTTGCCAGTGTAGCAAGCCAGTTAGGCCTTGTGCATGTGCTGAAGCCTCACCACACAGGACCCCCAAAAGAATACACACGCACACTGTGGTTGTATTATCATCAATGGCCTCGAGCAACCATCTGCTCGTTTATATAACACCCTGGCCAGAGCCCGGCCCTTGCACGAGGAAATGGATACTTTATAGTGGAGAGGCCAGGTGGAACTCTACAATTGGTGCAGAAGGTGCAGTGGCACAAACGAGCTGTGAGGGACCTGCTGCAGCTCAGTTCTGATGAGCTTCTACTATTCCTTTGGGGGTTTAATTCCCTTGCTTCCATTAGGACCTATGGCACCCTTGGTACACCATTGCCCACACACGCACACTTTCTGAGTTACTGCAGTCCCTTCCCTTCAGCAGGGGAGTAACACAGGACCCTGCTGCGCAGGTGGTGCCCCAAAACTTTGAGGGCCCCCAAACCTTTAGAGGGCGACCATTCAGCCCAAGCTCAATGAAAATCTGTGAGATATGATAGGCTCAGAGGCCCCTAATCGCATTCTGAGGGAGGGGTGCATTATTTTGCGTTACGCCACTTCCCTTCCGCCTGATATTTTTCTAATGCTGCAGCGCCCTCTCTACCTTCCTCTCTGTGTCGCCTTAATACTGGCTCTGTCTTTGGTGCTTCGGTCCCGTATCATCCCCCCTCTCCCTGCCCCCTCATGCTACACTGCTGCAGTCTCTGGCCTCCCCCTTCTGCCTGATATTTTGCTTTTGCTGGAGTTTCCTAGCCATGCTCTTGTCTCTGTTCTGCCTTAGAACCTCCTCTACCGTTGATGCTGCTCCACAGTCTGTGCTACTGCAGCCCCCTTCTTTCTTATCACACCGATTGTCCCCTCACCATAGAGTCTGGTCTGTGTCCTCCCTCCCTTCTCTACTCTCTAAAGCATGGGTACTCACAAAGTTTTTCTTGGGGGCCTACAGTAGTCTGGTTTGTGGCCGAGGGCTGCACCGATGGGGCTGCCGGTGGGGGCGGAGCTACTAGAGTAAAAAAAAAAAAACATATTTTCAAAACATTACTAGACAAGTGAAGCATTCACATCTAAACAGACATGCAGAAACGAGGGATGCTGGCCACCTGTGAACAGAGACAGGGAGACCTGTAAAATGACCTATAAACCTATAAAAAGAGACGTGCAGTGACATGGGGGGCATGAAGGACAAAGTCAAACTGGGACAGAAAATAAGTCCCAGTACCCATATAAAAGTGGCCTCTTTTATTAAATTAGAAAACTTAAAAAGTGGCCCATGTAAGCATATTGGGACAGTTTTTATCCTATAAGACATGCTGTATACGTTTTTTGCATGGTATGGAAGTCTGCATGGATTTGAGCTTGATGCAAGCAAAACTAGTTTTAATATCAGGGAAATCAACAGAAAAACTGACCCAGCAGACCATAAAACAGAAACACAACTAGCCAAAAAACAGTCCATCACTGACGTGAAGGAGGACCTGCGAGGAAGGCAGGCTGGCAGGGAGCAGGCTAGCAAAGAAGCTAGTCGGCTGGCGGCCAGCAGGATGGCAAAGAAGCTGGTCTGTGGGTGGCAAGGAGGGGAGCAGGCTCAATGGCGGTGAAGGGTGCTGGCAGATCAGGCTGCGGGCAGCGTGAAAAAGAGCAGGATGTAGGCGACGATGTCGTCAGCAAAGGCAGCAAGAAGCTCTCTGAAAGGCCCATAAAAGTCAGCTGTGAATGCGCAAAAGCTGACTTTTAAAGCGCAAAAGCTGACTTTTAAAGGGCCTTTCCTTCCTGCCAGTGCGGGCGTGTAACGTCACTGAGGCTACGAGTAAACATAAAAGAGGGACACTGGAGCATGCTTAGTGAAGCTTCTACGGTGCTTGCTCCAGCGGCCCTCTTTTGTTTTTACTGAGAGCCTCGGGGAGCCTACTACAAACGGAGTAGCTGTGCTGTGGATCTATGCAAAAGGTCAGAGGTCTGCAGTCCCCCATGGAAGGTCTGCCGGGCCACTGGCGGCCTGTGGGCCATACTCTGAGTACCACGGCTCAAAAGAAATGCCACAACCTCGTCTCAGGGTTCATCTCTCTGCACCCTCAGAGCCAAATTTACTAACCTTTAACCCAAAGCAGTGCAGTGAAAGGGAGAGATTTGAACTGCACCATAGCTGCTCTCTCATAGCGCCTGCAGCCTTCAGGCAGCCTACTGTCAATTGTGGCCCCTTTTGGGAGCCGGCGTTAGAAGGAGAATTGATTTTGTGCAGGAAGGCCTTCCTGCACAAAAAACAATTCCTGGAGGCATTTTCCTCTTTCGATGTGTGCTGTAGAATGTAGTACACATAGAAAGAGGAAATAACAAGGAGAAAAAATATTTTTCTCCTTGTTACCCTATCCTCTGGGAGGCGCTGCGATTTCACGCTACCCCAAGTTTACAAACCTTTGTAAATCTGGGATAGTGTGAAATTCATGGCGGATGCATGGGAACGCTCATGCTCCACCAATGAAATGCCTGCCAGACGGATATGTAACGCAAGTCAGCACAAGCCGCCGCGTTGCGTTACATTCCTTTACAAAGCCACGCAATGCAGCGCACATCTCCCCTTGCGTCGCTTTGTAGTTATCTACTAACATTTTGAATCAGGTCTGCACCACAAAAGTGGCGCACCGACGATACAAAACGTTAGTAAATCTGTCCTCAAGTACGGGTGCAGTCGCAGTCCTTCCTCGTCACCCCTCTCGGTCTGCCCTTTCTGGGCTGCTGCGGTACTTTGTATCCATTCGCTGTCTTGGCTTCTGCATCTCCTTCTATATCCCCCTTTCCACACATTCTAGGCAGCTGGAGGGCACACTCTATCCCCCTTTTACGGCCTCTTTAGGCTACTGTGAGCCCCCTCCCTATCCTACTTACCCCCATTCTCTAATCTGCTGCAGTTGCTTCTCCGCCCCCTTTCCCTGCACTCTCAGTCTGCTCCAGAACTCACCCCATCCCGTTTCTAGGACTTTCTAGGCTGCTGCATTCCCTCTCTATCTCCTTTCCCTGCGCTCTCTTGGCTGCTGCACTCTCTTCTCTATCTTCTTTCCCTGCACTCTCTTGGCTGCTGCACTCCCCTCTCTTTCACCTTTCCCTGCACTCTCTTGGCTGCTGCACTCCCCTCTCTGTCTCCTTGTCCAGCACTCTCTTGGCTGCTGCACTCCCATCTCTAGCTCCTTTCCCTGCACTCTCTAGGCTGCTGCACTCCCTTCTCTGTCTCCTGCCCAGCACTCTTTTGGCTGCCACACTCCCTTCTCTGTCTCCTTGCCCAGCACTCTCTTAGCTGCTGCACTCCCCTCTCTGTCTCCTTTCCCTGCTCTCTTTAGTTGCTGCACTCCCTTCTCCGTCTCCTTTCCCTGCACTCTCTAGGCTCCATGCACTCCCTTCTCTGTCTCCTTTCCCTGCACTCTCTTGGCTGCTGCACTCCCCTCTCTATCTCCTTTCCCTGCATTCCCGCTCTATCTCCTTTCCCTGAACTCTTTGGGGTCCTGCACTCCCTTCTCTGTCTCCTTTCCCTGCACTCTCTTGGCTGCTGCACTCCTTCTCCTTCTCTTTCTCCTTTCCCTGCTCTCTCGTGGCTGCTGCACTCCCCTCTCTGTCTCCTTGCCCAGCACTCTCTAGGCTGATGCACTTCCCTCTCTATCTCCTTTCCCTGCACTCTCTACACTGCTGCACTCTCTTATCTATCTTCTTTCCTGGCACTCTCTTGGCTGCTGCACTCCTGTCTCTGTCTCCTTGCCCAGCACTCTCTTAGCTGCTGCACTCCCTTCTCTGTCTCCTTGTCCAGCACTCTCTAGGCTCCCTGGACTCCCCTCTCTATCTCCTTTCACTGCACTCTCTAGGCTGCTGCACTCCCTTCTCTGTCTCCTTGTCCAGCACTCTCTAGGCTCCCTGCACTCCCCTCTCTATCTCCTTTCCCTGCACTCCCTCTCTATCTCCTTTCCCTGCACTCTCTGGGGTCCTGCACTCCCTTCTCGGTCTCCTTTCCCTGCACTCTCTTGGCTGCCGCACTCCTTCTCTTTCTCCTTTCCCTGCTCTCTCTTGGCTGCTGCACTCCCCTCGCTGTCTCCTTGCCCAGCACTCTCTAGGCTGGTGCACTTCCCTCTCTATCTCCTTTCCCTGCACTTTCTATACTGCTGCTCTCTCTTATCTATCTTCTTTCCCGGCACTCTCTTGGCTGCTGCACTCCTGTCTCTGTCTCCTTGCCCAGCACTCTCTTGGCTGCTGCACTCCCTTCTCTGTCTCCTTTCCCTGCACTCGCTAGGCTCCCTGCACTCCTCTCTCTAACTCCTTTCCCTTCTCTCTCTTGGCTGCTGCATTCCCCTCTCTATCTTCTTTCCCTGCTCTCTCTCAGCTGATGCACTCCCTTCTCTGTCTCCTTGCCAGGCACTCTCTTTTAGTTCACTCTTTTCGGTCCTCCCCCGGTTTCTCCCCGTGGTGCAGGAACCTTTATGGACTATTGTGTTGACATTCATTGTACATTGTGGGGCATGTGTTAGTGGGGCGGTGAGAGGGCAGAGGTCCCTGGATGTCCCCCCACCTCCCCCCCACCACCCTCCCCGTCCGTCCGTCCCTTCCATTAGCAGGACCCACGGCTCCCCATCCAGGAGACAGGGCCCCAGGCACAGAGAGACAAGTGACAGGCCCTGGTAATTGTCGTTCATCAATATTTATGCACCTCCCTGTCCCCGGCCCTGCTCCCCGATCCCCCCGCAGCCCCCTATAGCAGAAATATAAGCACAATAAACCGACGGTAGCGCTGGCGAGTCCCCGGGGCCGGCTCCCTCCCCGTCTCCTCACTTCCCGCGCAGTAATTGGCATTATATCTTACCTCTGATGTTTAATATAGTCAGCCGGGGGCCGCTTCCGTCATCATCTCCAGATACACACACTAAATATGCATCTGACCCAAAAGCAGAAGATACATCACAAAAGCGCCCCTTATTCATTCCAGGCGCGCGGGCAGGGTGTCGTGGGCGGGAAGCAACAGAAGCGGCCGGGGGGCTCACCTCCAACAACTGCGGATCTAGTGAACGTCATGACGTTATTCTTTGCATCCCCCACAACCGGAGCGCCTACACCACTCCCTACAGCTCTTCCACAGATGGAGCGCCTACACCACTCCCTACAGCTCTTCCACAGACGGAGCGCCTACACCACTCCCGACAGCTCTTCCACAGATGGAGCGCCTACACCACTCCCTACAGCTCTTCCACAGACGGAGCGCCTACACCACTCCCTACAGCTCTTCCACAGACGGAGCGCCTACACCACTCCCCACAGCTCTTCCACAGACGGAGCGCCTACACCACTCTCTACAGCTCTTCCACAGAAGGAGCGCCTGCACTACTCCCTACTGCTCTTCCACAGATGGAGCGCCTACACCACTCCCTACAGCTCTTCCACAGAAGGAGCGCCTACACCACTCCCTACAGCTCTTCCACAGAAGGAGCGCCTACACCACTCCCTACAGCTCTTCCACAGAAGGAGCGCCTACACCACTCCCTACAGCTCTTCCACAGACGGAGCGCCTACACCACTCCCCACAGCTCTTCCACAGACGGAGCGCCTACACCACTCCCCACAGCTCTTCCACAGATGGAGCGCTTACACCACTCCCCACAGCTCTTCCACAGACGGAGCGCCTACACCACTCCCCACAACTCTTCCACAGACGGAGCGCCTACACCACTCCCCACAGCTCTTCTACAGACGGAGCGCCTACACCACTCCCTACAGCTCTTCCACAGACGGAGCGCCTGCACCACTCCCTACAGCTCTTCCACAGAAGGAGCGCCTACACCACTCCCTACAGCTCTTCCACAGAAGGAGCGCCTGCACTACTCCCTACTGCTCTTCCACAGACGGAGCGCCTACACCACTCCCTACAGCTCTTCCACAGAAGGAGCGCCTACACCACTTCCTACAGCTCTTCCACAGAAGGAGCGCCTACACCACTCCCTACAGCTCTTCCACAGACGGAGCGCCTACACCACTCCCTACAGATCTTCCACAGTTGGAGTGCCTACACCACTCCCTACAGCTCTTCCACAGACGGAGCGCCTACACCACTCCCCACAGCTCTTCCACAGAAGGAGCGCCTACACCACTCCCTACTGCTCTTCCACAGACGGAGCGCCTACACCACTCCCCACAGCTCTTCCACAGACAGAGCATCTACACCACTCCCCACAGCTCTTCCACAGACGGAGCGCCTACACCACTCCCTGCAGCTCTTCTACAGACGGAGCGCCTACACCACTCCCTACAGCTCTTCCACAGACGGAGTGCCTGCACCACTCCTACAGCTCTTCCACAGAAGGAGCGCCTACACCACTCCCTACAGCTCTTCCACAGAAGGAGCGCCTACACCACTCCCTACAGCTCTTCCACAGACGGAGCGCCTACACCACTCCCTACAGCTCTTCCACAGACGGAGCGCCTACACCACTCCCTACAGCTCTTCCACAGACGGAGCGCTTACACCACTTCCACAGCTCTTCCACAGACGGAGCGCCTACACCACCCCCCACAGCTCTTCCACAGACGGAGCGCTTACACCACTCCCCACAGCTCTTCCACAGACGGAGCGCCTACACCACTCCCCACAGCTCTTCTACAGACGGAGCGCCTACACCACTCCCTACAGCTCTTCCACAGACGGAGCGCCTGCACCACTCCCTACAGCTCTTCCATAGAAGGAGCGCCTACACGACTCCCTACAGCTCTTCCACAGAAGGAGCGCCTGCACTACTCCCTACTGCTCTTCCACAGACGGAGCGCCTACACCACTCCCTACAGCTCTTCTACAGACGGAGCGTCTACACCACTCCCTACAGCTCTTCCACAGAAGGAGCGCCTGCACTACTCCCTACTGCTCTTCCACAGACGGAGCGCCTACACCACTCCCTACAGCTCTTCCACAGACGGAGCGCCTACACCACTGCCTACAGCTCTTCTACAGACGGAGCGCCTACACCACTCCCTACAGCTCTTCCACAGACGGAGCGCCTACACCACTCCCTACAGCTCTTTCACAGACGGTGCGCCTACACCACTCCCTATAACTCTTCCACAGACGGAGCGCCTACACCACTCCCTTCAGCTCTTTCACAGACGGAGCGCCTGCACTACTCCCTACAGCTCTTCCACAGACGGAGCGCCTACACCACTCCCCACAGCTCTTCCACAGACGGAGCGCCTACACCACTCCCCACAGCTCTTCCAGAGACAGAGCATCTACACCACTCCCATCAGCTCTTCCACAGACGGAGCGCCTACACCACTCCCCACAGCTCTTCCACAGACGGAGCGCCTGCACTATTCCCTACAGCTCTTCCACAGACGAGGCGCCTGCACCACTCCCTACAGCTCTTCCACAGATGGAGCGCCTGCACTACTCCCTACAGCTCTTCCACAGACGGAGCGCCTACACCACTCCCTACAGCTCTTCCACAGACTGAGCACCTGCACCACGCCCTACAGCTCTTCCACAGACGGAGCATCTACACCACTCCCTACAGCTCTTCCACAAACGGAGCGCCTGCACCACTCCCTACAGCTCTTCCACAGATGGAGCGCCTACACCACTCCCCACAGCTCTTCCACAGACGGAGCGCCTACACCACTCCCCACAGCTCTTCCACAGATGGAGCGCCTACACCACTCCCGACAGCTCTTCCACAGACGGAGCGCCTACACCACTCACTACAGCTCTTCCACAGACGGAGCGCCTACACCACTCCCCACAGCTCTTCCACAGACGGAGCGCCTACACCACTCCCTACAGCTCTTTCACAGACGGAGCACCTACACCACTCCCTATAACTCTTCCACAGACGGAGCGCCTACACCACTCCCTTCAGCTCTTTCACAGACGGAGCGCCAACACCACCCCTACAGCTCTTCCACAGACGAAGCACCTACACCACTCCCCACAGCTCTTCCACAGACGGAGCACCTACACCACTCCCTACAGCTCTTCCACAGACAGAGCGCCTACACCACTCCCTATAGCTCTTCCACAGACGGAGCGCCTACACCACTCCCATCAGCTCTTCCACAGACGGAGCGCCTACACCACTCCCTATAGCTCTTCCACAGACGGAGCACCTACACCACTCCCCACAGCTCTTCCACAGAGGGAGCGCCTACACCACTCCCATCAGCTCTTCCACAGACGGAGCGCCTACACCACTCCCCACAGCTCTTCCACAGACGGAGCGCCTACACCACTCCCCACAGCTCTTCCACAGACGGAGCGCCTACACCACTCCCATCAGCTCTTCCACAGACGGAGCGCCTACACCACTCCCTATAGCTCTTCCACAGATGGAGCGCCTACATCACTCCCTACAGCTATTCCACAGACGGAGCGCCTACACCACTCCCCACAGCTCTTCAACAGACGGAGCGCCTACACCACTCCCCACAGCTCTTCCACAGACAGAGCGCCTACATCACTCCCTACAGCTCTTCCACAGACGGAGCGCCTACACCACTCCCCACAGCTCTTCCACAGACGGAGCGCCTACACCACTCCCCACAGCTCTTCCACAGACAGAGCGCCTACACCACTCCCCACAGCTCTTCCACAGACGGAGCGCCTACACCACTCCCCACAGCTCTACCACAGACGGAGCGCCTACACCACTCCCCACAGCTCTTCCACAGAGGGAGCACCTACACCACTCCCATCAGCTCTTCCACAGACGGAGCCCCTACACCACTCCCTATAGCTCTTCCACAGATGGAGCGCCTACATCACTCCCTACAGCTATTCCCACAGACGGAGCGCCTACACCACTCCCCACAGCTCTTCCACAGACGGAGCGCCTACACCACTCCCCACAGCTCTTCCACAGACAGAGCGCCTACATCACTCCCTACAGGTCTTCCACAGACGGAGCGCCTACACCACTTCCCACAGCTCTTCCACAGACGGAGCGCCTACACCACTCCCCACAGCTCTTCCACAGACGGAGCGCCTACACCACTCCCCACAGCTCTTCCACAGACGGAGCGCCTACCACCACTCCCCACAGCTCTTCCACAGACGGAGCGCCTACATCACTCCCTACAGCTCTTCAACAGACGGAGCGCCTACACCACTCCCCACAGCTCTTCCACAGACGGAGCGCCTACACCACTCCCCACAGCTCTTCCACAGACGGAGCGCCTACACCACTCCCCACAGCTCTTCCACAGACGGAGCGCCTACACCACTCCCTACAGCTCTTCCACAGACGGAGCGCCTACACTACTCCCTACAGCTCTTCCACAGACGGAGCGCCTGCACTACTCCCTACAGCTCTTCCACAGACGGAGCGCCTACACCACTCCCTACAGCTCTTCCACAGACGGAGCACCTACACCACTCCCATCAGCTCTTCCACAGACGGAGCATCTACACCACTACCTACAGCTCTTCCACAGATGGAGCGCCTACACCACTCCCTAGAGCTCTTCCACAGACGAAGCGCCTACACCACTCCCTACAGCTCTTCCACAGAAGGAGCGCCTACACCACTCCCCACAGCTCTTCCACAGATGGAGCGCCTACACCACTCCCCACAGCTCTTCCACAGACGGAGAGCCTACACCACTCCCCACAGCTCTTCCACAGACGGAGCGCCTACACCACTCCCCACAGCTCTTCTACAGACGGAGCGCCTACACCACTCCCTACAGCTCTTCCACAGACGGAGCGCCTGCACCACTCCCTACAGCTCTTCCACAGAAGGAGCGCCTACACGACTCCCTACAGCTCTTCCACAGAAGGAGCGCCTGCACTACTCCCTACTGCTCTTCCACATACGGAGCGCCTACACCACTCCCTACAGCTCTTCTACAGACGGAGCGCCTACACCACTCCCTACAGCTCTTCCACAGAAGGAGCGCCTGCACTACTCCCTACTGCTCTTCCACAGACGGAGCGCCTACACCACTCCCTATAGCTCTTCCACAGACGGAGCGCCTACACCACTCCCCACAGCTCTTCCACAGAGGGAGCGCCACACCACTCCCATCAGCTCTTCCACAGACGGAGCGCCTACACCACTCCCCACAGCTCTTCCCACAGACGGAGCGCCTACACCACTCCCCACAGCTCTTCCACAGACGGAGCGCCTACACCACTCCCTATAGCTCTTCCACAGACGGAGCGCCTATACCACTCCCCACAGCTCTTCCACAGAGGGAGCACCTACACAACTCCCATCAGCTCTTCCACAGACGGAGCGCCTACACCACTCCCTATAGCTCTTCCACAGATGGAGCGCCTACATCACTCCCTACAGCTATCTCCACAGACGGAGCGCCTACACCACTCCCCACAGCTCTTCCCACAGACGGAGCGCCTACACCACTCCCCACAGCTCTTCCACAGACAGAGCGCCTACATCACTCCCTACAGCTCTTCCACAGACGGAGCGCCTACACCACTCCCCACAGCTCTTCCACAGACGGAGCGCCTACACCACTCCCCACAGCCCTTCCACAGACGGAGCGCCTACACCACTCCCCACAGCTCTTCCACAGACGGAGCGCCTACACCACTCCCTACAGCTCTTCCACAGACGGAGCGCCTACACTCCCTACAGCTCTTCCACAGACGGAGCGCCTGCACTACTCCCTACAGCTCTTCCACAGACGGAGCGCCTACACCACTCCCTACAGCTCTTCCACAGACGGAGCGCCTACACCACTCCCTACAGCTCTTCCACAGAAGGAGCGCCTACACCACTCCCCACAGCTCTTCCACAGATGGAGCGCCTACACCACTCCCCACAGCTCTTCCACAGACGGAGAGCCTACACCACTCCCCACAGCTCTTCCACAGACGGAGCGCCTACACCACTCCCCACAGCTCTTCTACAGACGGAGCGCCTACACCACTCCCTACAGCTCTTCCACAGACGGAGCGCCTGCACCACTCCCTACAGCTCTTCCATAGAAGGAGCGCCTACACGACTCCCTACAGCTCTTCCACAGAAGGAGCGCCTGCACTACTCCCTACTGCTCTTCCACAGACGGTGCGCCTACACCACTCCCTACAGCTCTTCTACAGACAGAGCGCCTACACCACTCCCTACAGCTCTTCCACAGAAGGAGCGCCTGCACTACTCCCTACTGCTCTTCCACAGACAGAGCGCCTACACCACTCCCTACAGCTCTTCCACAGACGGAGCGCCTACACCACTCCCTACAGCTCTTCCACAGACAGAGCGCCTACACCACTGCCTACAGCTCTTCTACAGACGGAGTGCCTACACCACTCCCTACAGCTCTTCCACAGACGGATCGCCTACACCACTCCCTACAGCTCTTTCACAGACGGTGCGCCTACACCACTCCCTATAACTCTTCCACAGACGGAGCGCCTACACCACTCCCTTTAGCTCTTTCACAGACGGAGCGCCTGCACTACTCCCTACAGCTCTTCCACAGACGGAGCGCCTACACCACTCCCCACAGCTCTTCCACAGACGGAGCGCCTACACCACTCCCCAGAGCTCTTCCACAGACGGAGCGCCTACACCACTCCCCACAGCTCTGCCACAGACAGAGCATCTACACCACTCCCATCAGCTCTTCCACAGACGGAGCGCCTACACCACTCCCCACAGCTCTTCCACAGACGGAGCGCCTGCACTACTCCCTACAGCTCTTCCACAGACGGAGGGCCTGCACCACTCCCTACAGCTCTTCCACAGATGGAGCGTCTGCACTACTCCCTACAGCTCTTCCACAGACGGAGCGCTTACACCACTCCCTACAGCTCTTCCACAGACTGAGCGCCTGCACCACTCCCTACAGCTCTTCCACAGACGGAGCATCTACACCACTCCCTACAGCTCTTCCACAGACGGAGCGCCTGCACCACTCCCCACAGCTCTTCCACAGATGGAGCGCCTACACCACTCCCCACAGCTCTTCCACAGATGGAGCGCCTACACCACTCCCCACAGCTCTTCCACAGATGGAGCGCCTACACCACTCCCCACAGCTCTTCCACAGACGGAGCGCCTACACCACTCCCTACAGCTCTTCCACAGACGGAGCGCCTACACCACTCCCCACAGCTCTTCCACAGACGGAGCGCCTACACCACTCCCTACAGCTCTTTCACAGACGGAGCACCTACACCACTCCCTATAACTCTTCCACAGACGGAGCGCCTACACCACTCCCTTCAGCTCTTTCACAGACGGAGCGCCAACACCACCCCTACAGCTCTTACACAGACGAAGCACCTACACCACTCCCTACAGCTCTTCCACAGACAGAGCGCCTACACCACTCCCTATAGCTCTTCCACAGACGGAGCGCCTACACCACTCCCCACAGCTCTTCCACAGAGGGAGTGCCTACACCACTCCCATCAGCTCTTCCACAGACGGAGCGCCTACACCACTCCCCACAGCTCTTCCACAGACGGAGCGCCTACACCACTCCCTATAGCTCTTCCACAGACGGAGCGCCTATACCACTCCCCACAGCTCTTCCACAGACGGAGCGCCTATACCACTCCCCACAGCTCTTCCACAGAGGGAGCACCTACACCACTCCCAATAGCTCTTCCACAGATGGAGCGCCTACATCACTCCCTACAGCTATTCCACAGACGGAGCGCCTACACCACTCCCCACAGCTCTTCCACAGACGGAGCGCCTACACCACTCCCCACAGCTCTTCCACAGACAGAGCGCCTACACCACTCCCCACAGCTCTTACACAGACGGAGCGCCTACACCACTCCCCACAGCTCTTCCACAGATGGAGCGCCTACACCACTCCCCACAGCTCTTCCACAGACAGAGCGCCTACACCACTCCCCACAGCTCTTACACAGACGGAGCACCTACATCACTCCCTACAGCTCTTCCACAGACGGAGCACCTACACCACTCCCCACAGCTCTTCCACAGACGGAGCGCCTACACCACTCCCCACAGCTCTTCCACAGACGGAGTGCCTACACCACTCCCCACAGCTCTTCCACAGACGGAGCGCCTACACTACTCCCTACAGCTCTTCCACAGACGGAGCGCCTGCACTACTCCCTACAGCTCTTCCACAGACGGAGCGCCTACACCACTCCCTACAGCTCTTCCACAGACGGAGCGCCTACACCACTCCCTACAGCTCTTCCACAGACTGAGCGCCTGCACCACTCCCTACAGCTCTTTCACAGACGGAGCGCCTACACCACTCCCTACAGCTCTTCCACAGACGGAGCGCCTACACCACTCCCTACAGCTCTTCCACAGAAGGAGCGCCTACACCACTCCCCACAGCTCTTCCACAGATGGAGCGCCTACACCACTCCCCACAGCTCTTCCACAGACGGAGCGCCTACACCACTCCCTACAGCTCTTCCACAGACGGAGCGCCTACACCACTCCCTACAGCTCTTCCACAGACGGAGCACCTACACCACTCCCTACAGCTCTTCCACAGACGGAGCGCCTACACCACTCCCTACAGCTCTTCCACAGACGGAGCGCCTACACCACTGCCTACAGTTCTTCTACAGACGGAGCGCCTACACCACTCTCTAGAGCTCTTCCACAGACGGAGCGCCTACACCACTCCCTACAGCTCTTCCACAGACGGAGCGCCTGCACTACTCCCTACAGCTCTTCCACAGATGGAGCGCCTGCACCACTCCCTACAGCTCTTCCACAGACGGTGCGCCTGCACCACTCCCTACAGCTCTTCCACAGACGGAGCGCCTACACCACTCCCTACAGCTCTTCCACAGACTGAGCATCTACACCACTCCCTACAGCTCTTCCACAGACGGAGCGCCTGCACCACTCCCCACAGCTCTTCCACAGATGGAGCGCCTACACCACTCCCCACAGCTCTTCCACAGACGGAGCGCCTACACCACTCCCTACAGCTCTTCCACAGACGGAGCGCCTGCACTACTCCCTACAGCTCTTCCACAGACGGAGCGCCTACACCACTCCCTACAGCTCTTCCACAGACGGAGCACCTACACCACTTCCATCAGCTCTTCCACAGACGGAGCATCTACACAGCTCTTCCACAGAAGGAGCGCCTGTACTACTCCCTACTGCTCTTCCACAGACGGAGCGCCTGCACCACTCCCTACAGCTCTTCCACAGAAGGAGCGCCTACACGACTCCCTACAGCTCTTCCACAGAAGGAGCGCCTGCACTACTCCCTACTGCTCTTCCACAGACGGTGCGCCTACACCACTCCCTATAACTCTTCCACAGACGGAGCGCCTACACCACTCCCTTCAGCTCTTCCACAGACGGAGCGCCTACACCACTCCCTACAGCTCTTCCACAGACGGAGCGCCTACACCACTGCCTACAGCTCTTCTACAGACGGAGTGCCTACACCACTCCCTACAGCTCTTCCACAGACGGAGCGCCTACACCACTCCCTACAGCTCTTTCACAGACGGTGCGCCTACACCACTCCCTATAACTCTTCCACAGACGGAGCGCCTACACCACTCCCTTCAGCTCTTTCACAGATGGAGCGCCTGCACTACTCCCTACAGCTCTTCCACAGACGGAGCACCTACACCACTCCCCACAGCTCTTCCACAGACGGAGCGCCTACACCACTCCCCACAGCTCTTCCACAGACGGAGCGCCTACACCACTCCCCACAGCTCTTCCACAGACAGAGCATCTACACCACTCCCATCAGCTCTTCCACAGACGGAGCGCCTACACCACTCCCTACAGCTCTTCCACAGACGGAGCGCCTGCACTACTCCCTACAGCTCTTCCACAGACGGAGCGCCTGCACCACTCCCTACAGCTCTTCCACAGACTGAGCGCCTGCACCACTCCCTACAGCTCTTCCACAGACGGAGCATCTACACCACTCCCTACAGCTCTTCCACAGACGGAGCGCCTACACCACTGCCTACAGCTCTTCTACAGACGGAGTGCCTACACCACTCCCTACAGCTCTTCCACAGACGGAGCGCCTACACCACTCCCTACAGCTCTTTCACAGACGGTGCGCCTACACCACTCCCTATAACTCTTCCACAGACGGAGCGCCTACACCACTCCCTTCAGCTCTTTCACAGACGGAGCGCCTGCACTACTCCCTACAGCTCTTCCACAGACGGAGCACCTACACCACTCCCCACAGCTCTTCCACAGACGGAGCGCCTACACCACTCCCCACAGCTCTTCCACAGACGGAGCGCCTACACCACTCCCCACAGCTCTTCCACAGACAGAGCATCTACACCACTCCCATCAGCTCTTCCACAGACGGAGCGCCTGCACCACTCCCCACAGCTCTTCCACAGATGGAGCGCCTGCACTACTCCCTACAGCTCTTCCACAGACGGAGCGCCTGCACCACTCCCTACAGCTCTTCCACAGATGGAGCGCCTGCACTACTCCCTACAGCTCTTCCACAGACGGAGCGCCTACACCACTCCCTACAGCTCTTCCACAGACTGAGCGCCTGCACCACTCCCTACAGCTCTTCCACAGACGGAGCATCTACACCACTCCCTACAGCTCTTCCCACAGACGGAGCGCCTGCACCACTCCCCACAGCTCTTCCACAGATGTAGCGCCTACACCACTCCCCACAGCTCTTCCACAGACGGAGCGCCTACACCACTCCCCACAGCTCTTCCACAGATGGAGCGCCTACACCACTCCCCACAGCTCTTCCACAGACGGAGCGCCTACACCACTCCCTACAGCTCTTCCACAGACGGAGCGCCTACACCACTCCCCACAGCTCTTCCACAGACGGAGCGCCTACACCACTCCCTACAGCTCTTTCACAGACGGAGCACCTACACCACTCCCTATAACTCTTCCACAGACGGAGCGCCTACACCACTCCCTTCAGCTCTTTCACAGACGGAGCGCCAACACCACCCCTACAGCTCTTCCACAGACGAAGCACCTACACCACTCCCTACAGCTCTTTCACAGACAGAGCGCCTACACCACTCCCTATAGCTCTTCCACAAACGGAGCGCCTACACCACTCCCATCAGCTCATCCACAGACGGAGCGCCTACACCACTCCCTATAGCTCTTCCACAGACGGAGCGCCTACACCACTCCCCACAGCTCTTCCCACAGAGGGAGCGCCTACACCACTCCCATCAGCTCTTCCACAGACGGAGCGCCTACACCACTCCCCACAGCTCTTCCACAGATGGAGCGCCTACACCACTCCTATAGCTCTTCCACAGACGGAGCGCCTATACCACTCCCCACAGCTCTTTCCACAGATGGAGCGCCTATACCACTCCCCACAGCTCTTCCACAGAGGGAGCACATACACCACTCCCAATAGTTCTTCCACAGATGGAGCGCCTACATCACTCCCTACAGCTATTCCACAGACGGAGCGCCTACACCACTCCCCACAGCTCTTCCACAGACGGCGCTTACACCACTCCCCACAGCTCTTCCACAGACAGAGCGCATACATCATTCCCTACAGCTCTTCCACAGACAGAGCGCCTACACCACTCCCCACAGCTCTTACACAGAGGGAGCGCCTACACCACTCCCCACAGCTCTTCCACAGATGGAGCGCCTACACCACTCCCCACAGCTCTTCCACAGACGGAGCGCCTACACCACTCCCCACAGCTCTTCCACAGACAGAGCGCCTACATCACTCCCTACAGCTCTTCCACAGACGGAGCACCTACACCACTCCCCACAGCTCTTCCACAGATGGAGCGCCTACACCACTCCCACAGCTCTTCCACAGACGGAGTGCCTACACCACTCCCCACAGCTCTTCCACAGATGGAGTGCCTACACCACTCCCTACAGCTCTTCCACAGACGGAGCGCCTACACTACTCCCTACAGCTCTTCCACAGACGGAGCGCCTGCACTACTCCCTACAGCTCTTCCACAGACGGAGCGCCTACACCACTCCCTACAGCTCTTCCACAGACGTAGCACCTACACCACTCCCATCAGCTCTTCCACAGACAGAGCATCTACACCACTACCTACAGCTCTTCCACAGATGGAGCGCCTACACCACTCCCTACAGCTCTTCCACAGACGGAGCGCCTACACCACTCCCTACAGCTCTTCCACAGAAGGAGCGCCTACACCACTCCCCACAGCTCTTCCACAGATGGAGCGCCTACACCACTCCCACAGCTCTTCCACAGACGGAGCGCCTACACCACTCCCTACAGCTCTTCCACAGACGGAGCGCCTACACCACTCCCTACAGCTCTTCCACAGACGGAGCACCTACACCACTCCCTACAGCTCTTCCACAGACGGAGCGCCTACACCACTCCCTACAGCTCTTCCCACAGACGGAGCGCCTGCACCACTCCCTACAGCTCTTCCACAGACGGAGCGCCTGCACCACTCCCTACAGCTCTTCCACAGACGGAGTGCCTGAACTACTCCCTACAGCTCTTCCACAGACGGAGCGCCTGCACCACTCCCTACAGCTCTTCCACAGACGGAGCATCTACACCACTCCCTACAGCTCTTCCACAGACGGAGCGCCTGCACCACTCCCCACAGCTCTTCCACAGATGTAGCGCCTACACCACTCCCCACAGCTCTTCCACAGACGGAGCGCCTACACCACTCCCCACAGCTCTTCCACAGATGGAGCGCCTACACCACTCCCCACAGCTCTTCCACAGACGGAGCGCCTACACCACTCCCTACAGCTCTTCCACAGACGGAGCGCCTACACCACTCCCCACAGCTCTTCCCACAGACGGAGCGCCTACACCACTCCCTACAGCTCTTTCACAGACGGAGCACCTACACCACTCCCTATAACTCTTCCCACAGACGGAGCGCCTACACCACTCCCTTCAGCTCTTTCACAGACGGAGCGCCAACACCACCCCTACAGCTCTTCCACAGACGAAGCACCTACACCACTCCCTACAGCTCTTTCACAGACAGAGCGCCTACACCACTCCCTATAGCTCTTCCACAAACGGAGCGCCTACACCACTCCCATCAGCTCATCCACAGACGGAGCGCCTACACCACTCCCTATAGCTCTTCCACAGACGGAGCGCCTACACCACTCCCCACAGCTCTTCCACAGAGGGAGCGCCTACACCACTCCCATCAGCTCTTCCACAGACGGAGCGCCTACACCACTCCCCACAGCTCTTCCACAGATGGAGCGCCTACACCACTCCCTATAGCTCTTCCACAGACGGAGCGCCTATACCACTCCCCACAGCTCTTCCACAGATGGAGCGCCTATACTACTCCCCACAGCTCTTCCACAGAGGGAGCACATACACCACTCCCAATAGTTCTTCCACAGATGGAGCGCCTACATCACTCCCTACAGCTATTCCACAGACGGAGCGCCTACACCACTCCCCACAGCTCTTCCACAGACGGCGCTTACACCACTCCCCACAGCTCTTCCACAGACAGAGCGCATACATCATTCCCTACAGCTCTTCCACAGACAGAGCGCCTACACCACTCCCCACAGCTCTTACACAGAGGGAGCGCCTACACCACTCCCCACAGCTCTTCCACAGATGGAGCGCCTACACCACTCCCCACAGCTCTTCCACAGACGGAGCGCCTACACCACTCCCCACAGCTCTTCCACAGACAGAGCGCCTACATCACTCCCTACAGCTCTTCCACAGACGGAGCACCTACACCACTCCCCACAGCTCTTCCACAGATGGAGCGCCTACACCACTCCCCACAGCTCTTCCACAGACGGAGTGCCTACACCACTCCCCACAGCTCTTCCACAGATGGAGTGCCTACACCACTCCCTACAGCTCTTCCACAGACGGAGCGCCTACACTACTCCCTACAGCTCTTCCACAGACGGAGCGCCTGCACTACTCCCTACAGCTCTTCCACAGACGGAGCGCCTACACCACTCCCTACAGCTCTTCCACAGACGTAGCACCTACACCACTCCCATCAGCTCTTCCACAGACAGAGCATCTACACCACTACCTACAGCTCTTCCACAGATGGAGCGCCTACACCACTCCCTACAGCTCTTCCACAGACGGAGCGCCTACACCACTCCCTACAGCTCTTCCACAGAAGGAGCGCCTACACCACTCCCCACAGCTCTTCCACAGATGGAGCGCCTACACCACTCCCCACAGCTCTTCCACAGACGGAGCGCCTACACCACTCCCTACAGCTCTTCCACAGACGGAGCGCCTACACCACTCCCTACAGCTCTTCCACAGACGGAGCACCTACACCACTCCCTACAGCTCTTCCACAGACGGAGCGCCTACACCACTCCCTACAGCTCTTCCACAGACGGAGCGCCTGCACCACTCCCTACAGCTCTTCCACAGACGGAGCGCCTGCACCACTCCCTACAGCTCTTCCACAGACGGAGTGCCTGAACTACTCCCTACAGCTCTTCCACAGACGGAGCGCCTACACCACTCCCTACAGCTCTTCCACAGACGGAGCGCCTACACCACTCCCCACAGCTCATCCACAGACGAAGCGCCTACACCACTCCCTACAGCTCTTCCACAGACGGAGCGCCTACACCACTCCCTACAGCTCTTCCACAGACGGAGCGCCTGCACTACTCCCTACAGCTCTTCCACAGACGGAGCGCCTACACCACTCCCTACAGCTCTTCCACAGACGGAGCACCTACACCACTTCCATCAGCTCTTCCACAGACGGAGCATCTACACCACTACCTACAGGTCTTCCACAGACGGAGCGCCTACACCACTCCCTACAGCTCTTCCACAGATGGAGCGCCTACACCACTCCCTACAGCTCTTCCACAGAAGGAGCGCCTACACCACTCCCCACAGCTCTTCCACAGACAGAGCGCCTACACCACTCCCTACAGCTCTTTCACAGACGGAGCACCTACACCACTCCCTATAACTCTTCCACAGACGGTGCGCCTACACCACTCCCTTCAGCTCTTTCACAGACGGAGCGCCTACACCACCCCTACAGCTCTTCCACAGACGAAGCACCTACACCACTCCCCACAGCTCTTCCACAGACGGAGCACCTACACCACTCCCTACAGCTCTTCCACAGACGGAGCGCCTACACCACTCCCTATAGCTCTTCCACAGACGGAGAGCCTACACCACTCCCCACAGCTCTTCCACAGAGGGAGCGCCTACACCACTCCCATCAGCTCTTCCACAGACGGAGCGCCTACACCACTCCCCACAGCTCTTCCACAGACGGAGCGCCTACACCACTCCCCACAGCTCTTCCACAGACGGAGCGCCTACACCACTCCCTATAGCTCTTCCACAGATGGAGCGCCTATACCACTCCCCACAGCTCTTCCACAGAGGGAGCACCTACACCACTCCCGTCAGCTCTTCCACAGACGGAGCGCCTGCACTACTCCCTACAGCTCTTCCACAGGCGGAGCGCCTACACCACTCCCTATAGCTCTTCCACAGATGGAGCGCCTACATCACTCCCTACAGCTATTCCACAGACGGAGCGCCTACACCACTCCCCACAGCTCTTCCACAGAGGGAGCACCTACACCACTCCCATCAGCTCTTCCACAGACGGAGCCCCTACACCACTCCCTATAGCTCTTCCACAGATGGAGCGCCTACATCACTCCCTACAGCTATTCCACAGACGGAGCGCCTACACCACTCCCCACAGCTCTTCCACAGACGGAGCGCCTACACCACTCCCCACAGCTCTTCCACAGACGGAGCGCCTACATCACTCCCTACAGCTCTTCCACAGACGGAGCGCCTACATCACTCCCTACAGCTCTTCCCACAGACGGAGCGCCTACACCACTCCCCACAGCTCTTCCACAGACGGAGCGCCTACACCACTCCCCACAGCTCTTCCACAGACGGAGCGCCTACACCACTCCCCACAGCTCTTCCACAGACGGAGCGCCTACACCACTCCCTACAGCTCTTCCACAGACGGAGCGCCAACACTACTCCCTACAGCTCTTCCACAGACGGAGCGCCTGCACTACTCCCTACAGCTCTTCCACAGACGGAGCGCCTACACCACTCCCTACAGCTCTTCCACAGACGGAGCACCTACACCACTCCCATCAGCTCTTCCACAGACGGAGCATCTACACCACTACCTACAGCTCTTCCACAGATGGAGCGCCTACACCACTCCCTACAGCTCTTCCACAGACGGAGCGCCTACACCACTCCCTACAGCTCTTCCACAGAAGGAGCGCCTACACCACTCCCCACAGCTCTTCCACAGACGGAGCGCCTACACCACTCCCTACAGCTCTTCCACAGACGGAGCGCCTACACCACTCCCCACAGCTCTTCCACAGACGGAGCGCCTACACCACTCCCTACAGCTCTTCCACAGACGGAGCGCCTACACCACTGCCTACAGCTCTTCTACAGACGGAGCGCCTACACCACTCTCTACAGCTCTTCCACAGACGGAGCGCCTACACCACTCCCTACAGCTCTTTCACAGACGGTGCGCCTACACCACTCCCTATAACTCTTCCACAGACGGAGCGCCTACACCACTCCCTTCAGCTCCTTCACAGACGGAGCGCCTGCACTACTCCCTACAGCTCTTCCACAGACGGAGCGCCTACACCACTCCCCACAGCTCTTCCACAGACGGAGCGCCTACACCACTCCCCACAGCTCTTCCACAGACAGAGCATCTACACCACTCCCATCAGCTCTTCCACAGAAGGAGCGCCTACACCACTCCCCACAGCTCTTCCACAGCCGGAGCGCCTGCACTACTCCCTACAGCTCTTCCACAGACGGAGCGCCTGCACCACTCCCTACAGCTCTTCCACAGATGGAGCGCCTGCACTACTCCCTACAGCTCTTCCACAGACGGAGCGCCTACACCACTCCCTATAGCTCTTCCACAGACTGAGCGCCTGCACCACTCCCTACAGCTCTTCCACAGACGGAGCATCTACACCACTCCCTACAGCTCTTCCACAGACGGAGCGCCTGCACCACTCCCCACAGCTCTTCCACAGATGGAGCGCCTACACCACTCCCCACAGCTCTTCCACAGACGGAGCGCCTACACCACTCCCCACAGCTCTTCCACAGATGGAGCGCCTACACCACTCCCCACAGCTCTTCCACAGACGGAGCGCCTACACCACTCCCCACAGCTCTTCCACAGACGGAGCGCCTACACCACTCCCCACGGCTCTTCCACAGACGGAGCGCCTGCACCACTCCCTAATGCTCTTCCACAGACGGAGCGCCTACACCACTCCCTACAGCTCTTCCACAGACGGAGCGCCTACACCACTCCCTACAGCTCTTCCACAGACAGAGCACCTACACTACTCCCGACTGCTCTTCCACAGATGGAGCGCCTACACCACTCCCTACAGCTCTTCCACAGACGGAGCGCCTACACCACTCCCTACAGCTCTTCCACAGACGGAGTGCCTACACCACTCCCTACAGCTCTTCCACAGACGGATCGCTCAGCTCTTCCACAGACGGAGCGCCTACACCACTCACATCAGCTCTTCCACAGACGGAGCGCCTACATCACTCCCTACAGCTCTTCCACAGAAGGAGCGCCTGCACTACTCCCTACTGCTCTTCCACAGATGGAGCGCCTACACCACTCCCTACAGCTCTTCCACAAAAGGAGCGCTTGCACCACTCCCTACAGCTCTTCCACAGGAGGAGCGCCTGCACTACTCCCTACAGCTCTTCCACAGACGGAGCACCTACACCACTCCCCACAGCTCTTCCACAGACGGAGCATCTACACCACTCCCTACAGCTCTTCCACAGATGGAGCGCCTACACCACTCCCTACAGCTCTTCCACAGACGGAGCGCCTACACCACTCCCTACAGCTCTTCCACAGATGGAGCACCTACACCACTCCCTACAGCTCTTCCACAGACAGAGCACCTACACCACTCCCTACAGCTCTTCCACAGACGGAGCGCCTACACCACTCCCCACAGCTCTTCCACAGAAGGAGTGCCTGCACCACTCCCTACAGCTCTTCCACAGACGGAGCGCCTACACCACTCCCCACAGCTCTTCAACAGACGGAGCGCCTACACCACTCCCTACAGCTCTTCCAGAGACGGAGTGCCTACACCACTCCCCACAGCTCTTCCACAGACGGAGCGCCTACACCACTCCCAACAGCTCTTCCACAGACGGAGCGCCTACACCACTCCCCACAGCTCTTCCACAGACGGAGCACCTACACCACTCCCTACAGCTCTTCCACAGATGGAGCGCCTACCCCACTCCCCACAGCTCTTCCACAGACGGAGCATCGATTCTACACCCGTCTTTAAACTGCAGGGCACCCACACAGCCGAGCTGTAGCACCCTGCTCCAATGAACGCTCCTGAGACAAGCACCACAGCGACCGCCTCAACCAAGAGGTAAGCTGTGCTGAACACCAAGTAACAGTGCAAGCGTAGCACTCACTCGCTACACTGACCCAACACCAACAAGAGGAAACACTGTGTTGAGATGCATGCTCAGCATCCATTCCCTACCGCAACCCAACTCACACAAGAGGCAATACCATGGTCAACATCAAGCTCCACTGCACACACACAGCCAATTCCATTAGGTGAGCCAACGCAGCTAAGTGATAACACCTTGTTCAACACCAGACTCAAAGGCTTTCTCAGCAACCATACCCTACAGCGACCTGACAGAAGAGGTAACACCATACTTTAATGAACGCCCCTCAGGCATGCACTACAGCAACCGACTCAGCCAAGAGATAAACCGTGAACAACACCAAGCTAAACTGTAAGTTCAGCCCTCAATCACTACAGTGACTAACACAACCAAGAATAACACCATGCTCAGCTGAATGTTCCTCAGGCATGCACTACAGCAACCGACTCAGCTAAGAGATAAACCGTGAACAACACCAAGCTAAACTGTAAGTTCAGCACTCAATCACTACAGTGACTAACACAACCAAGAATAACACCATGCTCAGCTGAATGTTCCTCAGGCATGCACTACAGCAACCGACTCAGCCAAGAGATAAACCGTGAACAACACCAAGCTAAACTGCAAGTTCAGCCCTCAATCACTACAGTGACTAACACAACCAAGAATAACGCCATGCTCAGCTGAATGATCCTCAGGCATGCACTACAGCGAACAATTCAACCAAGAGATAACCCGTGCTTGACACCAAGCTCATCTGCATGCTTAGCACCCATTCCCTACAGCGACTGGACACATGAACACAACACACTGATCAAATGACTACTAAACACCCTTATGCTACAGTGACCTGAGGTAAATAAGAGATAGCACTGACTCAACTCCTCCAGCAAAAACAGAGCTCCTACTCCATTCCCATCAACTCACCCGCAACTCACCCACAACTCTCAGACCACACCATAACCTATAACTCCACCACAACCGGTACTCCTCCCCTATTTAACACTCCAACTTAGATGACAGCTTCAATCTTCCTCAGCATTTATTCTTTACAGAGTGACAAAATCCTATAGTGGAGAAAAACTATTCTGCCCACTCATGGTCAGAATCTACTAGTGATGAACTTCACCACGTGTGCTTCATACCTTTTCTAAAGCAAAGAGCTCTGTTCGAGAAACCAAGAGTGAAAAACAGTATCTCTTGCACATCCATCTTCCACAGGTCACAGAAATCCGGATATATGACAAATTCTGTCCAAGCTAAACTGGCCTTTGAAAAACAGGACCCCTCTGACCCGAATGCCCAATATTTAGTCTGCCTCTAGTCCCACCTAGGCCCACTGGCACACAATCCTTCACAATAATATGGAGCCATTTGTACTAAAATTTGATGTGCATAAAGCGGTCGCAAATTGAACACCAACCTTTTGCAAATGAAATTAGATTTTTTTTTGTGAACTGACCTATATATAATAGGTCAGCTCACAAAATCACTATTCTGAGTGGGCCACAATTCAACACACCTCATCAATATTCATAGAGTAGTGTGCAAATTGTGTCTCACTCTGATTGGATGATATCACAGGGAAGTTGGCACAGGGAGGTCAGCAGACCACCCTGTCTGTGCCTTCAGTCAAATAAAGTATGCATTTTTCAATACAGCCCATTCTCTTAAAGGGAATAGGTATACATTTAAGGAAAAAAAAGTACTTTTTGAAAAAGTTTGTTTAAGAATTGGCAGTGGTTTCGTAAACCACTGCCCACTTCAAACAAATTTTTCTTCCAGACACAAGGGTAAAGGTTAATTCCTTGTTGCAAATGGCAGTGCCAATCACTGATACATAGCACTGTGATTCGGAATTTGGAAGGGATGCCCTAAACACATCCCTTTAAAACTGCGATTCGTAATGCAATTCAAAACTCATTTTGTGATTCAGCAATTAGTTACCAAATAGCAAGATGGGTGTAGTACATTTGTAAAGGCTATTTAGCAGTCACAAACCCAGTGATTTAGTCAATTTCAGGCTTTGCGACTGCTAAATGGCTTTCATACGTGTAGCCCATTGTCCGTAATTTTCAATTGGACTTCCAAGGTTCCAACAAGGACCGGGTGAAATTTAAATTATGCCAGCGTAATTTGCGTAATTTTGTGTTATGCTTGTTCAGAAAAAATCCAGAAATTACACTGTTATGCCACACTGTGTAATTACACAGCTATTTGCAGCAAAATTACATCGCAGAAGTGTGGGAACAACCAGAATGAGAGCGATCGTTGTTCTCCGTGTATGTGTTGTTCCTGCTTTTTTTTATTTCAAACCCATCCTCACATCAAAAATTGACGCGAGTTCACATTTCGCACTAAAATACAGCTCTATAGGATGCATTTGCCTTTCATGTAATATTGCGTAATTTTGCACAATTTTCCAGAAATGTTGCATATTTATGCACATGCAAATTATGCAAATGTTGATCATTCCTCGTTCCAAACCCAGCTTTCACACGGGGTCCTTTAGCTGGATATGCTACTAACACTACGCACAATTCAAGCAGAATGAGGCAGCTCTGCATTTCGACAAGTATCCTCTTCCAGGACTGAAGTTCCGGGCTTAGATTTGATGAAGCTAGAGTTTGCTCCTCCACATTCTCCCTGCGGAGCACATTTCAAGCAGAAGGGAGGCACATGGCACTTTTTACATTTTCTGGGGATGTTCTGGCATGAATGATCCCCATAGAGAAACAAAGTAACATGTGCCTCTCCATCACTTGAAGTGTGCCAAAGAATAGAAACAAAGGGGTAAAGATGGCAGCTGCCACGCGTTAACTGTGAGTTGTTAAAGTTTGAATAAAGTGACAAATTGTACATTGAAAGAAAGAAAATGACTGGACTCTTCTTGGATTTTGCATTGAAAGTGATCCACAGAACGCTGATGATTGAGACGGCCATTGTTCGGGACATTGAGGCCACCTCTACAGCATTGGAAAGGTGAGGAACCGATGCATCATGGGAAGGGCAGAGATATACTCAGCAGTGGGCTCACTTAGCTGCTAAGCAAGCAGCATGTCAGTGCGTGGCCCCTGCCTCCTCCATAGGCCATGTGCATAAGATCCTTCTAGCTGGTTGGCTGAACATCTCCACTGTGAATGCAAAGTAAACTCGAATTTCAAAATATGCGCCGAGTGTCATCGGCAGATGCCACCGCTAAGTACAGGATAAAACCTATCAGCAAAATCCAACTATCAGTTCTAGGAACAATGTCTGTGCGCGCGCACATGTACAGCCCACAGAGGCCTGATGCTGTGAAAGGTCAAATCTGCAATGGTTTGCAGGTGAAGACTTAGAAATAAACAATTCCTATCGTGAGAATTAACTGCACCCTCTAGAACATTCTTTTTGTGATTTTTCTGAAACTGTTCAACGAATTTCTTTGATGATTTAGCATTTGTTAATCTCCAGTGAGAGAGAGAGGACACCTGAAACCGATCCCTAAATCGGAGTAAGTCCATCTCCCATATTGAGTTCAGTGAATAATATGCAATAGGTCTTCTATAGTGTGCAGGCACTGCCTGTGCTGCTGAAGGTGAAATGTATCTATCTCCATGCTAATCACCCCTGACAACCCAGGACGTCTTCTACCATTGGCTGACGGAAATGGTCATTGAGCTCTGAATTTCTAGATGGTGAATTGGCAATAAAACATATGTAAGTCAATATGCAAATACTGCAGTATTCCTCGGATTCCAAAGTCAGTCTTACACATCCATCTTCACCTTCCAAGAAGAAAGCTCAACCAATCACGGCGCGGGGCTGTGTGTAATGCTCCCAACATGGCGTTGGCAGAATTGGAAATGCTCCCTAGATAGTTTCCCTCGGTAGAATGTTGTCTACTTGATGAACTACCAGGATGCATGTCACTCTCGGGGTCAGCTACAGGCCTGCTTGTCTGCCTCCTGGGTACAATAAATCCTGATTTTCCATCTCAGAGCATGTGTTACTCAACCTTTACACGGAATGATGCCCCAGTGACAAGCACACATTTATTTACCCTGATAAGCAGCAACTGAGAGATGGATCACGAGCCACCCTCACTGCACAAAGATGCTAATACATGGCCCTGTGATGCAGAGGTTGCTAAAAGCAGGGAGTCCTAAATGACATCAAAATGCAGTGGACGCAATTAATGCATTAATTTGTCACAGTTGTAGATCAATTGTTAAACGAGCCATGTGTATATAGATGCCATAAAATTCAGTAATAAATCGTACTTTCCAGCATTCTGTAGTTAAAACATAATCATTAAGAAATACAGAAACTGGCCGGTTGTGGTTATTGTCACCACCTTCAACAAAACTATCCAAATCCATGCTGTTTCGCATTAGGGCCGGGCTTTAATGGTGTTATGGTTTTATTGGTGATGCTATTGATGGAGCAAGGTAACTGAGAATTTTTTTTAACCCCTAAATATTAATATTAACTATTAACGTTATTAATTGATTTGAAAATTAATCAACATTTTACGGTTTTCTTATTATACATTTTTACTAAAAAGGCAATTTATGTGCAAACTAACCTACTTACAATTGTAAAAAGTGGAATAACATTAACATACTGGTTTGCGTACTAACTAGAGTGATATTGCATGAGTTGTGCTATGTAGTAAATTGTATTGTGGCAAAAGAAATGCGGTTGGTAAGTAAACCTAGCTTCATATGTCGCTTTTGCTAGGTAACACCTAATTGGGGTACGTAGAATGACGGGTGGGAAACGAAAAAGGCTTATTTTCTTTATTCTTAACTATTATTGTGTTTGTTTTCATAATAGCTTGCTTAGGCCTGCTAGGCCGCGCTGTAAAAATGGCTGCCGAGGTAGATGAGCTTAACGCGCAGACGCAAAATGGCTTCCAAGCGGAAGAAAAGCTGTAGAACCCAATCACGTGATCTCCTATTGAGCAGGGAATGAAAAGGGGATCAAGGTCACCCTGACCTATCAGCGAGATGGGTGCCAAAAAGGGACTCAGCGAGAATACATGGGAACTGAAGATGCAGCCGTGAATTAACAATGAACTGTTTTAATAAAGATACACGAAGAAGTTACAAATGAAAAACTGTCAATCGGATTGGTAATGTCCTGAAACCGTGTGAAAGGACAAAATTATAAACATTTGTTGGAACTGGTTTGAACAAGGAGGGCAATGAGGAGATGTTTGTCACCCCTCCAATGGACCAATTAGCGTGAATCTTGCCCCAAAGATTGAAACATTTCTGTTTAGTAAGCTAGTAATAGGGTATAAGAGGACCTACTCTTAAGTAGGAGGAGCGCTATTCATACATAATTTTTGAGCACTGGACGCTGATGCTGGAGAACCGCTGCTATTTTTCTATAGGCCATTTTCTTTAAATAATTAAATCTTCTTGTTTTAATTCTGACTGGGAACGAATGGGAATGTTGCGGGAAACCTGTATAGGTGTCCTGTAGAGGAGGCCTGTTTAGCGGGACAGTCAGTCAGTTTTTGGGAGTTTCCATGCTGTGATCCGCAATCTATCTGCTGTGACAAACTTTATTTTTCCATCAAAAAGGGTATGCAAAATTCCTTTAACGTTTCTTCTTTATAATGATAATAAACGTATTAATTGATTAATAAAATTCAGATTTCCTATGCATCTTTAAATCTTTAGATAAACTTTATTATAAATTAAACTATGAGTTTGTGGTTCTGTAGCTCAAATGTTTAATGCAAATATTAATAGGTTAAAGTGATTGAGCTGGTCTTAAATCACCATCAACTGATCCCTACTAGTTGGTCCATCGACCAATGAGCGGAATAGTTTGATGTTTTAGAAGTTGACAGGATTTAGTCTAATTATGTATGATGTTTGAGAAAATATCTTGTCGATTTTGAAAAGGTATCCCGTTCACTTCCAGCAGTCTTTAACTTTTTCTCCTAGGTAAAGGTGGATGAGATCCAGGGAATATTTGAGTGAGTGAATGTATATGAGGTGTTATGGGCCCCACCGTCATATTGGTATAGTTGTTGTGTTTCCAACCTGGATATTATGTCCACAGGAGAGGAAGTTATATTAGTCGCGCTGGATCACTATCAACACCTTATTTCCATAGTTTTTGGTTATAATGTCTTATTCATGTAATCCAACACAACTTCTTTCGCTGTTTTTTGGCTTTGTAATCCTATTTTTCTAAAAAAACAATGTTTTTGAAAACTCCCTTCTGGGGCTTGGTTTACAAGAAATAAAATCTTTAAACCTAATTTTTTTTACCGAATTATTATTCTGTAAAAAGATGTTTGTAGGGCCAAAAGTCTCATAAAAACCTTTTGGGGGAGAAATTCTGTCCACAGGCAAAGTTATGAAAAGATGCCAAACTATGGAACCGTGTTAAGTTGTAAAGTTCGTCACATGAAAAACTCCAATGGCAAGATTTCAATTCCACACACCTCAGTTAAAAACCTCTGCAGTGACTCGATGTAACGAATTACTAAATCCTTAGTTCACACACTTCACACAGGGACAAAATAACTGTGGATTTTCAAAACATAACCTTGGGGGCCAACATTTTAAGTGAAATTTTAGACAAGCTCAGGATAAGGTCGCATGAATAACTGAAGGGTGCTAGCAGGCTTTGGAAGCGCCTTGACAACCTCCAGGAAGCAGGCTACTTTTGTTGACTTCATTGCAAAGCAACTCACTTCCTGCGAAGGCCAGACAGATCAAAGAATGTTCCATTCCCACATCCATGCTCTGGTGCACCCTAGGCGACTCTCTTTGCAAAACTATCCCACTGAACACTCTGGAACTTGTAGATTTTAAGCAGAAAACTGACCATGGGGAAGGAAAGCCAGTCATGGATTTGTACATACATATTTCCCTTGGCTTTGGCCTAGTGAAGACATCTGGGGATCTGGTGCCAGCCCTTGGTACATCTGAGGCAGAGCAGCAGTTTTCAACAATAAGCAACGAGACAACACCTCAATGTCATGTGATCTCGGCTGCCAGGACCACACACAACAACAACAGCAACTTTCTTGGTTAAGGAAGTCAGTCTAAGGACTGCAAGCACCGCACACAGTCCAACTCCGGGAGACATTACCAGTCTTTGCATTTTCGGTTCTCTAGTCCTCTGCCCTACACTGAGGACCAGGGGAAACAGCCTCAGGATCAGGAGGTCGACTGAATGAGGACTTGGCCCTATGGTATCAAGCTGTCAGCATGAGTTGGCAGATCATTCTCAAGTGCAGCAGCTGTTAAACCCTTCAGGAATTATCTCAGGAAAATAAAAACAGTGTGCAAGCAGGCTGGAGCCCCACCTACGCTTAATGCAGTTCAGAAGTGGCATTAAAGATGCTAAACGTAAACTTGTCATAGCTATCTCATTTGTGATGGCTGCATGGAGAAACACTCTCAGTGTATGAAGGGCGGCTGTCCGCCTGTTTGGGGCACAGTGAGCTGTAGTGGCATTGGGGTTGTCCTACATCTTACCATAGGACACACCCACAATAAGATTCAAGATATCACCCCAAGAGCTTTACTGCTGTGACCCAGGCCCACCTTTAACTTCACCCCTAGAGAAGCTACTCTTACAACCCCCACCCTCAACTGTACCAACCCTTGAAACAGCAGCCGCGTGGATGGTAAAATACTTACACACGTTCTTCTGCTGCCCCTCGCCCCCTGCACACTTGGACGTCAGCTCTACGCTCAGCAAAGTCTGCCCTGCAGTAATATGTATCTGATATGTAAATTACCCCGAGGAGTCTGACTCTGTGGTGAGTGCCTCAAAGGGATTCCAACGCCCAGGAGGCCTTGGTGTGCAACATTATCACACTCCAGTCTACAATCAGACAGATACACACAGACACACAGAGAGGTAACAGGGGAAGGACAGAGGCCAGGCACCCACAGCTTCACACACAGAGGGTGCCAGGCTCACCTGGTATGCTGAATGCCCCTGTACCGCTAAAAGGCACCACTATCTGAGGCCTTAGCAGGTGAGCATGTCTCCCTCACAAGTCAGGTAAACAGAAGTCTGGCTGTCGTCCTGGTTGAAGACAATATACAGGTTACATGAGCTTGTCTAGGTTTTAAGAAATACAAGGGAACAATGCCAGGAAGCACAATGTACCAAAAGGTAGCACGCGAGTATTCACTTGGTGATTCGCTTGCACACAGCCGTACCTGCACGGTTGTTTGACAGTTTTGCCCTTCTACCTTGTGGAAGTCCATGGTACTGGCATTTGTTTCTGTATTGAAATACCAATAAGCTCATAAATCATAAAAAAAAGATGAATCAGACCATCATTATGTCATGAAAAACAAGAGCTTGGGCGGCAGGAAATTAAATGATGCAAGTCTAGACTTTCACAGTATCTCTGGACTCTCAAGGCATGTTCAGACTTCCTCAGCGACACAGCACAATATTCCTTTCACTGACTCTGCCAGAAGACCAACAGCGTAGAAGGGATAGTGAAAACAGTGTTTATAAACTCGCAAGACAGACATTCCTTCCCTTTTCTGCGCCTAAGACACCCACTGTTCAGTGCTGCAAACTGCCTCGGAAACTGCATTCTAAATATAAACACTGGCAAAGCTTTGTCAATGCTTATTTTGGCATGGTTTTTGTAAACCTTTTTGTTGTAGGAGCTGCCGGACCCTCACCAATATAAAACATTACAAAAAATATGTTTAGTCTCGAAAAGCATACATTTCCATGGTAGTCACTGGCACTGAAGGGAACTACTTTGTGTGTGGATGGGACCCCTGTGAAAGAACGGAATGCTGACTGTTAGAAATGAGGTTTCTGGTTGGCAAGGGTATGCACCGAAGCCAGGCAGAACCCACCACTCTAGTCAGGGCAGGGGAGTTACACGCTGAAGATAACCCCTGCTCACCCCATTGGTAGCTTGGCAGAGCAGCCAATCTTATCCCCGAGGCAATGTGTGAAGGGTCTGCGCAACACACTCACACAGCAGTGACACACTAGGCACACCACAAAAGAAACTCCACACAAGCTTATATAAAAATATCCTTTGTATTATCAATAAAAACACTTTAGAACACAATCACATAAATTACTGTGCCACTAGGCACTTGTCATGACTTCACAGGGATTACATAAACCACTTTGCCAATCGGGCAATTGTCATAAATATTACAGTTGGGTGCAAGCAAGTAAACCCTTGTAATTTGCGCACGTTATGAGAACACCAATATATCAGGAAACACCTCATCCCCTAGGTTGGCCATGAACACATGAACCACGTGATGAGGGGAAAACACATAACTCATAACATCAGGGCAGGAGGTGTAACTGAGGAAAATAGCAGCTATCACCAAAACATTAGCGCCCACCTGCAGCAGGTGATGAGTAAACGTACTGTCTCCAACCACCTAGGAGGCAGCGCACCTGCACTTCTACTACAGCTTACAAAGGCACCATCGCATTAGGGTAAGTTCTGTCTCTTGGGGGGTGAATGCACACCAGTCAGCAATACCAGGCAAGGGTCGCCAACACACCTGCGGTGCTACAACCCTTTACACCGGATTTTCCAAGTACACGTAGAGCCTACCTGATGGGCCTATCCCACCAGCTCTGCCCAGCGAGAAAACACCCTAGGTCCCCCACCGATAGTGGGGGACAGCCGACTACAGACACGTGGAGCAGCTGCCGAGCCAATCACAGAGGGGGCCCGTCCTGGGCTCGCTCTACAATGATCATGGGGAAAAGCAGGGCTCCCAAAAGGAGGTGTAGGGGCAAGGAGTGGCAGATGCCGCAATTGCACTGAGGGGCGGCAGCTGCCAGCACACACGGCCTCAGCCAGTGAGGAGACCTCGCCGGGTCACCCCTTAGTCGTGGCCTGCTGCAAACAGGCGAGTCGGACTCTTCCTGGTGGTCCTGGACCCCGCAGGGTCAAACAGCACAGCCGCTGCAATCTTTGCGGCTCAATTCCTCCTGCTGCCCTTCGTGCTTCTTGGGTCGGGCCGAATGAGCCTAGACGCATCTCCGGAATCCGGTAAGGCATCCGCCCCTCCTCAGGCTACTGCAACTTGCGAACTCTTGCGCTCCAGGGTATTGGGCGGGGCCATCTTTCCCTTCGACAGGTTGCTAGGCGACAGTTCGCAGCCTGGGCCGCGTCGGGAGACACAGAGGTGACTCCGGCGCTTCATGGCTTCCCTGCCTCCCCAGCGGGAACACGCACTGGAGGCAAGAGAGGGGGGAGAGTCCTTCCACGTTCGAACTCTCCCCTCCCGGGGTAGGTGGCAGTACACGCCCTCCTCGTCTTGCGGCCTCACACGGTTATCAAGGAGAGGAGGTTTTGCCCAGACAGAGCTCACCGGGTGCTTCCAGGAAAACCCGGACTGTTTCCCTTATCTCCCTGTGAGGGAATACAGCGCTCAGCATGCGCTATTGGAGAAAAATACAGCGCTCAGCCTGTCTCCACCCTGGAGACATGAAAAAAGGGAACATGCAGCGCTCCTCTCACACTGGGCTCCTTTTAGAGCAATGGGGCACTCCGTTTTAAGAAAGCAGGTAGCAGGCAGGCACACAAGATGAAGTCCCCGTGGCGGCTCCCTGCCAGCACAGCAATCCTCTGGTCCCATGCAGTGTCTTCTGATCCAGTTCAGCTCCAGTCCACAAGTTCAACTCACATGGGGTCGCAGCCCCAGTACTTATAGTGCATATGTTTTTGTTCTTCCCCCTAGCACAGGGCTCTGAGCCCAGTCCAAACCAGTTCTGGGGGCACTCTAAAAATATAATTACAGTGCACAGCACTCCCCATTCAAAATGTAAGCCCTGGCTCCAGACAAACCACAGGGGGGGCGGAGCCATCATTGTGGAAGGCAGGCACAGCCCTATTCAGGTGCAGGTGCTACTCCTCCCACCACTCCAAATGCAGACCAGGCCTGTTCAGCCCAGGGCTGAGTCACCCAGGCAGGGCAGGACACAACTCAACCCCCCCAGGGACTGGCTGGAGGGAATGCACATCCCCTCTCCCCCTGTCAGTCAGAACCAGATGGTCAATACACATCAGGCAGGCACAAAGACACATAGCACACAGAAATGCCTACTTCTAAAAGTGGCATTTCTAAAATAGTAATAATAAATCCGCTAACACCAATACGCATTTATCACCACTATTCCAAACATACCAAACTTGATCATGCTACCCCTCTCATGTCAGGAACTACCACTGAAGCACATATCAGGGAATCCCCAATGCATCCCTGTGAGAGGGCAGCCTCACAACAGTGAGAAACCACATAGGCTGTTTGTCACTACCAGGACATGCCACACAGTTAAGGCACATGTCCTACCTTTTACCTACACCGCACCCTGCCCATAGGGCTAGCTAGGGCCTACCTTAGGGATGACTGATATGTAGTAAAAGGGGAGTTACAGATGTGCCAAGCACTTTATGTGCCATGTCACAGCGGCAGTAAGCTGCACGCGCAGGTCCTGCAGTGGCAGAAGCCTGAGACAGGTTTTAAAGGCTACTTTGGTGGGTGGCGCAAGCAGCGCCGCAGGCCCACCAGTAGTATTTAATTTACTGGCCCTGGGTATATGGGATACCACTGTACAAGGAACTGATAGGTAAATTAAATATGCCAAACAGGTGTAGACCAATCTTACCACGTTTTCCATAGAGAGCACATGCACTTTAGCACTGATCTGCAGTGATAAAGTGCCCAGACTCCTAAAACCACCAACAACAGGTCAACAAGTCAGAAAAAAATACAGGAGGAAGGCAAAAAAGTTCTGGGATGACCTTGTAAAAAGGGCCAAGTCCAACACTGACACTCAGTGATGTTAGCCAATTGATGAAGTGGGCTGACCCAGTGCCCCATGCTGTATGCTATAGTGGACGGAAGAAAAACGTGTATGAAACAACAATAGACCAATGAATTAGGAGGAATGGTTGAAAGCTCCAGTAAGTATATTCAATGCATAATTTTAGTAAAATCAAAAGAAATTAGCTAGTGGCAGAACTAATATTGACAGTGAATGACTTAGTTACCTTTGCCCTCTACATATTTCTTGCCCTCCTCTTTCTTTGTCCACATTCAGGGATGGCTCTTGATTTTCTGAGATGCATTTGCAAAAACTCACTCTCTGTATTGAATGACAGCAGCAGCTCCACGTCTGCTCAAGGCTTTCGTAGTGAAGAAGGTCTACAGCTGTTTGTACCAGCAGCCCTGCCCAGTTCATTTTTCCAGTGGTCCTCAAAAATTCTATTTATTACTATAGTTTAGCTGTATGGTCCCTGATCTACTGAGACGCCACGTCCCATACTCCTGTTACGATCCCTTATCTAATTGCTGGGTAAAGAAGGGACCCCATTGATATTGTTCTTGTGGGGAAATCCTGGACAAGCAACAATTCCTTTGTTTCCTGGGCGATGGCAATTATAATTTTTTCGAATACATCGTTACCACATCCTAAGAGAGCGGACCGCTATGTTATGTTATGTCCAGCAGCATCAGCAATGTGTGAGAAGTAGAGAGTGAAAGAGAATGGGAGGGATAGAGGATGAGAGTGATGGACAGAGAGAAAGAGGGAGTATGGATGTCCACCAGTAAGAAGAAAACACCTCTTCAGTCTTCTTCATCTTTTGCTGTCTTGGGGACTCAACAAATCTTCCCATAAAGGCAGCTTCACTGAACGGAAAGTCATCAAATCTGCCCAGCAGCGCCTCCTTGAGGCAGGCCTAACTAACTGGATGCTAGAAGTAAACAGGCCAGCTTCTGATCAGCAACACAGCTGGATTTAGAATTTTAAAAAGACAAATGGCACTCAACAATGACAAAAAGTATACAAAGATTCGACCAGCCCGAATGACTTTTACTGAATATTTGAATGATACAATCAGTGTGTTTGGCAGTGGGTTACTGTATAAACTACCTTGAACAGAAGATGTAAGCTAATCACACAGGCTAGTTCAAACGTTGCACTGTACTGTGCCTGCAGAACTGTTGGTGAGGCTATGCCTGAGGCCCTGTGGATCTCAATCCATGGGCTGCCTGGAAGTACTGCCTGAGAGGAGACAACCAGTCAGGCAAGAAGAGCAGTGGAGCCGCCCCAGATCGCCTTGAATTCCTACAGTGAACCTTTCTAACTATAGCCTAGAAAAAGAAGGAACTGTAAGGTACAGGTGAGCTCACCCCTGGAACAATGGCTTTATGTGGATCCATATTCCCATTAATTACTAAGAGACCCCTTTGTTTAAAAAAGGGATCCACCTTTTAATGGAAGCAGCACCCATAAGCTTCCATTTGGTGTGGCATGACAAAGGGCTATCCACAAGTCTTGGGACTGGGTGCTGTAACAGAATTGCAGAGCCCCACTTGGCCACACTGACCCTATAAAGCTGTGCAGGGGTCCAAAGACCCATCAGTATTCGCACACCTGGCCCTTAGCTTGAGACTGCTTTCTCCTTAGTTCATATAGTTAACTTTGGTCCACCCTGGCTTCAATTTGAAATGGGGACCATTGGCCCCATGTGGTTACACAGTGATGATAGTGCAGTAGCTTACCAAGAGAGATTTTATGTCAAGACAGGAGGCTAGCATTATGCATGACCTTTTATTCACCACTTTCTGAGCAGCAACCTTGAAAGCTCCAAGTTAGAACATAACATGAAGTCATAGTTAAATAGAACCATAACACTACATATAAGTCCCATAAACTCCATTCTCTTCCACCTGTGTTTGCTGCTTCTGAGCAGATAAGTAGTACGGGGACCACTGGCCCCGGGTGGTTACACAGTGTTGATAGTCCAGTAGCAAAACAAGAGAGATTCGCATCTCAATATTTCTAGCCCCATTAGTCAGAAAAAATATCACTCCAATAGCTTTCACAGAAGGTTACTAAGAGAGTATATTTTTTAGGATGGAGTGATGGTAGAAAGAGAAAGTTGACGTTCTTTCCTCAATGAGATTCAAGTGATGGGTTTGCATCAGCAATACGTGTCTCATATGCTTAACTCACCATATTGAGTGGCTGTGGCAGAAATCTAAAGCTGAAATGATTTGTCGGAAGAACTTTCTGGCCTCTTTAGGTGTCAATCGCCCTTTTTTCACTAGATAGTCAAAGAGTTCACCCCCAGAAACGTGTTCCAACACCAAATATCTAGAGAGAAGAGAAAAGCAGACTTGTGGTCAACATACAAAATTTCCTGAAGCCATTCACACACTACAGCAATATTCTCTAGATTAGCCTTGACACATCTACCATTAGCAATCAATATAGCTCTGCTTCAACCATGCAACGAGAGACATATGTTGGACAGTTATAAGATTTAAAGACATTGGGTAATAAGGTACACAACATGCATGGCTCCTGAGCAGAAATGCATTATGGGGTAACCTAATATCCGATCAGGTTCAACAGCCATTGGGATCAAATGAGGGACTTTAAAATTACAATGCACTGTGGGGAACTTGAGCTGTTGCATTATCCATTCACCATGGCGGTGGAATGCTGCATATTCCCACTGAGGTGCACGGGGTGAGTGTGTGTCTGTCTGTCTCTCTCACAGCCTACTAGGACTGATGCCTATAAAAGAGCTGTGCTTGGGTGATTTGCAGTTTTATATAGCGCAAACTCGACCTAAAGGTATTGGAGCACTTTACATGAGCACCAGTTACGCTACACAAGGACATTTTCATTTTGTGGTAGGCACGGGGCGATTAAGTGATTTGCCCAGAATCACATGATGTTGAGCAGACGCCGAGACTCAAACCTGGTTCCCTAGCTCCAAAGTCGGCAGCTCTGCCAGTTACGCCACAACCACAGATAGTGGTGCAAGTCAGGATTCAGGTACATTGGACAGAGATGGTTGTGGGTAAAAGTGTGGAATAGTAGAGAGACTCCAGGCCATGACTGAAGTGAGTGGTATATGAGTTTGAGTACCGTTTCAGGATGCATCACTATAGCTCAAAGTCGAAGTTCATTAGCAGAGCTGTCTTTGTGGCCCATTAGTACAGAATCAGGTGTGAGATGTTTGCTGCAAATCCAAAAAAGCCTGAAACAATTTTGTACACGTCTTGTAAAAGAAATACATTATTGCCTTCATTCTCGCGTGTCAACCATGAGTACAGATATAAGCTTCGGGTTGTACTAGTGCAAAGATGGCCACATCGGCACTTTGGAGGAACAGGCTAATCAACTACCTTCTAAACACATGATTTCTAACTCGGTCAGTTGAAAAGAAAACAGAGATGAAACACTATTCTCCCATCCAGTGCTATGTGGCTGAAGGGTTTTTCTGGTCTTGGTGGTGTACTCGTCAATGGTCATTGTGATTGATGTGTGCGGCACAGTTGTATCTCCCTCAGTACGCACCCATGGACCAGGAAGGAGCTTGCTACACAAGGGTGGATCTCATTGGCATCCGCCGCTAGAAAGGGGAGTCCACCTATGTGTTGTGCATATCAAAGAGGATATTCACTTGTCTCAGTTAAATTCAATCCCTCGTGCTCCCCTTTCATGGAACAGAGTAGCTCAGCCGATTCCTTGATTTACATCGCCCTTGGATATATCCTGTAAAGCAGAAACTGTCTTAAGTGTAAGTGAGCCTACAAGCACAGCGGCTCTCCATCATTATCCTGGTGGCACTCCAGAGACAGAGACTTTCATGAGTGCCAAGGCATGGCAGTCATACCATCTGTGAGATGTGTCAATCTTAGACTAGCAAGGTATTACCTGTTTATTGCAGCTAGAAAAGTGCGTCCCTCAGTCTCAATCTACGTACACCAACCTTCTGCATGTGGCTTGACTCTGGGGTAGAACCCCCTGGAAAGAGGCAGAAGGGGGCAGTGGCTTAACTCTGGGGTAGAAACCTCCTGGGAAGGGGCAGAGGCTTGACTCTGGGGTAGAAACCCACTGGGAAGGGGAAGAAAAGGGCAGTGGCTTGACTCTGGGGTAGAAACCCCCTGGGAAGGGGCAGAAGGGGCAGTGGTTTGACTCTGTAGTAGAACCCCCTGGGAAGGGGCAGAAGGGGGCGGTGGCTTGGCTCTGGGTAGAAACCCCCTGGGAAGGGGAACAAGGGGGCAATGGTTTGACTCTGGGGCAGAAGGGGGCAGTGGCTTGACTCTGGGGTAGAAACCCCCTGGGAAGGGGCAGAAGGTGGCAGTGGCTTGACTCTGGGGTAGAAACCCCCTGGGAAGAGCCAGAAGGGGGCGGTGGCTTGGGTCTAGGTAGAAACCCCCTGGGAAGGGGCAGAAGGGGGCAGTGGTTTGACTCTGGGGCAGAAGGGGGCAGTGGCTTGACTCTGGGGTAGAAACCCCCTGGGAAGGGGCAGAAGGGGGCAGTGGCTTGACTCTGGGGTAGAACCTCCCCAGGGAAGGGGCAGAAGGGGGCAGTGTGGTGCACAAAGTTGCCTACTCACTGCTCCAGGACCCCTGGGAGCTTGCGTTTTTCAGCATGGCTGCTATTAGCTTCATATGCTGCTCTGGATGCTGTGTGTTGAGGTTGGTGTCCTCCTCCCACATACACACACACACACAAAGTCCTCGCCCCCTCCCCTTCGCATCTTGTTTTCTTGTAGATCTGCCTCCCGGGGTCCTTTGATTTATTACTGATGAAAGGTGCTTTCCACGGCTGCCTGACACGCAATTTGCAATGTGAAGCCGTGCATGCCTAAACACAGCATGACTGCCCCGGTGTGATGTATGTGCGCGGTGTGGGGGTGAATGGAGTGCGGCAAGAGAAGGGGTGGCGGAGGGAAGCAGCGGCGTCCTCCGCTTTCGTGCCTCTGCTGCATTTTTGGCTGTGATCTGAAGCCATTTTCGATTCCAAACAACCCACGCGACCCATTTCTCCAACCACGGTCAGACAGGAATCCACCCTGCACACACAGAAATCAGCACTGCCATCCTCTCCACCCAAGGCTGCACTGCACTGACAGAAATGCCCTGCCGTCAGCAACCTGATCATATGTGGAGATCCTCTTCATTTTAGTAGTCGCTGGAGGCGACTGTGTGGGCAGTGAGTGGGTTTGTTGTTGGCTTCGATGAGGTGTGGTGCTTAATTTGAGGCAGTGGTTTCCAGTGCTCAGCACCGGCACTTAATCATCAAAACCGGCGCTTTTCATGAGCACCAGTTAAGGACACATTAATTTACGGGGAAATTAAGTAATTTGCCCACAATCACAGAATGTTGAGCCAACACCAAGACTCGAACCTAGTTCCCCAGTGCCAAACTCAGCAGCTCTGGTCATTACGCCACATCCTCTCCCCACTTTCATGGTTAGTAGTTGGTTCTGTTTTTTTGGTGGTGATAATAGGCTGGTGCAAGCTGCCTTCTGAAGAGAGCCCCGGCATTTATGTTTTTACAAATTAACCACAGGGTGGTGTAGCAAATGCATCGAGGAAGCATAGTTATCAATATGACAGTAGGTGAAGGCATCGGGGCCCAGCGGTGTGAAGGCCCACTACAGTCCAATGTTGACTTGTACTTGCTAACAAGGGGCGATGGGGCCAACATTCCTTGCTTGGATTAGCGCCCATGACACCACTGCTACGGCATTGTGGCTTTAGCACATGGGGAGATGTGCCTGGGTTCTGGAGATCATGGCAACGTGGTTGAGCTGATTAAGCACGCTTCTTTCCTTCTCTGATGAGGCGAAGCCCAAAGTGGTAGTATGAACCAATCCATTGGAACTAAGGTTTGGATGTTGTTTTGGGTAGCTGCAGTCATACAGGAAGTGGTGCTGAAGAGTTCTGGTATCTCTGGCACAGGCCTTACCGGAGGTTTCACCAGTGTGTACCATGTTCAATGTTCATCGGTCCACCATGTGGAGTTTGAATTTTGCCTGGTAGACATAGACATAGTAGAAACTGACTCCATAATTCCTGAGGCGAGGTGAAGCTAAAGGTGGGGGCGGCCTGAGATGTTAGACTGTGGTGTGGTGTTAGTGACAGAGCTGCTGGTGTAATCTGATACATTTTAGTGATGGCTAATTACAGACTATTTGGAAAGGCGGGGCTCAAATGGAGGCAACCATCTTTGGAGAACATGTGTGCCTCAAAGTCTTTGTGTACTGTGTAATGGGTGGACTTTTAGATGCTAGGGAGTTCCTTCCTGGTGTGGTTATAGGTGGCACGCTTTTCTCAGGTGATGTCCCACTGCCATGTAGTTTAAGAAAAGTATTACTAGAGAGATGTCTTCAAAGACTGTGCTTTGATGGACCAACTGTAGGTTAGTGAATGTGAATCATGGTTCTGTGGAATGCCTGTGGTTAGTGAGCGTCTTGTGGCTCTTTCCTGTGGGCGTCACAGTGGAAAGATGAAATGTCTTGTGTGTTCTGTGGTGGACCTGTGTGCAGGATAATTCCATGGCCTGGTTTTGACTGAAGTTATAGCAACCCATGGGCCTGCCTTCTCTATCACAACAGTTCTTGAGGCCTGCTACTGAATTTACACTACTCGCCCCTTAGGGATCTAGGAGTTGGGCACTGTAGCTCCACTAGGATCTTGTTTCTATTTTAGGCTGTTTGAGATGCAGAGTCATTGTATCACTGTACCATGGGCTGGTAACAGTGTTTGTTTCAGTTGGATTTATTTAAGGCCCAAATGTTCAATTCAGTTTTGGCCATGTTGGGACTTAATAACTGGCCAGGCCACATGGAGACCATGGAATTTTATCAGCTGTTGCCATATGGGTCAGAGGGATCTTCCTCGGTGTGAGAAGTATAGGTCCTGGTGATATGCTCAGCTCCTTCTCTGTGAGGGTCTTGGGGTTTGTTTCAGTAATGCCAGGGTTGGGGTTTAGGTCTTCATTTTAGTGGGGGACACACAGGCACCATGTTGTAATGTGCTGTGTGGGGATTTAATTGGATCTGACACAAGGTGGTAGGAATTTCCCGTCTGTGGTAGCGGCACCTAGAGGTGCAGCATTGGCCAGCTGCAAATATTATATTGTGCATGGACAGGCTTTACCAGCCCGTCTGTGTCACTCTCATTGCAATTTGGTTGCAGTGAGTACTCTGTTGACCCTTAGCTGAGATCTAGTGTTTACAAATGATGTACTGGCTTTACTGAGGTGGGTGTCTCCTGTGAGGTTCCATGTGAAAGGATGGAGCTGCAAGTGCTGTTTGTGGTTGGCCGTGGTGCAGTAGAATGTGGGGAGGGCAGTTGAGTCAGGCAACATCAACACAACAAGGTAACAACCTGCTAATTTCCTGCGTTGTATGCAACCACTGCACTGAAAAATTGAATCACACACTGGAACGTACTATTGTTGGGTGAAGCCAAAATTGAAGCTCTCTCTTTTCTTTTACAATGGTGAAGATGCGGAAACCTATGTTACACTAGTAGAACTGCAGTGGATGATGCAGATCAGTTCTAGGATACACAGACAGAGCTGTGTCTAGCTTCAAGGGCTCGAACAGGGTATGTTATGTTATACTATGTTATGTTAGAAGCATTGGGATAGTGCTTGTACTGCCATTCATACGACTTCATAGCGCCATTAAAAATATGGTTGCATTTCCAACTTGATTGCAAAGTTTACAACACAGACTGACTCAGCTTGTAATGACATGTTACCAGAATAGTGTTTAGGCCCTTCCAGTGTTAGTTGGCAGTATCAGATTTATTACGCAGTGGCCATATGTTCTAGGTGTCACATAGGTGGATCACACTGAATTTATAAAACTGCCTGATGCATCTTAGACATCAGTAGACATTTCCCATTGCCCAGCAGTTAGTTATCGGTGCATGGAATGAAACAGTGCTCTAATATATAAATCTACGGCGCATCTGTGGAATATTGTATATCAGAATCTGTCAGAATTTCTGTCAAATGTGAGATGTTGCAGGTCAAGTTTGAAGTGCCTGGTGGAACTGTGTGGGGGTCCAGTACTGGAACAGCAGAGGGTGAATCAGGAGAAGAGGAAGGCTTAAATTACTGTGGTCTGAGCATTCAGCAGAACGTTGAATGATCACACAAATGAAGAGGACCATGGCGGATAGACTATCTCCCATTTTATGGAGACCATCTATCTTCATTATTGATTTACTTCTACTGATAGTCAGCATACCACCAGGCGGATGCTGATCCTGGCTTCATCTCCTGCCAATTTACAGTGCCATCTTAATACTGCTGTTGGCTGCAGTTTACTTTAGTTAAATTACCATCTTGGCTACTACTTCAGTTTCATCGAGGGTCACGTTTCATTCTGCCTCTAGCTTCAACGTCTTTCCTCCCCCTACCTCAGTCTCCAGTTCATTCCCGGCTGCCACTGGCTCATCTGGAGTATGGTTCAAATCTTTCTTGTTTCAGTCTTTATTTCACTCCTGACTATAATTGTCTTTCGTCTTCAGCACCATCCTTCTTTATCTAGTACCATCTTGTCTCGCCTCCCAAGACCTGTCTCTGGCAGCAGTTCCATGTTGTCCTGGCGGATCCATTTCCAGCATGTCTCTTGCTCCTTAATTCCTTTGTCCAGTCCCCTTGTCTTCAGCTTCATTTTCAGCTGGCCTCAGGCTCTGCCCTTTTTAGGTCGAGCCTAGCAGCGGCGCGCATGCGCTGCTCGCTCTGCGAGGCATTCTGTAATAGAGTATGCAGTGGAAGCCCCGCCCACTCTCCACCCATATTTGTCATTGGCTTGTGTCATTGAACTTCTTAAATGCTGGCTTCTGATTCGTAAAAAGGTTTTTTAGTCCCTCCTTTGTACCGCCTTATCTGTATTTGTTACCACTCATAACGACTGGACCTTTTACTTGGCTTGTTACACGGTTTGCACTATAAGTGGGTGAGCAATATTTTATTTATTGACACTGGGGACAATGGCGGCTGCTTTTTTTGTATTTGCATGCTGGGGGCCCGCTTTAGGGACACAGCGCTCAGTTTTTTCTTTTTATCTTTAATACTGAGCGCGGTGCCCGCTTCAGGGACACCGCACTCGGTTGCATTTTTTTCTAAACTTTAATACAGAGCACGGCGCCCGCTTCAGGGACACCATGCTCGGTTTCATTTTTTTTAACTTTAATTCTGAGCACGGTGTGCCTAAAGCAGGCGCCATGCTCTCTCTCTTTTTTCTTTTTACTTTCATAATAAGCGCGGCGCCCACTTCAGGGACACCACGCCGAACCAGGTGCAGCTTCGGCTTCTTTGCTGGCCACTCCCTCCCCTCAGCCAGTCCGCGCTCGCCTCCTCTTTTGGCACCCTCCTTCCCTTGCATTAGGGGGTGGGACTTAGGGGCAATCTGAGCGAGTGAAAAGAAGCATTTGCAATGCAATAGGTCTCGCATTTACGCGAGTTTAAGCTATTGGCATTGTAAATGAAAATGCCTTTTATTTATGTTTTGGTTTTTAAAGCATAAAGAAAAGGCATTGTCATTTACAATGCAAATAACTTAAACTCGCGCAAATGCGAGACCTATTGCATTGCAAATGCTTGTTCTACCTGATGACAGTCGAAAGGGAAGGGTCAATAATCCTTAGTGGCTTAAACACAAGCCTCAACACATTGACAAAGTCTGCACCCAAGAGGCCTGGGAGATTTCAGAAGACAAACTGGAATGGAAGGAGGAGATTGAGGACCAGCAGGGATGTGGGCATAGCAGCAGTACTGAAAAAAGCCCTACCAAGGCCCCACATCAAAACAGAACATAAAAGCTTCTGTCCTGATTGTGGTTTGTGGCACCTGTGAGTTGAGCTCCATGTAAATTTGCTTAACAGAGGTAGATTAAGAAAACCGCACAGAGCACCAGATCCAAGCATCAAAGAGGGAAGCGACTGTGCTCTTGGCCTCTTCTTCGTATTCATCCTACCAGAGGTCTTTGGAATCCCATTACCAAAAACATGGGAAAGGTGCAATGCGCCGTCCCAGGAAGCTCCCCCCTCAGTTCTCAATTATCTGTGTTTTCTGCTGAAGGTCTGGGGGCAGCCCCCACAGACTCAGGGGGTCCCTTTCTGTCCTGCTGCTCCTACTCTGGAATGGCTCAGTGCTTACATGCTCTTTTGCTCCCATTCTCCGGCGCGCGCTACGAGTTAACCCTACACCGAATCCCTCGCCAATTCCTCTAGCCTAGTTTGAGGGGTCAATCGCCACGAACCCCAATGTGCAATGGCGCAAGACGGCAGAAAATGAGAGTCGAATCCCTATGGAAGGGCTCTGAATTCACTGCCAGTTTTGCCCTTTAAAATGTCTGACCCAGAGAGGGAGGTGGAATTAGTTCTTTAATGGATTGCTCGTGTCCGAACAATCGGTTCTGTTCGGGGGAAGGGTGCAGGCTCGCTTTTGTATTCCATTTGTAAGTGTTTGAATGTCTTCTAATTAAAAAGTCCTGGGACGGCCTGCTGCAGGAGAGCAAACCCTGCCCTAAAAAGGCGCGGGGTACACTCAGGACGTAGCAATCCCTTCCTAAGTGAAGAGGAATCTCCGTGGGCTGTACCATTGCTGCTCCATAAAGCGTCCACGGCTCCCTCGGCCGGCTCCATCTTCCACCAGAAGCGGTGAGACGAGGATTTGTAGAGCACGACCCAGGGACCCCCTGGAGTCGACGACGGCAGAGCAGAAACCATTGATCGCTCTCGTAAACACATTAGGGAGAAGGGTAAGTCGCAGGGGTTTGATTCATTGCCACATTAAGAACACGCTTCAGCTCTCGCCCAGATATCCACAGCACGCTCAGCCCCCGCAAGCCAAACATGATTTGTGAAATTGACATTCGGCGGGCATGCCCGTGCCAGCGCAGCTGCCGTCAGTCATTAGCATCCCAAAATATCGTGTTGATGTTTTATTCACACGAGAGTGCTAAGCGGAAGACACGTTGCGTGGGAAGAGGAGGCAGGAGGCACGCTGAATGGCCACGGGGGAAGAAGACCGGGCCCTGTGTGGACGTGGGTGGTGCTCAGTACAGGTGTGGTGGAAGAAGGTGGTAGCCACGCGCTCTATGAGTAAAAAATAGGAGGGAAGCTCAGTGAATGGCCAATGAAGAAGGCGGAGGAGACGTGGCACACGCTAAGCGGAAGTGGGAGGAGAAGCAGGATGTTGTCAATGTGCTGCAAGCCAAGATAGGAAGCACTCTGACTGGCTATGGAATTGGGAAAAGAAAGGAGATACTTAGACCCAGACCAGAAAGCGAGATATGAACTATTTATAAATAAGACCACAAAACCAAACAACATTTGTAAAGTGCAACACTGTCACCCTTAGGGGTATCTGGGTGCTGTGTCTCCGTCGAAGAGCCAGATCTTGAGTCTCTTTCGGAAGTCTGCCAGCGACGGGCTGTAGCGGGAGGTCGTTCCAGGTCTTGGCAGCAATGTAGGATAGGAAGCAGCCACTGCTGCGTTGGATGCAGGGTGTGTGCACGAGGGCGAGTGAGTAGTAGCGCAGGTGGCTGGGGTTGGTGGAAGTTCAGTCGCTGGTTGAGGTAGGCAGGTCCTAGCTCATGGACGGCTTTGTAGACGTGCGTGAGGATCTTGAACTGGCATCTCTTCTGCATGGGGAGCCAGTGGAGGTCTCTCAGGTGGGGGGCAATACGGGTTCATTCAGGGAGGTCCAGGATGGTTGTAGCATTCTGTATGCTTTGTAGTCTTCTGAGGAGCTGGGTGGAGATGCCGGCGTAGAGGGTATTGCCGTAGTCAAGGCGGCTGGTGATGAGGGCCTGAGTGACAGTCTTTCTCGTGTTGGTAGGGATCTATCTGAAGATTCTGTGGAGCATGCGAAGTGTGTGAAAGCAGGAGGAGGCAACTGCGTTGACTTGTCATTTCATGGTCAGTTGGCTGTCGAGGATGATGCCGAGGTTGCGTGCATGGTTGGTTGGTGTGGGTCCGAGTTCTGCAGGCCACCAGCTGTGGTCCCATTCAGAGGTGTTCCTCCCGAAGCTAAGTACCCCAGCTTTGTCAGAGTTGAGCTGGAGGCAGTTGTTTCTCATCCATTCGTTGACGTTGATCATGGCTTTGCAGAAATTGATTTTGGCGTTGGAGGGGTCCTCGGTGAGCGAAAGGATCAATTGAGTGTCGTCTGCATAGAATATTATGTTGAGAGGAAGAGAGGAAGGCATGTGTGTGCTGTGCAGAGCATGAAGGCAGGACATACGCTGCAAAGGCACAGGAGTAGGAGGCTCGACTCCCTCTGATAGAGGGTAGCAGACGTGAGGTGTATTGTGTGGATGCTGGGAGAAAGTAGGTGGGGAAAGGTGCATTGTGTGCATGCCCTAGAAGTGAGGTTGACTATGCCAGAAGAAAAGGAAGGGCACTGGGCAGCAGAAGGCAACACAAGGAATACTCAGGTGAGGTGGCAGAAGGCAGCAAGGGCATGGAGTATTGTCTGAATTCAGAAGAAACTCAGATATTGAGTCACTCACAGGGTTGGAAAGGCTTGGATAGTATAGAAGGCAGGGCAGTGGATACCCTGGGCTACACAATTCAGGTTCACTTGGCATCCTCACTTTTGGGTTATCACAAGCACATCTGGGGTTTTAGTGGGAGAGTCATTATTAAAGCACTTTTAAGATGGCACAGACACCTAGGGTCATTTATTTCATGTGGTTCTCTGCTACACATTAGTTTGCACCTGTTCATCTGTCCTTTCACCTTTGTTGTTTTCTCACTTTCCATCTGGTATCCTTAGCTGACGGGAGCTTGTAACAGCACCTTCAGTCAATATAATGGGTAAGCCTTGTTCTAGCAGTCTGAGTAGCCTGTTGGTCCCACTTTTATACCATAATCGTAACTATTTTATTCTATATACCATATAGCTGGTCCTAAATCCTTTGAAGCCCCAGAAGTTTCCTGGTAGAAGTCCTCACAAAGCTCCACCAAATGAGATTAATCCACCTAGAGGATGAATCCAGTCCTGGATTTCTCTTACCCTCTTTTCCATGTTTTCACCCAAGTTCCTCCAACAGGCGTTTCGCTTATCAGGTACCTCAGTGCAGATTTAGGAACATCAGGGATTCTCAGAGAGTCTGACTACAAGAAACCAGACAATTATGATTTGAAAATTTCTTGACTCATTTCGAAAGCGTACTGCTTTGTTTCTGACACAAATTTATGTCAGAAATCAATGCATTCGATGGTTGCATAGGGCTTTGGCAAAACAGGTGGCAACTACAGGCATGCCCAAAGACAAAATATAGGCCCAGCAACAAAATAAAAGTGACTCCATTTAGCAAACCAGCTAGCTAAGAAAGTGTCCCACATTTGAAATCAGACGCCAGTTTTCAAGTTGTAAGTGTATTTTGGATGAATGCATGCATTTGCGTGTGCTACAGGAAATGCTTGTGGTATATATGGGAAATTAAAAGTAAAATCGGGCCAACCTGGCCAAGAAAACGGCCCACAAACTGCTAAAACGAGCATTGGCAAAGCCAAAAGTTCTCACCTAAGCGAGAGTTATTGGCTTTGTCAATGTGTTTTAGCCATGTTATACACCAGTGTGGCTGCTGTTCAGCATGGCTAAAAGTTAGTGGCATAGAGGACAGTGGTATGGAGTGTCATAGAGTTGAATGGTGAAGAGTGGAGTACCATGTTGTAGAGTTTAGTGGCAGAGAATGTTGTCTATTGGAGTGGCATGGTGTGGAGTCCCGTAGAGTAACATACACTGGAGTGGCATATAGTAGAGTGGACTGGTGTAGAGTGCATTGGTGCAGGGTGTTGCAGAGTATAGTGGCGTAGAGTGCAGTGGCATTGAATTCAGTGGCGTACAATGCAGCGTTGTAGAACACAGTGGCGTAAATTAGAGTGGTGAATAGTAGAGAGCAGTGGTGCAGAGTGAAGTGGCTCAGAGTGAAGTAGAGTGGAATGGTGCAGAATGCAGTGGCATAGAGTGCAATGGCTTAGAGAAGAGTGGCATAGAGTGGTGTAGAGTGGATTGGCTTAGAGTTGAGGGATGCAAATGGCAGGGGCGTAGAGTCGAGTGGCATAGAGTGCAGTGGCGTAGAGTACAGAGTAGAGTCATGTGGCATAGAGTGCAGTGGCGTAAAGTGGTGTAAAGTAGCATAGAGTAGTGCAGAGTAGAGTTTAGTGCAGTAGATCGCAGTGCCATAAAATGAAGTAGTGTAGAGTGAAGTAGTTCAGAGTAGAGTGGCATGGAGTTCAGTGACGTAGAGTGCAGTGTAGCAGAGTAGATTGCAGTGGTGTAGAGTTGTGTAGAGTGGCATAGAGAGCAGTGGCATAGACTAGAGTGAAGTGGCATGGAGTGCAGTTCTGTAGAGTGCGTTGGCATAGAGTGCAGAAGTTAAGAGTAGAGTGGCATAGAGTGGAGTGACCCAGAGTGGAGTAGAGTGGCGTAGAGTAGATTGTTTCAGAGTAGAGTGAAGTGGTGTAGAGTGAAGTGGTGCAGGGTACAGTGCAGTTGCATAGAGTGGCATAGATTGTAATGGCGTACAGTAAAGTGGTGTAGAGCAGTGGCTTAGAGTGCAGTGGTGCAGAGTAGATTAGAGTGGTTTACAGTGGATTGGCGTAGAGTGCAGGGGCATAGAGTTGAGTGTTAAAGAGTAAAGTGCATTGATGTAGAGTGTATTGGCATAGAGTGCAGTGGCATAAAGTGCAATGTTGCAGAGTGGCGTAGAGTACAGTGGCATAAAGTGGAATTGTGCAGAGTAGATTGGTGTGGCTTACACTGGACTGGTGTAGAGTGCAGTGGAAAAGAGTGCAGTGGTTTGGAGTAGAATGGTGAAGAATGCAAGAGTAGAGTGGTACAGGGTAGAGTAGAGAGGCATATAGTGCACTGGAGTAGTGCAGAGTGTAGTGACGTGGAGTGGTGTGAGTGATGCAGAGTAGAGTGCAGTGGTGTGGAGTGGTGAAGAGTGGAGTGGAGTGGTATAGAGTGGAGTATTCATGGTGTGGTAGCATACTGCCATTACAGACAACACATATTCAATTGAAATGACCATTACATTTGCACAGACATAAAGTTTTACTAATAAAACTATACAGTGTACAGATGAAAATGTATGGAAATTGCATCACCTAGTGTAATGATTTGTTTTGATCATATTAAAGTATTTGTTTCCAACACACTTCAGAAATAACAAAAAATGTGCCTCATTTGTGTTTCTAATTCTGATATATTCTGAAATACTTACACAGTACATTTAAATGTTGTCGTGTGCTAGAAAAAATCTCTTTCCTACCCCTTGTGTCCAGCAAGATTCTCACATAAATCGTCTCACTTTGAGGTCAGAGAAAGAAAAGTAAACAAGCATCCTCAGAAGACAGTTTCTTACATTTGACCTCAGTCTTTGAATGCACAGCAAATGTGACGAGATAAGAACAAGATGTACAGGCCTGTTTACAGAAAGGGAGCACTTAGAAAGATACTGTAAATAAGGTTCCGGCAATGGAAGGTACAAACTCAAGTTGTACATCCTAAAACAAATAAAGCCAGCAAATGGAAAGCAAGAACAGGTTAGTTACAAACCACAAAGTCAATGTCAAGCAACGGGTGGAATGCATTCCTAGGTCAACTTTCTGAATTTCCCCAAGATGTCTTTAGCAAACCAGACAGCTGAGCTGTCTGTTAGGCTGCAACCTAAAAATGACCCACACACTGACCTGTCAGACTAGCCCATCGGGCACTGCCTGATTGCCACATAGGCCAGTCTGACCCTGGGCATGCCATAGAGGAGTGAAATTTATCCACGATGTTTCCAGTTTAACATGTGCACTAATTAATCCACCCCTGGTTAAGACTTCAAATTATAGTAATGTGCTTCCACTGAAAACCGCTCATCTTTTCGACTATGTTCTTTCTCCTGACGAATTTGAACATATCTTTTATTTATTTCTCTCCATCCTTCCCTACATTCTGTTCTTAAAACTCTACTTATACAATGTCTGATTAAAAGTGTATGGACAAAAGGATAGAGCTCTGGAAAGCAGCTGCCTATCCTCTGCTTTTTCAATTTTTCCTCCAAATTTCGACACTTTTTCTATGGTCTACCAGGACCAAACTTCAAGTACTCCTCATAAATATCCTAGCTGCTTCCAAGTAGCTGAAACTAATCTTTCATAAGGAGAGAGAGAGAGAGGCATTCATTGATCTTTATTTGAGTGATTGTATTTGGGTGATTGTGTGCTTGGTAACAACCTATTTTCTATAGAGGGTACAGAAGTGCTTAATTTGTAAAAAAAAAAATGTGGCAGGGCTCACATCATGACGGCACTGCAGCTTGCATTACACATTGTCCCTGCCATGCTGCCATGATAGTAACAACACAACTACTAACCATCACACTCCTACAAGTGTGATAATTTGAACTATTTCAGGCCCTCAAAGCTGTAAGAATGACTTGGGCGGCAGGTAATAGTCCTTTTTGATGTATATTGAATTAATAATTACCTGTTGTTGTGGTCAGCTCTAAACTAGCCAGATAGCACCACTTTGTGGCAGACTGTCACAAGCGCCGGTGTTGACAATTAAGTGCCGGTGCCGAGCACCAGAAACCACCAACTCAAATCATGTCTCTCTAGGCAGATGCATCTCTGGACGAGCCCTTATTTGGAAATTCAAGAAAGAACTAGACAGGGCAAACACAACACGGATACAATGGACACTATCTGCCACCAGATACACAGCAGCATCCTCCACATGCAAACCACACTCCTCCAGTCCCCAAACCAGCTGATGCACCCCGAAAGAGAAGTACCTACAAATATTTTTTATTTTCGTAGACGTCGTGGAGCTTCAAGACGTGAGGGTGTTCAATGAGCTTCAGGATGGCAATTTCCCGCTCTACCTGCAACACAAAACAACAGCACGTTGAAACAGTTAAAGATAGGTCTGGGAGACATTTTAATTAAGCCATTCATGAAATTATACCTGAGCACATATCTTGTGTTAAAAAATCTATTGAGATACCACAAGAGACTGGTTTGAGTATACTACGTCTCACTTAGAGACATTTTCTACTTGAATCAGTCTCCTAACGGTCTCATGTGAAAATATTTAGCACAACACTCGCATGGAATTTCATGAAATTTGGCTAGAAAAAAGAAATGCGATTTCACACTGCCATACAATCAGTCTAAAGCAGGAATGGGGATGGAGAAGAGTTCCTGGGTACCAAAAGAGTGCCCTAACACATTGGGATTCCTGGTGTGCACGACTTCTCAAATACTCAGGGTAAGGGAACAAATGGCAGCTCCATGGCTCACCAAACTGAAACACAGTGTCAAATGTCAACCCTTAAGCTTGAAACCTTTAGGAAACATTGAGAGGTTAAGATTGCCAAATAAGATTTTCCGATCAATTTAGGTGCACATGGAAAGAACAGTATTAAATCAGGACTAACATTACCAATGGGCTTTCCACCCTGATTTAACATCATGCTGGAAAAAATGGGGCCTAGTGGTAGTACAGTTACTACATGGATTCCACATTTTTACAGTCAGTAGGGCAACCAGCCCTTTTCTGGTTTTACCATGCTTTAATGCGATTTTAGAGAGTCGGTTACTTCCTTACATAGGGGCTTACCGCTCACCCTACAAGCTACACAAATGGTAATATTTGCAATTAATGAGATGACGCACAGATTTACATATTTTTGAGATGCACAAGGAATCCATCAGGTTTTATTACAGGCAGGCAAAAGATGCTGAGTCATTGTGGATCCCCACACTGATCAAACTCAACTGAACATTAACAGAAACAAATGTACTGTTCCCTGGAAAAACAATACTAAAAGTCAGGAAGTGTGCACATTGTTGGTCCCCGCCCCTGGTTACTGATGACCAGACATGAGACGGATTGAGCCAGCGAATTCATTGCAGATTCTCTCACAAGAGCTTCACAAAGCTATCTAAACCTCTCAGAGCTACAGAGAGTCACAACGCTGTTCTCATCACCTCCAGACTTCGGAAGGTTACAACATCTAGTGTTCAAGCGAGACTGAAGGATCCCATGGCACAAGAAGCAGACAGTGGGCATAAAACTTAAAGCTAACTTGTAGAGCATGGAATGTAATAGAAACTTACATAATCAAACCACAGTTCAGGATGGTAGTAGATTGGATCTTGAGCATAGAATCAGACAGTTCCACAACTTCACTCATTTGAAACCCTTGAAGTTCTTTCCAAATCAACTTATTTTAATCTGTGGCAGCAAATAAATAAGAGTTAAGACTCCTCACATAAGACCCTCTGCTTCACTGCATTGTAAGGTTTTATAATCTGGATCCGAAGGCCAGAGCGTGGGTAGCACCACAATAATCCCTTGGCCAGGGATCAGTTTGGATCTATCATTTGCGTTATGGATTTCTGAGCTGCTATGTTTGGTTGAAATCAACAGGTTTCTGGACACCTATTGCAACAGTCTGTCAGCTGTCTTTCCAAAGCAAAGAAACACCATGTTTATTTGGAAAGAAGATGCTGGTCCACCTGTGACTCTAGCTCAACTCTAACAAGAAGTAGCAATGAGAGAGCGAACCTGCAGGACCCGCCACATTGTATTCGTGAGCTTGGAGAGAGACTGCAGCCTGTCAAAGTCTGAGGAAGCTAGAATTTGAGCCAGACAAAGATATATTTCTCAAATCTCAAATCCCTTACACTTCTGCAGTCCGCTTTGCATGATTTTCTCAATTTAGGGTGCAAAGCTAGATTGTATACTTTCTGGTGCACTCACGCCGCATTTTTGCAATTACTTTAGTAGGACCGTGATGGGAGAATAGCAGCTCCATGTACTGGACTCTCCAAGTGTTCGCTGAAACATTTCCAGATGTTTTAGAATGCTGCTACACAGCTGTCTATGTGTGCATGTAAGGGGGACTCTACCAGCACTCATTTATGCTCCCTCCACTTCCCTCCCACATCTTCAATGATCACCTTCAGGGTTCCTTTTTCTTCAATCTGTTTATAGGAGATCCCTCTCTTTTTTTAACAACAAACCACTGTGCAGTATGCTAAGATGCTGCCTCTGCTCCTGCCATGTTCTACTGCTTGAGACACCATGATTTGGTAGGAAGTAGCACTGAGTATGACCTTGGGTGCAGATTCTGATCCTTTCACAAACAGACGTTCATACAAGGATCATAAATCAGGGTCATGTGATAATTGCCACATAGTGTATATAGCAGGTGTGATATGCACAGCACCCCACATATTTCCCTCATAAATATTGACAGGCCAGTTCTGCTGAAATATATATGGGGGGAGAGGGGTTAATAAAAAAAAAGAGACAAAGCGCGGAGGAACTTCTGTGGTAAATACTTCATACACATGTTATGCCTGATTTATAAGGCCAAAACTTGGAACAGGAGTTATGTATCACACATGGAAAATACCTCACCAAGGGTATTGGCAAATAGCACCTCCATCTTGACATACTTGGAACCCGGCCCATTGACTAGGAGGAAGGGCTATCAGAAAGAAGGTTCTTTGACTGTTTTCCTTAAAATGATTGTCCCGCTGCAGTTTCACCCTCAATGCCATGATTCCTTTAGGGCAGTCATTCTTAACCTGTGGTCTGAGGACCCCTGGAGGTCCGCAAGGTCAACATGGGGGTCCAAAACTATTTTGCAAAATTATATAATATTAAAATTAACAAATCAAAATGAATAAAGTATATGCAAATAAGGAAGCAAGATTGAAAATGTGAGAACTTTTTCTATAGAACTGTGAATGTAACTAAATATGTCAATATTTGAGCCTTTGTATGGTGTATGCCTGTTTTGGTATTTTTGTGTACTGTTTTGAGGTTCAAATCATAAAAACTGCTACACGGGGTGTCCCCAGCCTCCAATAATAACTCATTGGGTGTACCAGGTCTCCAGTAATAATTAAGTGGGGGCCCACAAAAGTCAAAACCACTGCCTTTGAGGTGTAACGATGATTTACAAAAGGTAGTTAAAGAGCAAGAAATGATGCAGATTTCAGAGGCTTTTACTTGGTGACCAGTGCCCACCCTCCAGGATGTGTCACATGGCAGCAGATGTAGAGATTCGCAGAGGATCGCAGAACTGTTCGTGATGCCTTGTGTATAAGGATGCTAGGTGATTGCCACTACTGATCCCACCCCCTCCCCGACTTCTAACTATTCATTTCCAAAAGATCAAACTACCGAAAAGCATGAATGGTCCAATCTACACATACAGAACAGTGAAGGATTAGGTATGTGCAATACAAAGGTAACTGACGCAGTGACGACCGCTTATGTTGTGTCCTCAAACTTACTGGCAGAATTCCTACAGTTATTAGACATGCCATGACGTCATGCGTAGAACATTTAATTAAACTGTCAATGGCAGCTCATGGTTCTTTCACTAGTGACGCCACTGGTTCTTGGCCTTTGCAGCTTTTCCAATTCAGACATTAGCAAAGAATGTAAAATCTAGATAAATATAACTCCTGTCGCGCCATTTCCTGGTTATCTTCACAGAAACGCCACCGATGCACTTTACCGTCTCTTATTTCGAAAGAGGAGGCTTTCATAGACGGCATCATTTCATTTATTTGTTTAGTTTTATGGAGGGTGTACAGCGCCACGACCACTTTGTATTTCAAAACATTTATTGCACCGATGGCAAGAACTGATTAAAGTTAAATAAGCTTTATAGGTTAAAACGTGAAACAATTACGCTGCGTCACTGCGTCGCGCCAGTGCGCTGCGCTGGTGGGGCCCGCCCGTGGTGCTCCTCGCTCACGGGGCAGCAAGCAGGCTTCACAATGTGCCACCACCACTCCGGTGCACAAGAGCCCACCTACCGCCCTGGCATCGGTTTCCACAGACAGGCCCTGAGCGGAGGATCATCACATCAGAAGAGCGCGCCAGGCGATGTGTTTACCCGTCAACACTTAAGTGGCCTGTCAGCTATCTGTCATGACAGTTTATTGTAACTTTTAACTCAGATATCAAAAACTAGATGCGCTGTTTCCCTTTACATCCACAAAAGCACTTAGTTCCCCCCGAGCACCATTTCCCTTTCAGATGCCGTGTTGAATGGTTTCGACATATTTAAGTGGTGTGCAAATATTGCAACTCCGTTGCATCAAGGTACAGCGTGTGCTTGGTTAGAGGGACGGGTCTTCTTCACCTCAGGGACCTGCTGTGGGAGAGAAGGCGGGGGAGACATGTAATCTGCGTCACCAATGACAGACAAGGCGAGAGGCTGAGCTAGAGAGACAGGACTTCTTCAACTCCAGTGACAGGCACATGGGGGCTTGTGGAGGAGACGGACAGGGCCTCACCTCCTGGGACGTGTTCTGGCGGAGCAGGAAGGGAAGACAGACAGGTCTGCGTCTTCAGTGGCAGACAATGGGAGAGGGCGAGGAGAATGACAGGGCCTCACCTTCACCACCAGGCAGAGGGTGGGGATATAAAGGAGAGAGACAGGGTTTCACCTACAGCGACAGGCTGAGGTGTGGGGGTGACGCACAGCTGTTCATCTACAGTGGCATGCACATGGTGAGGGTGTGGAAGTGAGCGACAGGGTTTCACCGACAGCGACAGGCACAGGGTGAGGGTATGGGGGTGAGGGAAAGGGTTTCACTTACAGTGACAGACACAGGGTGAGGGTATGGAGGTGAGGGACAGGGTTTCACCTGCAGTGACAGGCTCAGGATGAGGGTACGGAAGTGAAGGGCAGGGTTTCACCTGCAGTGACAGGCACAGGGGGAGGGTATGGATGAGAAATGGTTTCACCTGCATTGACAGGTACAGAGTGAATGCGTGGCGGTGAGGGACAGGGTTTCACCTACAGTAAAAACTACAGGGTAAGGTGATGGGGATGAAGGGCATGTGTTCTCCCACAGTGACGGTCACATGGTGAGGGTATGGATGTGAGGGCTAGAGTGTGCCTGCAGGGACAAGCAAAGGGTGAGGGTATGGAGGTGAGGGACAGGGTTTCACCTGCAGTGAAAAGCACAGGGTAAAGTGATGGGGGCGAGGGGCAGGTGTTCTCCCACAGTGATAAGCACAGGGTGAGGGTATGGAGGTGATTGACAGGGTTTCACCTGCAGTGAAAAGCACAGGGTAAGGTGATGGAGGTGAGGGGCAAGTGTTCTCTCACAGTGACAGGTACAGGATGAGGGTTTGAAGGGGAGGACAGGGTTTCACCTTCAGTGACAGGCACAGGGTTGAGGGTATGGATGCGAGGGATAGGTTTTACCTGCTGGGACAAGCACAGGGTTTGTGTGTGTGGAAGTAAAGGACATGGCTGCACCTGCCGTGACAGGCAGAGAAGAAGAAGAACAAACCTTCAGGGACAGGATTTGGGAAAGGATCAGGCGAGTGTCTGACCTTCTACTTCGCTAGACAGCATCAACTGGCTCACTCCCATGAATACTGAAGTTGAACACCCGCTCACCCAATGGGAAACACTCACTATACAAGACACTATCTCCATCATGAACTCCATGCACTCTGGGGCATGCACCGAACCAAGCCCCCACCACGTCTTCAACCTCAGAAACAAGACAATCAGTGAGGAGCTCAGGAAGGTCCTGAACACATCCATCACTGCGGCTCCTTCCCTGAGGACTGGAAACACGCTTAAGTGAGGCCCCTCCTGAAAAAAACATCCACTGACCCTGCTGATCTGAAGAACTACCAGCCTATCTCACTACTCCCATACCCAGCAAAAGTCCTTGAGAAAGCAATCAACCCTCAACTCACCCTACACCTAGAAGACAAACCACCTGGACCCATCCCAATCCAGATTTTGAACTAACCACAGCACCGAGACAGCACTGATCGTAGGCACCAATGACATCAGAGACCTCCTGAGCTGCAAGGAAACAGCAGCCCTCATTCTCTTGGACTTATCCACCGCATTTGACTCCGTTTCCCCCCACATCCTGATCAACAGACTCCACCACACAGGAATCCAAGGAAACACCCTCAAATGGATCACCTCGTACCTCACCAACATTACCCAAAAGATCCGACTCCCGCCATTCACCTCAGAGCCAAAGAAGACCATCTGCGAGGTCGCCCAGGGTTCATCCCTCAGCCCGACCCTCTTCAACACCTATATGACCCCCAGGCTAACACCATCAGATCACACAAACTTAACATCATCTCCTACGCTGATGACACACAGCTCGTCCTTTCACTGTCCAAAGACCCCTCCACCACAAAAGCTAACTTCCACAGACGATTCAAGATTGTTGCAGATTGGATGAAGGACAACTGTCTTAAACTCAACTTAGAAAAAACGGAAGTCCTCATCTTTGGGAACAACACCTCGCCGTGGAATGACTCATGGTGTCCCACGGAGCTCGGCACACCCCCAGACAATGCCTGCAACCTCGGCATCATCCTGGATAATTAGCTAGCCATGAAGAAACAAGTCAACGCAGTCTCCTCCGCCTGCTTCCACCCCCTTTGCATGCTCCGCAAGATCTTCAGGTAGCTCCTGGTAAACACCAGAACCGCCATGCAGGCCTTTATCACCAGCAGACTGGACTATGGAAACACGCTCTACATAGGAATCACTGCATGCCTCCTGAAGAGACTCCAAACAAGACTCTAAAAAATACAGAACTCAGCGGCAAGACTCACACTTGACCTCATCAGATAGACCCACATCACATTCCACCTCAAGAAACTACATTAGTTCCTAATCCAGAAGAGATGCCAGCTCAAGATGCTTACCCACGCCTAAAAGGCCCTGCACAACGAAGGACCAGAAAACATCAACAACAGCCTGAACTTGCACCAACCATCCAGATACCTCCATTCAGCCTTCCTTTCCATCACAGACACCCCACTGATCCGTTGAGCCAACAGCGGAGGACGCTCCTTCTCGCACCTGACAGCCAAGGCTTCGAACAACCTCCCCCGGCCCTCAGGACCACACCGTCATTCCAACAATTCAGAAGAGATCTAAAGACCTTGTTATTTGAATAAACAACCTCCACGCAGCAACAAACAGCTCCAGTGCCTTGAGACCCTCGCGGGTGATTTGCAGCATTCTACAAATGATTGATTGATTGATTGATTCCAGGCCAGGAGGCCATGGGAGGAGAGTGACAGAGTGAGGCTATTGAGGAGAGAGCCAGCTCCTCATCTCCAATTGAAAGCAATGGGAACAGATTTTGAAAGAGAGTCTGGACTTCTCAACCTTGGTTAGGTAGCTGCATTGGATGCCACGTGATAGAAAACAAGAAAGGAAGCCAAAAGCTATCAAAGCATAGGTTAAAGCTGGAGCTGATTCTTCCCAACCCTAGTGCCTAAGTTCCACAGCTTCCAAGAGGACATGTCACACTGCCCGCATGGCCAGCACTGCAGGCTGACAGAGCACTCCCACACTCGGACAACCTGATGGGCTCACTGCAACGCAATGCTGGGGGGAGAGCTTGTACTGTGGCAGCCATTTCAGACTGGGTCTCTCATCTAAGACAAATAGGTTTTTCTGACTTCTATCCAGTAAATGTCAAATCAGCCGGATTCTACCACTTAGGATGGCAAATTAAACTTTTACATCTCCTCTCTTGAAAATAAGCCTAACCAACTTCTGGAACGTATCAGGACTATTCCCAGAGATATTTAAAGTGCTGATGTTGCTTTATGGCTACTTCAGGGTGCTTGAATGTCCTTCTCTGTAAGTGCTCACTGTAGATCAAGGGAAGTTAGATTCCAACCAGAGGTTTTGGCTCATAACTATTGTTGTTGAAAAGTCTTAGTAGACGTCCTAGCTGAATACTTCTATACTTAGGATCCTCCTGAAGGGTAATTCATCCCTGGTTTCAGCGTTTTCTAGAGTCTGGAGTCTTGAGCTCCCAGCGATCTGGTTCTGTGTATTCACAATAATCACAAATAAATAACAGAAGAGGAGGAGAAAAGCGGCATAACAACTCAAATATGACTCCGCTGCAGATGTTCATCATAAAGAGCAAATTTACAGCTCCTACCTTCCTATTGACTGTAAGAAATCCAGTCCAGTGGTGTTTGTTGCAGTCGTACCACCTCGCTTTTTCATTTTTACACTGGAAAGATGCAGCCGTTCAAGTTTTCACCTAGAACACTTTGAATCCAAGAGATCCCCCACTTAGCAGCTATAAGGGCTTGTCAATAGAGCTCTAGCATTTGACTGGTAAACACCCAAAGTGCCATCATCAAGTTATCACTCCCCCATAATTGTTTTTGGCAGTCTATCAACTGTGGTTTGGAGGCACAGCCTTTTTACTGTACCCTTGACAGTGAGGTCTTATTCCCAACCCAAAGAGTGTTGTAAGAGTGTGTTAATAACTTAATAACACCCCTAAACAAGGAACACCCTCTTTCAGTCTAGTGACTCTACATTACAGAGTCAGCCCAGCAGGTGTGCCAATCTTTCCCCCTTAAGACCTGCTTTGGTTGTTGAGATGTCGGGGGTGGAGGAAAACAAATTGCTTCTAGTCAATCACATTCTCCCACTTTACAAGGGGCAGAATCTGCAAAAACGTTCTTTCTCCTGAGCAGATTGCTGTAAAAAATGTTAAAGAAGTGCCTTGATGACTGCAAGATGAATCCCTATCCACTTCACCAGAACATCTGAAATACTTAAAAGCTAGATGCTGAAAGTCTGTACGGAACTGAATAATGCTTCCTGGCTATCTGAGCGTTGTGCTGGCCATTTCTCTACAGTTGGAAGGAGGTTCTGTCCCTTGGCCTTGACTGAAGGAGCCTCTCTACCTAAAGGGCTTTTCTATGGGTTTTGGGCATCAACCCAGTGAACGGTGACTCTCAGCCATATCCATAGGTTTCCTAACAGCCTCAAGACTCACCCAACAAATATGTTTATGGAAACAGATCCAGCCATGCCCAACTGGAGAATTAACCGTACGAGACATGGTTACAGGCCAGCTTCCTTGAGGAGTAAGCCTGTCTGTTGGGTGTATTCATTCTCTATCAACAAATCTTTTTACTCCTGCAGGCCGCTCCCACAGGCCTTTCCACATTTAATTTGCACAGTGTGGTACTGATCAGGAACCACTGTTCCCTACCTATGTGATGCAAGAGCATAGAACAACAATTCTGAACCATTTTTAACCTCTCCTTGGCTTAGCACTGAGGTCCAGCAACCAGCAGAATTTGGACAAGGATCATTTCCAAGGCCCTAGTGGAATTTAAGGTCCACGGCCCTTCCACCTCCGAACCAGAATTAGCCAAGTGACAGATGGAAAGAAAAACTCTACTGTTAATGGTAGCGCCAGAAAAATCAGTCGGTGAAGTTTATCAGTGTCCTTAATCCCTGTTCACAAAGTGGGAGTGGCACAATCCATGCTCAGATCACCAGAAAACTATCAGCGGGACTACAAGGCCTGGTAGAGTTCAATACAGCGGCTCACTAACACACCGTATGCCCCAGACCCTGACCTGAAGTACCAAGAACTCCAGACACAAGGAACACCCAAACACAACTGATGGTTTTCAATGCATCAGCCTGGTTTGTTTCTTGTTAAGCACAAACCGTATCTGTGAACTAAGGGGGGGACTGGGACATCACCTGAATTTTTTTTTAAAACTCACTCTGATCAAAAACAAATCTTAGACATGGTCAGAAAACTATTTTTAATCAAGCAATGTTGATTTATTTAGCTACATAGTAATTAAAAAAACAAATGCACCTCTTCTACCCTAAATATCACTGCAAAAGTCATAGGAACTGTAGTTCTACATTTGTGCCACACTTCATCTCTCCATTGTAACATGGACCCACTCACTGCCTGTTCACCCCCTAGTAGTAACCACTGGTAGTGATATACGTGAGGTCTAGGGCGGGTGATCCTGAACCTAAGTGCCTCAAAAATATTGTTAACTCGCCCCATCAATGAACAAAGACTTATTTAACAGATGGCAAGCGCCATCTTCACTACACTACATTGTAACAAACCTGTTTGAGTATCATACCTCATAAGGCACATGCCTTAGGGAATTCAGATTTTTCCCGTTATTCCTAGTTCAAAACTGTTACACAATCCAAAATGTTTATTAGAGATGCATTCTTTTTAAAGGTCACACATCTGAACATTGCGACAATCTGTGTTGCGGTGCATATCTACTGACCATCACACCACCTCGAATGAGTAAGCCTTGTCTCCTCCACTACAGATACCACTGAAAATGAAGGGGTTCTCAGGTACCCACTTCAGTCCTAGGGAACAGCACTTAGGCTAGGAGGAAGAACGGGTGGTGTTTCTCCTTACACCTCTGGGATGCTGACACAAAGATTGACTGTCCATGTCTTAATGAATAGAACGAAACATATATTTTCTGAGAAGAAATCCTTTACCGTGAGTGTAGCATTTTGTAACCAAATCCCTCTCTCGCTCTTTAAGGGAAGGAACTCCTTTGCATTCCTAAAGTTCTGCTATTTCAAAGAAGACAAAGAAGAATTTGAAACCAATACATTCCAAACCAGGAGATTGGCAGTCATTGAAGACGCATACAGCATCAGGACCATCTTTACAAAACATATTGGGATCCAGTATGTACCAGGCTCCACGGATCCTCGTTATTCATGCACGAAACATCAAGATGGTGTGGTACCAGAAAATCGTTGTCAGAATATTGTCAGACATAAAAATTAACATCTACAAAAATATTGCCCCGTTGGATGAAATAAGAGAGATTCTATACCTGATAGAGTGATATATTTTTCTAAATGAAACTTAAACACGATATTTATATCCGATGATATTTCATTAAACAACATTCTTTTATGCATCCATCGATATTACTCCACAATGAGTGTAAATTCCATTCAAGCATCAAATGTTAGGAAGTAGTTGTGGGAACGAGAGCTGCCAGTTCATAGTGACACCATTGCACCCATGGGTTGAAGACATCAGCATGAGCATGTCACCAGCAATGATGATGGGGTGAAGAGTGTGTCACATGCCACGTTGATGGGAAACTTGTGATTATGCTGGGGGATAATTTCAACTACACAAGAGTATCCAGAATACTTTTGGTAATTCCGTGTTACTCTTTGACACAGAATTACTGATAATTCCACAATTACTCATGCTAACGTAATCTGGGAGAAAAAATCCTACCACAAGAGCACATTCAGCAAGCGTGAGTGGCCGCACACACTCACTAATTGTGGTCTGCTGCAATTACTGCTATTTCTTAGCGCAAAAATGCATCCTTGTGTCCATTTTGGTGCAAGGTTGCATTTTGCACTAAGAAAATAATGCTAAATGCCAGGAGTAAATTGGGGAAAAATCATACCCTGAGAATGCATTTAGGACTATTTCCTAGTGCAAATATGCACCCTCGTGTCCATTTTGAATGAGAGAGGGCATTTTTGCACCAGCAAAATAAGGCTAATGTAAAATTACCCTTATCGCATAGTTCTGAGTAATCTTATGGAAATCTTAGTTAATTCTGTATGATTAAGCTACACGGAATTACGCAAGTTACGCCCACTCCTACTTTTGATGTGCACAAGGATGCATCCATGCGCAATTTGAAGCCCATGGTAATGGTGTCTTGCCAAAATATTAAGCCTATTGATTTGTTCTCTCCCACATTTTTCATTCGGGGTGTGTTTAGTGTAATGTGCTAACAACAGATATGAGAGAATGCTGCCTCCACCAGAAGAGGTCGCCACTTGGGAGACGCCCTTTAGACAGGTAAGATGCGAGTAGCGTTAAGAGATGAAATTCACTGGATTAAGAGACTTGATGCACAAATTCCTAAGGGTTTAAATGAGAAAGTTGATATGAGTTGCTTCCTTTGAACACATTGATTATCACCACCCTATCACACCTCATTCAGCGTTCTAAACAACATGGTTTCTACATGGTACTAAACAATGAGATTTTTCCAGCTCTTCACCTGAGAGGTTATTATCAGTTGTTCTCTGTGAATGCTGTGATTTCTACCCTCTATTACACATCATGCTGCAATTTGATTAGTAAGATCACCAATAGGGAACCCAACATTGAGAAATAGACTGATGTCTCACCTAGCATGCACATTTGGGCACCATTATCACACTTTTATCATGTTTTAGTATCGTAGCATAGAACAGCTCAGTGAAAGATTTCACCCGTTTTCTTTTTACCGGTGCACGAAAACATGCACAGTTATGTTTTCAAGATGGCCGCGGTACTAGGGTTCTAGGACTACAGTCACGCGCAAGTCCTCTTTTTAGGTTGATCACAGACGTTATACATTAAGGTGAGTGGGAGTTAAGGCTTCGGTTCGAAGTTCGGCATCCGTGGGTCTACCGGAGAGGACTTGGAGTTAAAGACCAGCATGCATCGTTGAATCGGAAGGTGACGCTCGAGAGAGTAGTGGAGAATCAAACACATTTGTTTTTCAGCATGAGCATGATCACATATCGGGTCACCAGGATAGATGCCACTTGTCTGCATCATGTTGGTAGAGTGGTAGAAAAACATGGCAATTCTTAATACCCTGTACGTTGTCATTGTTCGTTTTAACAGATTGGCCCCCGATGAAGGGACACTATGTTCCGAAATGCATTGGGCGGAAAAGAAGAACGTAGATGTCGCAAGCAAACACTTGTGGATGTTTAATTTGAATTTTGTACATTCATTAATGCGTATTGTGTAAAAGTTACATGCAATACAATACGAAATCATTGTGACATGTTAATGATTATATACATGTGAAATTGATGAAATTAAGTAATTTCAGAAAAAATTGAAGTGACAACTGTCATTTGTAAATGTACACATTGTTACACGTACAAGTACTTGTTTTCCATGAGTTTGATGTTTTTGAAGCATTAGGGACAGTATGCTTTCCAATGTAGCACACTTAGGTTGAGCGGATTAAGTTGTTAATGTTTAAAACACAACAGAAATCACTGAGTGCACTACACAAACCCCACGGAGTTCATTGCCAAAATATTAAGCCTATTGATTTGCTCTCTCCCAGATTTTTCATTCGGGGTGTGTTTAGAGTAATGTGCTAACAACAGATATGTGAGACTGCTGCCTCCACCAGAAGAGGGCGCCACTTGGGAGACGCCCTTTAGACAGGTAGGATGCGAGTAGCGTTAAGAGGTGTTATCTGCACTGTTTTCAGAAGGTCCCATGAAGTACCGGATAATACCACGAGGCAAGCCGCCTTCTTCTCGAGACGAAGGGCCTACTAGCGGAGAAAGCCAAGCTCAATACAGCAAAAAGAAAAATGCACACGCGCGCCGCCACAGATAATGCTCTCGTCATCGCAACCACGGGAAATTTATGGTTTCACATTTGCAGAACACATGCAAAGCTTCGCCTCGGAGGACCGGGAAGCTTTCTGTCGGCACGGCAACAGCATCACACCATTAGCATCCGCAGGGACGCCACAGCATCAAAGGCAGAATGGAGACACGAAAGAGAGGGGGAGGGGAGGAAGGTTGGCCGTACGGAGCGATGGGGAAGACGGATGGAAGTGAGGCTGGAGGGTGAAAATGAGAGAAGGATGCGGAGTAAAGGGTGAGAGGAGAAACCCCACCATAATCCCACGATAGAATCCTACAGAAAGATTGGAGTGCGGAGGAAAAAGAAGCGAAAGGAAATAAAAATAGCTTGACGCACAGGAAAGATGAGGCCTTGACAGAGAGAACAAAATAGCCTGGCAACTGAGATGTGCGTTTCTCTACTCCAGCAACAGCAGCACTGCGGAGGCATGGGTGTGCAAGGGACACTCCTACCCGGCCTTCAGGAGCACAGATCTGGGGCCAACTCTGCTCTAACACTAGGCGCATTGCAGGCTCATGGGCATGGGAACCACTCAGCTGCAGTGCCACTAACCTCCCAGGCAGGGGAATGACTGCCCCGCGGCCACCAGCCTTTCAGGGGCTCTGGGGTGTGACTGACTCTGCTCCAGAACAGCCGTCCTTTCAGGGACTCTGGGGTGTGACTGACTCTGCTCCTGTACTACCGGCCTTTCAGGGACTCTGGGGTGTGACTGACTCTGCTCCTGTACTACCGGCCTTTCAGGGACTCTGGTTTGGAAATTAATCTATTCTGGGACTACTAGCCTTTCAGGGACTCCAATCTGTGAATGACTGTGCTATGTCTACCAGACTTTCAGTGACTCTGAATTATGAATGACTCTGCTCCGCGATTACCGGTCTTTCAGGTACTCTGTCTGGCGTGTGATTGATTCTGCTCCGTGACTACTGGCCTTTCAGGAATCCTGGCACCTGAATAACTCTGATGTGGGACTACCGGCCTTACGCGCACTCTGGCGTGTGAATGACTTTTCCAGGATTACCAGCATTCCAGAGGCAGGGACAAGTTAATGCCTCTTTTCTAACCTTTTCCAGGTGCTAAACCCTTGAATGATTGCACCAGCGCTAGCAGCCTCCCCGGCGTCTGGGCAAGGGTCCAACTGTGCTGGAACATTAGCAGGCGCTGAGCATCAAGGGCACGTAATGACTCTTCTCTCATACAACCAGCCTTCTGGGGGCACGGTCACGTGGCCGGCTCTACCCCAGCACTGATATGTATCCGTCTCTGTCTAATGTTACCAGAATTCTAGCTTCACGGGCTGAAATCGATTCTGCTTCAGCCCTATAGGCTCTCCAGAGTCACCAACGTGTGAACGACTCTGCTCAAGAAGAGGCGAAATGAAAGCTTTAAATACACGTTAGAAAAAAAAGTAGATGGAAAATTCCTGGAAGGACAGAGAAACTGAGTTAGACAAAGAATAAAAAAAATCCACCCGTAGCTAAAAGTAGTCAGGAAGCAAAATGTAATGTATAGCTGCTATAAACGAACGAGAGCGCCACCTGGGGAGAGGGGAAATCCTCATGGATGGCACAGGTGGGCGTCAGATGCAACAACACCCAAGATGGGCAACTCAAGGCCAGGGGCCTTAAATCGCTCACTCAGCCAGTGGAAAACTGCGAGTCCAGTGAGGAAAAAAAACAAATATTGTCCTAGCACTGTTCTGGTGCTGAGAGGCCCTAGTCAGACGTCAAAACTCCACAGGACACTTTCAAGGTGCTGAGCGACCTCAGTCGGACGTCAAAACCGCACAGGGCGCTGTCTAGGTGCTGAGAGGCCTCAGTCGGACGTCAAAACCCCACAGGTCGCAGTCAAGGTGCTGAGCGGCCTCAGTCGGACGTCAAAACTGCGCAGGGCGCTGTCTAGGTGCTGAGACGCCTCAGTCAGACGTCAAAACCCCACAGGGCGCTGTCCAGCTGTTGAGAGGCCCCAGCCCAAACGTCAAAGCACCAGGTCCTGAGAGAACACAGAGAAACATCAAAACTCCAGCGGAAGCTGTCCAGGTGACGAGAGGTCCCAGTCATACGTCACAACTCCTCCAGTGCCTCGGACCATTTTAATTTAATTTAATGTAATTGTTTGCAGCTTTATATAGCGCGAACTTGGCCCGAAGGCGTTTATAGCGCTTTACATGAACAGCAGATCACATTACACAAGGTCAGATATTTATGTTTTTAGGCAGGGGGAGATTAAGTGATTTGCCCAGAATCACAGGATGCTGGGATTAAACCTGGTTCCCCGCAGTTCCAAAGCCCTGAGCCCAGGTCGCAAGCCACTCCACATCAAGAAGGAGGACAATCACAACCCTTGCAGGGTGCTGTCGAACTGCTGTTGCGCCCCAGACGGAAGTCACAACCTCTTCTGGGTGCTGTCCAGGCGCTGTATGCCCTGCATCGCACCCCCAGTGTACGCCCGTCCCCCGTCCTTGCAGGGCGCTACCCAGGTGCTGGAAGGCTCCCCTGCAGGGGCATTGTCGAGGTGACAGCAGTCAGGAGTCAAGCTCGTGCGAGGAGCTGTCCCGGTGCTGAAAGGCCTCAGACAGAAGCCACAACCCATGCAGGGGCTAGTTCGGCTACGAAAATGCCCCAGTCAGAAGCCACAGCCTCTGCTGGACGCTGTCCAGGAGCTGTAAGAACGCAGCTGGGATTCACTCCCTGAACCAAGAAGCTTTTCATGTGCTGAAATACCACAGAAGTTTAGACCGCCCAGACCGGATGCTATCCAGGTGCTGGAAAACCGCAGCCAGATTTCAAAGCCTCTGGCAAAGGACTGTCCAGACGCTGAAATGCCGCCTGGCACGGAACTGAATGGGTCAAGTGTGGAGTCAAAGGCCCTGCAGGCAGCTGTCCTGTCCATCTGCTAAAACACTTTAGTCTGGAATTGCAGCCTCGGGCAGGGAGCTGTCTCTGTGCTAATGAAGCCCAGGCAGCCCCACATAGGTAGGATCCTGGAGCTGCAGTACCCCACTCCGCGTTTCAGATATACAGCGAGCTGGGCGCACTCTGGATCCATCTGAATGACCCAATCATAGTTCTCATAGTCCCTGGAAGTTAGGTTGCCATGCACTGAATGTCCCTTATCGGGATCCATAGCCTTCGATAAAGAGCTGCCCAGACACTAAATAAGCCCCGCCGGGAACCGTAGCTCTGGAGAGGGCGCTGTCCAGGTGCTGAATCGATCTAAGCAGGAGGCGCATCGTCTGCTAGAGAGCTGCCCGGATGCTCAATTGCTCCAGTCAGGTCAGGATTCCCGTTCCAGCAGAGTTGAGTCTGTGCACAAAGGCTTATTGACACCGGTTCTGCATGACCTACTACTCAGCCAACAGATAAAAATACCAGCTCACCTCTGCAATTGCAGTAACCACGCAACAAGGTGAACCTGGAAGGTGCACTGCGCCGCCGGCTCTGCACTGCACCGTGCTGAGCAAGCAGTCACGTGCTTCTTTCCCGAGGGGGGAGGGGAGCACTTAGAGCTTGAAAAATCAATCCAACGGCACAGAGGGGCATAGTCTGAGACGGAAACACACAGCGTTAGCATGAATGAATTATGCACAGTACAAACATCCCGGTACTGACTGGATGCAAATACAAACACATGAGTACACGACGGTACTTACTGGGTACCAACAGCATAAACATCAGGGTAATGACTGGGGAGAAATATAAACACTTGAGTACACAACGATACGACTGGGTGGATATACAAACACCTGAGTACACAACGGCACTTAATGTGTACCAACAGCACAAACATCCTGCTACTGACTGGGTAGAAATACAAACACCTGGGTGCACAATGGTACTGAGTGGGAACCAACAGCACATACATCCCCGTACTGATTGGGTGCAAATACAAACAGCTCATTACACAACGGTACTGAGTGGGTACCAACAGCACAAACATCCCCGTACTGCCTGGGTGCAAATGCAAATAGCTCATGCCACAACCATACTGACTGGTTGCAAATACAAGCACATGAGTACACATCAGTGCTGAATGGATGCAGATACAAACATCTGAGTACACGTCGGTACTGACTGGTGCAAATACAAACACCTGAGTAGACAACGGTACTGACTGGGTACAAATGCCTGGGTACCCGATGGTACTGACTAGGCACCAACAGCACAAACATCCTGGTACTGACTGGGTTCAAATTCAAACACCTGAGTACACAACAATACTGACTGGGTGCAAATACAAACACCTGAGTACACAACGTACTGACTGGGTACCAACAGCACAAACATCTGGGTACTGACCGGGTGCAAATACAAATACCTGAGTACACAGCGGTACTGACTCGGTTGGTCAAAGAGATGTGCATTTTGGAGCCAGTTTTTTTTTACAAGAGTGATATACGACCCTGCATATCTTGCAAGGGCTGTAATATTTTCTGTACTTTGATAGCAAATTAAGGACATCTTTCAGTAAGAGGGAAGGATGAAGAACCTCTCATGTGGAAAAAGGTCCTCCCAGAAGGTGAGCAGTGTGGCGTGGCCGTGATTGCCACTGTTCACGACTGATCAGCCTTCGGCTATGGATTGAGAAAATTAGTGCTTTACTAATCGCGGCTTAATTTGAGCACTAACGAGAAATTTCAGAAGAAATGATGACCACAAGGTCACAGGATGTCAGTCTATAGCTGAAGAGACGGCTTCCTAAATGTTCCATTAAGAGGAATCATGACAATCAGTTATGCAACATTTCTTCTTCCAAGGTCATGAATATTCACATATGTTCTTAGATCTGGAAGCATTAATGAAAGTGACATCACACATGACTACTACTGCAGCGTAAGGCGACCACTAGGCCTGCTGCTTGCCCATCCAGTGGCTCCTCTTTGGTGCTGAGGGTCCAGGGGAAGGACAAGGGGTGCAAGCAACACCACGTGAGCAGGACCAGGGGCCCAGCTATCAGTATTGCCCAGGGGCCCACTGCACCTCAATGATAGCTGTTTTTGAAACTAGCAGATGGGAGCCCCCTTTTCCTTGCTTGCATTAGGGCTTAAGACACTCTTGTTATGCAAAAACGCAGGGCGCCAGATGCCCTATTTCTTTCTTGTCAATGCTTCATGGCCTCTGAAAGCAGGGCTAGCAAAAGCAGTGGCAGGGGTAGCTAAGGGCGAGCCTTGCGTAGCAGCAGCTGCCCCAGGCAACCTCTAATGGCCAAGGTACAATCATAGTGCGCAACTGATGAAAGCAAAGCTCAAACAATAACAACAGCAAAGCACTGCTGCCTGACTAACCATGACGAAGAGGAGCTAACAAGTCATTGGGGACACCCGGTGCCCTTGAATGCTTTGTGCAGAGTTGGCACAAACATTCCAATGCCCAAGAAGTGGGTTTAGGGCAGAGTAAATGGCTGGCTGTGAACCCTTCAGGTGCCTCGGGAACGCTGGTTCAACTGAAGAAGAGTTATTCAGAGGCAAACTCTGCCTGGTACGTGACTGACCCTGCACCATCGCTACCATCCTCCCAGAAGAGCTGGTCTATCAGGAAGCCTAGTAAGGTCCCTCCAGGCCGACCATCTGCGGGGAGCGACACACTTTGACCCGCTCCTCACAGATGTGCAGAGTATAATGAAACTTTTAGGGACAGAGTGAGAGAGAGAAAGGAAAGAATGGTTTTGCAGAAACCTGGGGGAGGGAGGAAGATGGAACAGAAGGTGTGGGGTGTGAATCTGGGAGCACGAGAGCGAAATCACACATTAGCTCTTGGTACAAGAGGCAACTCCTTTTTGTGGCTGAGTGCCCTATTGTGTATCCAAAGCTGGGATTATCTGTTCCACCGCCTCACTCTATCCCCCCTTATACCTCATGCCCTTCCACAGGCCACTCTCAGACCTCTCTTCCACCCTCCTCAGAGCCACATCATCTCTACACCATGCAGTCCATGCGCCGAGCATAGCAAGCACTTACCATAACATTCTGCCTCATTCGCTCTCGCTTCTGTTCCTTTCTTCTATCCATCCCATTCCCCCATTCCCTCTTCAGCTCCACCCCCCACAGAACAAATAGCACATATTCTGTTCGTCCCCTCCCTACCATACACACCATCTTTCCCTCTTATGCCCTTCCTCCCCTCCTCTTCTTCTCTTCACTGCTTTGAAGCAGCATAATGCCAGATTGGCGCTATACAAACCCCCTGCACAAGCACAATGCCCTTCAAACATGCTTCAGATGGACACAGATAGTGGGCCTTGCTCCCCGCCCTCGGGTTACACGAATACAACTAACACGACACAGACACAATCTGGAAAGCGCGCAGTGTGCGCGGCTCGTTATTGCGCCGCTTTGTGCAGCTGAAGCATTCAAATGGGCTCGTCATGCCTATAAAGGGCTAACAAATTGGAATGGCAAGTTGTCAGACAGCTCGAGAGGAAGTACAATGGGGAGAGGGAGAGAAACTGAGAACGAGGGGAGGGAAGGAGGGCTGTGGGAGAGGCAAGCCGAGGACAGGCCAGCTCCTAGAGAGAGAACTAGAGAAAGAGTGTGCTAGAGAAGGAAAGGATGAGAAGAAAATACAATAACACACGAGCGGGGGAGATAGAGCAGGGGCAGCAAGAGAAAGAGACGAGGAAAAGAAAGAGACTGAGGGAATGAAGGATCATCAGGACAAGAAAGAGACCGAGGGGAAGAAGGATCATCAGGACAAGAAAGAGACCGAGGGGATGAAGGATCATCAGGACAAGAAAGAGACTGAGGGAATGAAGGGAGGGTCACCAGGACAAGAGATCGAGGGGAAGAAGGATCATCAAGACAAGAAAGAGACCGAGGGGAAGAAGGATCATCAAGTGATTGGATCAACAGAGTCACACGCACACAAACCCCAACAATAGCAAGAAAACAGGAGAGGGCGAGGAAGACATACAAGACAGAGAGAGGGGCTAAGACAGGAAGGACAGAGCGACCTCACTCTTTCATGCCAGAGTCTCTCTTGCTCGCTCCTGTTTTCCTCGCTCTCCTATAGGTCTAAGCACTTTTGTGTGTGTGTGTGTGTGTGACTGCTGATTATACCACTTGGCAAGCCTTTATTCCATCATTCCCTATGTTTGTCAAGAGAGGGACCGACCATGCGAGAGAGATACAGCAACTAGTGACAGGGTTCGACATAAGTGAAAACTGTGCTTTATAGGTGCCTGTGCCATCTATAAATTAAATAGGAACAACATGAGTGAATACTGCGCTTTACAGGTGCCCGTGTCACCTATACATTAAGCAGGCACGACGTGTGTGAATACTGCAATTTAAGGGTGCCCAATGTCACCTATACGTTCAGCAGGCACAATGTAAGTGAATATTGCGCTTCACAGGTGCCCGTATCAAATATAATTTCAGCAGGCACAACGTGACTGAATACTACACTTTACAGGTGCCCGTTTCATATATGAATGAATAGGCACTGGTCAGATTCCCGCACTTTTGTAAGTGGATGATACCGTTCTGCTGGCAAGAACTGCTGTGGGCCTTCAAACACTGCTAGATGGTTTTGTTAAGTACATGAACGGTCTTGACCTTTCTACCAATTATGGTAAATCTCAAATAATGGGAGGAGTAAGTTAAGATCCTTCCATGTTCAGGGCCATGAGTTGTCTGGGGTCCAGACCTATACTTCTGAGTACTGAGCGACAAAAACCTGTCATTTGACCTTCAGGTCAATCGGACGGTCTCAACCTTTTTCTGGGTGATCAGGAGTCCTAGAAAGGTGTTTCCTTACATCCCCCTCCCGGCGCGCAAGCAAGTGGCTCTGGCACTGATCTCATCCAGGATAGTCTTTTGCAATGAACTTTACTTGGACATCACAAGACTGGAATAGCCAAGTTGCAGCTGGTTCAAAATGCGGAGGTAAGACTGATCCTTGATACCCCTAAATATCAGTCAGTCTCGGTAGGATATTCAAGCTTCATTGGCCACCTGTGAACACACACAGTATCTTTAAAGCTTTATGCATTGTTCACAAGGCATTGCATAGCACCGGGCCTGAGGAATTAAAGCCATGTTCCAATGTATATTTCCTCCAGGCAGCTCTGATCTTCTAGCCATAACCGAGTAATTGTTCCTAAATTCTGAAAGGCAAGATGGGGAGGCAGAGCCTTCTCAGTAGCAGCATCCAAGGTCTGGAACTCCTGCTCCATCTCCAGCCTCCAGGCCCATACCCCATTCCGTAAGGCCTTAAAAATCTGGCTCTTCACTCTCTGATGGGTTTATAAAGGACAAGGGTACCCAATTTGTCAGGGACCTTGGGTAGTAATGAGTTTTAAACACAGTGGTCCCTAAGCAAGGACAACAAAGTTTGAACAAATGAATATAGAACCAGAATCAGCACTATATTTGAAGCTGTCCAGCTGGACAGATATACTTTTAATTCTTAAACTGTATACTGAAAACAATAAAGTGGGACACAAGCCTGCGTCTTACTAGGTGTACATACAGTAAAACAGAAAAAACAAACAGGAAAGCTCAGGCAGAGCGACTTGCTTGCAATTTTTACATTTGATTAGTGCAGCAGAGATATGGTGGGACACCGTTACACATAAATGATATACATTGAGAGAGTGTTTACGGAGTGCATGTGGTCGATGACGTTTCGATCCCTTTTAGAAAATATTGGGATCATCATCAGGACATTGTATTTACATGCCTGAGTCAAAGGATGCCTGAAAAGGAAAAGTAACAGAAAAAAGAAGGATTTAGGGAAGACAGTTAGAATGGACTTTAAAAATTGCATAAAAGGCATGCAGACGCAAGTGAGTAGCAAAAAGGGTAATGTATATCATTTATGTGTAACGGTGTACCACCATATCTCTGCTTGCACTAATCAAATGTAAAACATGCAAGCAAGTCGCTCTGCCTGAGCTCTCCTGTTTGTTTTTTCTGTTTTACTGTATGTACACCTAGTAGGTCGCAGGCTTGTGTCCCACTTTATTGTTTCGAGTATACATTTTAAAAATTAAAAGTATATCTGTCCGGCTGGACAGCTTCAAATATAGTGCTGATTCTGGTTCTATATTCATTTGTTCAAACTTTATTGTCCTTGCTTAGGGACCACTGTGTTTAAAACTCTTCACTCTCTGATGGCAGCTCTGGGTCCTTGAGACCATTGATCTTTACTTCCACCTTTTCCCCTTTTCTCAGAATCAACCATTTAGTGCCTTGATGCCTTTGGGCAGTGTTGCGCTTTGTAAATCTTTTTCATTTCATACTTACCTAGGTGTGGTTTTTGATGATCGACCCACATGGGCCCCACTGAAAAGATCTAAAAGACTATCCAGGTCCCGCTCTATTGTGGTATTTTTCCTTTTTCCTCCAAAATTGGTAGTAAGCCTCTAGGTGCCTTGATTATGATCTATCAGGCAAAATTGATCTCAGCAGCTACATTTGGCAGTGATGTGTGGGGATATATAGACCCAAGGAAGCTCCAAGTGGAGGTGAACGGGTTCTGTAGACGTGTTTTGGCAGTTCAAGCTTCGACACCCACTTTTATGATTCATGAGGAGTTGGAGTTGCCCTACCTGTTGGACCTCATTGCTCTGCATCCTCATGATCAGGTGGCTCACCGTTTGGGTGAAACCTGAGAATCGTCTTAACAGGGAGATTCTTAAGGACTATTTGCAGCTTTTGGGGTGGAGATCTATTAAATGGCTGGCATATATAAACGGAACTCCTTTGTCAAGCTAGATAGAGCAGCTCTGTCTGACTCACCATTTAATATCCTGAAAGCAGATATTTCTTGGACTCAAAACAACTTCTTACTTCACAGGAAAGTGGAGAGAGAGGAGCTAGAACTTGGGAAGCCGTCACCGCGAGGGCATGCCTGCATCCTAACAGGGCCTATTGTTGAACTATATTTGCTCCATGTGTCTAATTGTCCTCACCGGTTTCCCCTTACTGGATTCCGGTTTAACCAACTTCTTTGTTGCTGGCTCATTCCAAGCCTAGCACCTTGCATGTGAAGCTGAGACCCTGTGTGTGAGATAACGTTTCTACCCAGGACTTATCCATTTTGTATTGTTTTGAGGTTTTTATGAAGTTCCACGTAGGTCAATTTTCTTACCACTTTTGAAGCCCTTGAATTTTGTCCAGGTTAAGGCAGCTCTTATGTATCTTCAGGTGCTTTCGGATGTACATACAACGCATGCTATTGCCTCCTTCCTGGCCTCTTCTCTGAGGCTGCAGAAGGCACTTGACACAGGAATAGGACTAGCCTGAACCCTTATACAGTGTGCATTTTATCTTTACTATGATACTATTTTGATTGTTAGGTGTCATGTTGGGCCAGTTGATCCTGAATGTAATGCATTTTATTGTGATCTGCTGCTTTTTTATGCTAATTTATATGGTTTTAATATGTATATACTGTTGTGGTTTCATAATGTTCTGATGTTTTACATATTTGCCTATTTTGCACATTATGCTTATTCTGTTTTTAGCCATGTACTGTTTTAGGAACGAACCGCGTGCATGATCACAATGTAATGTATTTAAGCAGTTTTTGCTGCCCTGTGCGATGAAGAGAGGGATCCTTTTCAGTATATTTCTATTTGATTCTGAGCTTCCTGTTCGGTTTATGCATATGCCCTAATTCGCACTATATGTTCATCCAGTTTTTAACCATGCACAGTCCAGGAATATAGTGGTGACCCCACCAGTGATGGCACGGATTCATATTTGGACCGCCTAGTGATCAGTTTACGTATCTGGATGTTTTCTGTTTTAATGATTGTTTATGCGATGATGTTACTATGCTTTTTGATGGTCTATTTCGCCCGAATAAAGATATTTTGATGATGATGAGTGAATATTGAGCTTCTAGGTGCCTGTGGGTCACGTGTCTAAAGCTGGGCTTACACAAACTAACTCCCACGTTTTTTATGAAATTACCGCAACAAACCCTAGTAAAACATTTTTTGTGGCCTGCAGTATCTGGGGTCAAACACGTGAATCCCACGTGGAGGAGGGAAATTCAAATGCTACATGAGAGGTTGGATGGCCCTTTGCTCCAGGGTCTCCTACACTTCAGAGGAATCCTGGCTGGGGCGCCTCCTGCGCCGGATGCGGCGCTGCTCCCTATAGGCACAGACCACTCACCTCTTTAGCCAGTGGGGGTGGTCCCTCCTGGGCCAAGCCCAAAGGTGCAAACTGCTCTTGGGTTCATGAACAGATTCCTCTGCTTGGCCACACTCTGTTCAGGCTCCTCGGGAATGGAATGGCCCAGCCTGTCTGGTATTGGGGCGCAGACAGGTGGGTTACGACACAGCACTCTATAAAACTTTATGGAATGGTGATTGGGATTATCACCTTGTGAAAATAATAACACATTTGTATGTTTCAATGCAATTTTCAGCCATCTTTGAATGCTCATAAAATGCAGCCACCATTTCAACGTCTTAAGTTATGAAATGTTGTCAGCTTACTTTTATGAGTGGGTTTATAGAAATCCGAAGAAAAAAACGGGTTGCCTAGAGCCAAGCCAGTAGCAGAAACAAAACAGAGGGGCAGAGAGGTTTCTTTTCTTATTCAGTTCTAAAATAAATGCGTGTAATACAGAAACAGAGAGCTCTCATGTACCAGGCATGTAACGTGCACTTTACGCACACGTAAAGTCAGAGTGGAGCTTTGACCTGTCACAGGCCTCCCTCCATTTTATAAAGGACTGAGTCAAGTCCATGTGTCTAAGACCTCAGGCGAGCCAAGGTCGAGGCTGCAGAAAGGACAAAAAGCTCGAGGTACAGAAGGTGGAACCCTCCACATCCACCCACGGGAAACAAGAACACACCCTATTTCCTCCTTCTTGTGCAATTGTTGTAATATAGTCACCTTCATACCATTCCTCTACCAACCATAACCAAAGGCCTTTGCATTGCCATTGGGATCCATTTTGTCATGGTCATCATACACCCCTCTCGCTTCCATAATGTTCTCATGTACGCTTACCTGCTATAATTAAGCTGAGAACATAAGATCATTCTAAAAATGAGCCACATCCTCATAACAGATACCCCTTTGTGTCAGCAGATGCGTGTGCAAGCTCAGCAAGTACCAGACCAGAGCCGCCTAGAATTTAAGACATGGTACTCCGCTGATAAGACCCTATCTTAATTTTCTTCACTTCCTCGACCTCTCCTCCATCCCCGGAAGGAGCGTGAAGAAGCTGGTTTATTAATGACTGTCTCTGTGACCCTAAATTAACTGTACACCTCTGAACCTTGAAATGAACTTTCCCCGTTTGAACATTTGAAGATAGTCCTGAACACAAGTCATCCTACGCTGTCGCCTTTATTACAGCAACGGACACAAACACGACATGTCCACCGACCTGCTACTCACACACCAGCGAGCACAGGGCAGACAGACTCCCCCTGCAGTCTGGCACAAGAGACAATATCACCTCTACACCCACAGGCATTGTGTTGACTCCACCTTGTACAGAGAATCACCTTCAAGGAAACGCGCATATCACAAATCAATCAGCAAAACTAAACCAGAATTCAGAGAAAGCGGATTTGCTTCATGTGTCCCAAACTGCCACGCGGAGGCCGTCTCCTGCACTCCTTGTCACTGCCCCACACTTCCACATCGGTGGAACGGCCTTCTCAGTTGTTGGAACGACACACTGGAACAACAACCATGAAAATGTAGTGTTGCGTAAAAATTCAACAGACGGGCTAACAATTGTCACCGAGATGACTGTACAAGAGCATGGCTGCCATTAATGTAGCCGGTGCAGTGGCACCAAGGCCCTTGGGCGTGAGGGCCCCACTACACCCCAACTGTGAGTGTCTTTTCTTTGATTGCTTTAAGGCCATTGCCCCCTTTCTACACCACTGTGGCTTGACTCGAACCTTCACCCACTCATAAGAACCAGGTGTGAACCATGTTGGCAAATTTTGCACTCCACCAAGGTTACAAAGCTGTCCGAGTTTACAAACTTTACGAAAGAATAATTGCACAAAAGTGGGCTTTCTGCCAAGATTTCTTACCCACACCTACTTTGTGTGCCAAATTTCTACTACTTTTCTGCATTTTTTTTTATTTTTAACAAACTTTCAACAATACAAATTCACAAAGATTACAATCTTATGCAAAACTTTCATGAAGTAGTGAAACATTACCCGTTGCAACATTCTATACACCTAATAGAACCTGGACCACCTGAATGAGACCAGCCCCTCATCTCAGAATCAACACTGGAAACACTAACTGGCTACCCTCAAAGACCATTAGATCCCGACTGACAAGTCATCAATTTTAGCATCAGAATGTCAGTGCCTGCAACTTAGAGGGGGCAGTGGCTTCAAAGGGTTTGAGGCGCGCTGCTTCAACACAGGTAGCTTGGACAAGTACAGATGTGATACCTCTCACGTCTACAAATGCAACACTAACACACAACACCTTTTATGAACTATCTGCCATTTTAGAAATTATAAAAGCTAATGCCTACTGCACAATCACAAATTCTTAAACACAACATAACCGCTCGCTCAGCCATGCACTCACAAACAAGTGCAATTCATATTTACAGCTTAACACCACAAAATGCTGCACACATCCACTAACATCGTACGCAACATCACCACTTACCTCCCTGCACGACACCTCAGTGAAACCCTCACAGCACTGCTAGACACACTACGTACTACAACCGATTACTTATCTCCACAAAAGGAGCTAATTCTTGGGTACTGTGCAAATAACTCATTATGCACACATAAAAAACAGTTCATACAATAAAATGCTACGTTAGATAATCACACATACCTCATAAATCTCTCTCACACACACACACCATAGGGCAACAACCCAATTTAAGCTACTGCACACTTTTCTCTCAATACAACACACCAGAGAACTGGCAGCAGCAGCTCAGAAATACAGCAACAACGCAGACTTGCGTGTACTTTGTTACGCTTCATGGGCTATCCCATGTCTGCATGCCAAACCACACCACAGCTTAGATAGAGGACACAATAAGCAATAACAACACACCTTAGTGTTCAAACAAGCCACGGAGGCGTCAGGCATCAGTGCATTTCCCTCCTACAATACCCATCTCAAATCACAAAGTAAGTGCTCAGCACGAATCATGGTCTTTGAAAAGCGCGGACTATAGGGAAGCGCGCCATTAGGATGCAGGCCCCCGGGATCCTGGTCACGCCCTCGTGTCTCCTGGATGAGGGATTGGTCGCCGCGAACGGCGTGAAGTACTTCCGGGTCACGGCTGACGTCATTTCCGGCCGGGGCCGGTAATGGGGGGGAGGGGAGGGCGGGGGGCCTATTTAGGGCGCATTGCCCGGGCCCTCGTCCTCTCTTCCTTACAGCGCTGGCCCCGTGTGCAGTGGACTTCGTGAATCTCCAAGGGGAGTAAGGTGCGTGCTGGGCTGACGGACGACACAGTGTAAGTGTGGAATGTGCATCAGATGATGCCCACTAAGATGTTCTGCAGGTAACAACTGGAAAGTGTGTCCTAGTGTCAGACTAAGTAGGATAATGGTGGTGGTGTGGTGAGGTATCAGCTTACACGCCGAAGGTTCCTACAAAAACAGGCATTAAGGGGGGCCGCCTGATGGCGTGGAGAAATTATACAAGTGGCGGAACAACCTCTTTTCTCTGGCCACCAATTGTGTAGTAAAGGCAATGAGATTTGTCATCAAAAATAAGCTACCCTGGGAGAGCGAGTTGTACCGGCTGAGAGGAAACACAGGGGGAGGGAGCGCTATGGGGTAAAGGGGTCATTCCAGATAAGCACTAGGTCGTGAGGGGGGCATTTTGGGTAAGCAGAGATATTTTCTACCTTAAGGCACTCTGCCCATTCTCCATCTTTGGGTCCCATCCACAGGCTGCATTATACCCTCTGTGTTGAGCGCTCATGTGCTGGGGGGCAATGGGGATATGACGCATGCATGCAGGTTGGCCTGGAACAGGATAAGTCCCTTTCTTTCAGAGGTGCCCGTGTCTCGGGGGCCGCCATATGTGCCAGTGTTTGCTCATCTAAGCTGTATTGAATTCCTTTCAGTTGGCCCTATCTCTTCTGTTTCTGGTCATTTCCGCCCCCACCCAGCTTACGCCAGGACGGGACCTATCATGGGTCCATTTCTCGAGTTAAGTTACGTGGCTGGGCTATAAATACTACTTCTAATGTAACAGGGCCCTGAGTATACTTTGGTGTAGCCCGTCCATAGTATTGTTAGTCCATATGTCAGCCAATGAGCAAGGGGTTGCAACTGCTAGCCAGTTACAGGGCGCAAGTCGGGGGTGCACGCTGGTAGACGGCCCGATCCATTATGTCAGAAGGGGCGACGCGGTTCACCCGGTCTAGAAGTGGATTTCCACTGGAATAGGTAGAACACTATTGTCTGGGGTAGGTGGCGAACACTAGGACAGTTTCAGTGGCGCCGGCAAGTTTTCTGGTCTTGTTCTGAGGGGCAATGGCAGCCAGAGACAAGACTTAGCTGGTTCCAGCGGCGCCCGCGACATGGGCAGGAATCGAGGGGCCATCGTGACTCCTGGCGGGCAACGGCTCAGATGGCTGGGGCTCGACCCCTCTTGGGGGAATTGGATGCCGGCCCTATCAAAGTTGGTAGGGGCCTCGCTACGAGCGCACCCCGAGGTCATGCAAAAAAGTGCTTAGAGTGGGTTTTTCAATGCAAGCTAGTGTCTTACGTGAGGACCAAAGGGGCAGTGACTGGTCTTCACAAAGCCTGGGGGATATAAAACAAGGGCAATTCTTCCAGGGGGAGTAAGACCTTAGCAGGATGCATATTGGCTAACCTCCACTTAGGGAGCGGCGCTCTATCGAGCTTACCTATTCCCCGCAGCATGTACTGTGGCATTGTAGGGGGATCAGATTGGTAAGGGTATCACGACTCTGGGAAACGGCGAGGTCAGCAGTTCTTGGACTCCGGGATATAGGCAGACAGGCTCACTCCTAGGGAGGGAAGCGCGGATCAACATAAAGCGATAGAGTAGGCCTGTAGATGATCTGGGGGAGTACATGTGCATCTGTCCTCAGGCGAAATATTATTGCGCAGTTGTGCGTAGCATAGTTTGGGAGACCTATTGCAGCGGGGAAGGAGCTGGTCGTTTACTCAAATCAGAATGGGGGCTGCGACATGCACAGCGGGCCTGACATTTACTGGACAAGATTAGGTAGTATGTCATCCAAAGTCATGTGGGTTACTTGCCCGTACAATGGGCCACTTATGGTTGCAGCAGTGGCAAGGGTTGAAGCTAGTGGGCTTATAGAGTGTCTCTCTTTCATTGGATTGAAGCGGTGGGTCTTCAGATCGCACACATTCGCCAGCTGGTGGAAGACACATGGTGCCTTGGGGGACTGCAGTTCCCAGTGTTGGTTAGCCTACAATTAGGAGTTAAGGCTAGGTTGGGGCTGGGACACCGAGCCGCAAGGGAGGCTCGGTCTGGTTACGCTCAATGGGGATAGGACGTACCCAAGATGGTAAGGTCGCATGGTGCCAGGGCGAGATTGGGAGCCTGGACCACGGTCAAGTCCTCTTTTAACGTTTTGACCAAGCGCCTAGAAGGCCAGAATGGCCTAGCAGTGCCCGGGGCTGGGACATGCTTGGTGATGCACCCGCAAGGCAGGCACGGGGATCGCAGGATTCACTGCATTGGTGGGCACATGTCTACATGGGACCCAGACTGGTGGAGTCAGGCATTGGAATCAGATATGGCCCTGAGCCGGGGGTCTGATGGACCTTGATGGTTACCGAAGTAGGCTGGTGGTGGGGAGGGCGAAGGGCGGTTGGCCCTGGTCGCCCTTGTGGCGGTAAGGAGGCCACATAAATTGCCTTACATTGTTAAGGGGAGTCCTCCTGCATACTCCCTAGGCCAGCACTGAGGGGGGGATACGGTAAGCTCACCCCAGAGACAATGGAGACACCGGCTGGGGGCAAGGGCGCCAGTTTACAAACTAGGGCATGGGGCATCAGCCCCTGGCTATTCCCTACGAGCCCCGATGGGCAGCCTGGTGGTGGAGGGGTGGGCCCTTCAGGTGGCGGACAAGGACCAGATGGCAGGGGCTCACCTCTCAAGGACGCAGGTGGGTTGCGCCTTGCGTGGGTCTCAGTTGGGGGGAAGCGAGCCAGAAGGCCCCTTAGTGCTGGAAGCGATAGAGAACATGCTTCGTCAATAAATTAAGTTCTGTCATTTCTGCTGATAGATTATGAAGTCATGATCAACCTAAATAAAGATATTGTTCAGTGATCAAAGTTGATAAATATATGTCATATGAATCTTGAATCTTATTGATGATATATTGTCATGTTTATATGTGATGGTTTATAATAAACATGGCCTCTTTTACCCACAGCTCTGGTCGTCAAGTCTTGATTTGTGGGTTACGATGGGGGCGGGCCGGGAACAACCTGGGGGGTCCGGGTCCTATGAAAAGCGCGGACTATAGGGAAGCGCGCCATTAGGATGTGGGCCCCCGGGATCCTGGCCACGCCCTCGTGTCTCATGGATGAGGGATTGGTCGCCGCGAACGGCGTGAAGTACTTCCGGGTCACGGCTGACGTTATTTCCGGCCGGGGCCGGTAATGGGGGGGAGGGGAGGGCGGGGGGCCTATTTAGGGCGCATTGCCCGGGCCCTCGTCCTCTCTTCCTTACAGCACTGGCCCCGTGTGCAGTGGACTTCGTGAATCTCCAAGGGAAGTAAGGTGCGTGCTGGGCTCAGAAACACAGCAACAATGCAGACTTGCGTGTACTTTGTCACGCCTCATGGGCTATCCCATGTCTGCATGCCAAACCACACCACAGCTTAGATAGAGGACACAATAAGCAATAACAACACACCTTAGTGTTCAAACAAGCCACGGAGGCGTCAGGCATCAGTGCATTTCCCTCCTACAATACCTATCTCAAATCACAAAGTAAGTGCTCAGCACGAATCATGGTCTTTGACTCAGCAGACCTTTCTCACTTGTACTGCTACACACACATCAAAACCCCTATAATTAATCAAAGCACCTACTCTTCCACAAGAAAGAGCACATTTCAACAACCATCCCACCTGCCTCAGTCAAACAACAAACATCCTAAAAACATTCTCCCCCCGCTGACCTAGGTCCGCAACTCTCCACAGCCTCCCCTCCCTGCACAAAAATCTACAGCCGCGCATCAAGACACACTGCAGACCCCGAACCACGCATGAAAGGGGCTACAAGATCTCCCACAGCAGAGCAAGGTGAAACCAATGAAAACCCTGTGCCACAGCTATGGCGGGACTCTGAAGAGACCACAGCTAGAGCGCCGAGAGACAAGAGGGAGAGACTGCCAGATGACAAGGCGAGAGACAGGCATGAGTGAAACACAGATAAACTGCAGAAAGCAAGACACACACTGTGATTACTCACGCCGGTTAAACGCAAAAAGAAAAAAATGGCAGATTTCTGAGCGATATATTTAGCTCCCGGCTGTGTGCCGGAGATCCGCTCTCCGCACGCACCCCCTCCCACCAGCGCCTCATTTACAGACAGAATCCGTCCACTTCCCCGTGCAAACCTTACCGCAGGAAAAACCTGCTGAATTTAGCACCCAAGCTGTTCCGTCAGAGCGTAGGAGGGTGTGTGGGGCGGAGTGAGGGGGACGATTCAGAGGAAGAGCCCGGGGAAGAGACGGCATCCTCAGTCTAGGCGCTTCCAGGGGTAAGAGTTAGCCGCCCTCCCCACACCCTCCCCCACCGCTGCAACCCAGGAGCGTAATGTCTTCTTAATGGGCATGGCAGCCCCAAGTGCTCTCTTCAAGCACAACATTACGGCTCTGCTGTCAGTCTGCGCCGTACAACAATGCGAAAATCTCCGAAAGGTCTGAGGTAGGACAGGCTGGCGAATCTTGGGTCTAACGCGGCCTTACTTCAAAGCAAGCATCTGCAAAATTCGCATCATTTCAAATACCGAAATGACACAAAATGCCCCCAAAATTAACTTTTATTACGCGAAATGTCAGCCAGGCATTTTGCACTATTATTTAACAAGACAAAGCATCCTCTCAAACATTTCGCACACAAAAGTAGCGCAAATCTACGTGTAACTCAAATATCAGCCACTCGCACCCTCTTCCTTTGCATTGCTCTACGCTCCCGAGATAGCACTTCTAACGGAAGGGAGTTTCAGTTATGCGATGTGGCATAATGGTGTAATCTCGCGCATATCGTGGGGCAAGAGTTACGCAAAATCCTGGAAATTGCGCCAAATTACACTGGTGTAAACTCCATTTTGCCGGGCCTACTTAAGAGTGGCACTGCCTTGGTCCTGTCCCTCTTCCAGAGGCACCGCCCGGCCCAGGAGTTCTACTGCGGGCCAGTCGGCCCTGTATCAGCTTTTTTCTGCAGTGGATTAAACAGCACACATGAGATTAAGAGGTCATCGCTCGACCTGAGCCCTGCTCACTGATTACAGTTTAAATCTCAGGCTTTCAGGGCAGACATCTGGATTAAAGCTGGCATAGATGACGCCTGTCGGTGCCCCATCCCCCACAGTCCCCCTGCAGTGCTCTGTCAGTCCCTGCAACAGACTCCCGGCTTGGCACCACTGTGCCGGTTTCAATTTACTTAGATTAAAAGCAAGCGTACGAATGGTCAATATGCAGTACACCGTTGACGCTCCTCACTATGGGTCTCCTACGCCTCGATGGAGTGTTAACCTTTTTCAAACACTGGCTCCATCCACCTCAATGGAGTCTCTCTTATTTACCATCACTTGGCCTCATGTACTTGTATGGATGCTCACTAATGCCCGGTTACTCACCGGTAACCTTCGTTACTCAGAGTACAGATCTTCCTCGTCTCAGTCTTTACTGCATGAGCAGTGTTCTTCTCCCACAGATATTGATTACCTGAACTAGCCAATAACCTACACCTAGTATGGCCATCCCTATCCCAGCATGCCATATAACAGGAAGCCCCCACATGACCACATCCTGACATATACAACCCAACATGAACCAAAATACAGGATGGGAGCAGGGAGGGCGGGCGGGATTTAGGATTTAGATGAGGAAGACCTGTACTCGGAGTAATGAAGTTTACCTGTGAGTAACCAGGCATTACCTTCTCGTACGCCTTCCTCGTCCAGTCCTTACAGCATGAGCCAATACCCAAGCAGACATATTTTGGTTCAATAAAACACACATAATAAACACTGAACAAGAACCAAATTGCAACACCAGGTGTAAAATAAAGAAAAAAAATGCAATAAAGACTCAGATGTCATGTACCACAGATAACACATAATCATAAAAAGAGGTAAATGATGAACCCCCAACCTGTAAACGATAGTGAGCCATAAAGGTATGAAGAGACACCCAAGTAGCAGCGCAACAAATATCACGGAGCAAAGCTCCCTTAAAAGATGCCCAAGAGGTGGACATCACCTTGGTGATCTGCCCTAGACAGAAGAAAGCAGCTGCTGTTCCACAGAGTCATAAGCACCTGTAATTGCCAACTTAACCCACCTGGATAAGGTAACAGAAGAGGGGCGAAGACCCTTAGTAGACAGGCCAAAAGTGAAGAACAATGAGTCCAATTTACGGAGAGACTCAGTTCGAGACAAATAAATGGACTAAGCTCTATGGACATCCAAGGTATGCAACCGGACTTGGTCTTCTGAGGAAGAATCCGGAAAAAACACTGGAAGGATAATATCCTCTGAACAATGAAAGGACATAAGCACCTTAGGCAGGAAAGAAAGATTGGGTCTCAGAATAACTCGATCAGAACAAAACCAAATAAAAGGAGATGACAACAAAGCACCAATTTCCCCAATTCTTCCACCTGAGCAGATGGCTACAAGGAACACCAACTTGGCCGACAAAATCTTTAATTCAGAAGACTCAATGGGTTCAAATGTAGGACCCTTCAGGCTATGTAAAACCAGGGGAAGGTCCCATGAGGGAACAGGAGAATGAAACACAGGACGCTTGAAAAAATACCTGCTCAAATAGCGGGAAGCTAAAACTGAAATAGCCAAAACATCTGGACTCCTAAGAACCTGAATTGCAGCCCAATAGCTGCGAATGGTTGATACTGCCAGATCCATCCAAAAAAACATCTCTCATAAACTCCAAGACATTACTGGGACCGTGCACATAAGGCGACAAAGACTTAGACATGAACCACTTCTCAAAATTCTTCCAATGATGCCCAAATGTCTTCAATATAGAGGGGAGCCGAGGCTGCTAAATAGTATCTGCAACTACCAAAGAACAACCTTGTAAAATTAGTCTTGGCCTCTCAGATACCAGACCCCCAATTTCAGTCTCTTTGCTGACTCCAGAGACAGGCGGGGAGACCTAAGTGGAGAAGGGAGATAGGGAAACTGTCACTGGGGAGAGACCAACAACTGAATGAGAAGGGGAAAGCAAGACCTCCTGCTCCAACCTAGAGCCACCAGTAGAGCTTCTGCATGTTCTAACTGAATTTTCATCACTATTCTGGATATCAACTGGAAAGAAGGGAAGCAATATAGGAGACCCGCCGGCCACTGGACCGACAGAGCACCCGTTGCCCATGCCCTCTGCGAAGGAAGCGGCGAACAGAAGGAAGAGAGAAGAGTGCTGACCTCCATGGCGAACAGATCCAACCAAGGTGTTTCGTACTGTACCATGATTAGATGAAAGAGGAGAGGACAGAGACAGAGGGATATTGACAGTGGGAAATGATGGCTCAAGTGATCTGCAGGCCAGTTCTCCCTCTCCAGAAGATAAACTGCTGACAGAGCTAAGACATTCCGCTCTGTCCAACTGCAAATCCTCCGGACAAGAAGAGCCAGACCTGGGGTCCCTATTCCTCCCTGTCTGTTGATGTATGACCGAACCACCTGGTTGTTGGTTTGGAAGTAAATTGCCTGAGATCTGATCAACTGGCAAAACTGAGAAGGGCCATCCAAACAGCTGCCAACTCCCTCCAACTGGAAGATCAGGAGTCCTGAGCTGGCAACCACCTCCCTTGAGCATACTGTTGTTAACAAATGGCACCCCAGCCCACCCTGCTGGCATCCAATGTCACTATGTAAACAGGATAAGGACTCAGAAGAAACCCCCTCGACAGATGTTCTCCCACTAACCAACATTAAATAACTTTCTTGATTACCAATGTCACTGGAACTAGCAATTCGTATTCCTGTGACGTTAGATCCCAATGTTGAAGAAGGTGGTAAACTAGAGGAAACAAATGCAAGTGACTCCAAGGGATTTTATGTCCAGAGTTGGCGCCATTTCCCCTTGAATCCACAATCAAGTCCTCACAAGGACATTCTCGTTGTACAAGAGAGACACCAAGTGTGTCATTAATCTGACTTTCGGTTCCTTTGACAACAGTACTTGCTCCAAGTTCATTTGAAAAAGAGCCCCAATGAACTGGAGCCTCCGCGATGGAGTTAGATGGAACTTTTCCATCTTGAGAAGGAAAACATGCTTCTCCAGGACTGCACATACATGCTGAATATCTTCTTGTGTTTTAAAGGAAGGAGGAGAAGCAATGAGCCAATAGTCCAAATACGGGTAAACCTGAATTCCTGCAGAATTAATTATACCCACCAGAGAAGCAACCATCTCAGTGAACACCCTGGGGACAGATGACAGACCAAACAGCAGGACCTTGAATTGGTAGTGGATGCCACTGGCCTCAAACCAGAGGTATTGTCAGGAACCTGGGTGGATGGGAATGTGTAGGTAGGCATCCTGCATGTCCATAGAACACAAACATTCCCCTGGTCTGGGCAACGGCATGATGGACTGAAGGGAAACCCTCTTGAATGATTGGTGTGGAATGAATTTGTTTACACCCTTTAAATCCAGCACCGGACAGTATGCCCCCAGGGTTTCTGCACTAAAAACAGTATTGAGTAGTCGCCCTGACCTACTTCCTCTATGGGGAAATATTAAAATTGCTGCTTTGTCCAGAATCAACCGAATACCCTCCAGCAAACTGAGTCTCTTCGGAGGGTTTAGTGGAACTGGAGTTACTCTGAAATAAGGAGGAGGGAGAGAACAAAATGGAATCTTGTAACCACAAGACACTATCTCCAGAGCGAAAGCATTTGAGAGTGTCATTCACCAAACATGACTGAAAGCCTGGAGATCCCCCCCCCAACGGTACCTTGGTAGCATAGTCATAACGTTGGTGGGGGAGGACGTGGGTTGGATTACTCAAACTGGAATGGTGCTGGAGCCGCCATTTGTCGAATCCAGGGATGCCCTGCCTGTGACCCCTGCCTTGAAAGAGCCCAGTGGTACCCATGAGCGCACCTGGACCAAAAGCCCTTCTGTATGCAAAACCACGACCCCTACTGAAAGGCTTAGGTGGGTTGATCAATTTCATGTTCTCCACGGTTTTCCTTACCAAATCCTTCAGTTGTTGCCCACACACCATAGAACCTGAGAAAGGCAATTTTCAAAAGCACCGCCTTCTGAGAGGCATCAGTTTTCCAGGAACGCATCCAGATATTTCTGCGTGCTGAAATAGCAGTCCCAGAAGCAGCTGCAGAGGAACATAAGTTATCAAAGGAAATGTCAGAAAGATAACAGACCTGTTGTTCTGTGGCCCCCAGGAGAGAAGAGCAATCAGCCCTAGCAGTCACCTTCTCTGACAACACCTGGAAATGCCGCAGCAGGGACGGAACGGCATACATATAATAACCGTTAGCTCTGACAGAAAAATTAGAGGCCGAATATGATCTTTTGACTGCAATCTCAATCTTTTTGTTCACAGGGTCTGAGGGAAGAGTATCCTCCAAAACCACAGACCGCTGTGTGAAAGTCCCGCCATAAGGTTGTCCACCTTAACATTAAAGGGAAATTCTTCTGAAAAACCCTCTTCAGAAGAAAGCGAGGAAAGGGCTGACGTTCCAAGTCCTTCCAATCAATAGTCAATGCTTTCCTGACAGAACTGTGTAGTGGAAGAGACTCTGGTTCTGTGCACTGATATTGCGCCAGAAAATCCTTCTCAGTTGCAGTCACCACAGGAGCAGAAAAACTTAGGCGCATATTAGCAAGACCGGCGATAAAATTATCGCCGTTTTAGCGGCAGGAAACTGCCGCTAAAACGGCGATAATGGGCTTGCTAATATGCGTTATAGAATTCAATAGAAGTCCAGGTTAGATGTGCAGGACATCTAACCTGGGCTTCTATTGAATTCTATAACGCATATTAGCAAGCCCATTATCGCCGTTTTAGCGGCAGTTTCCTGCCGCTAAAACGGCGATAATTTTATCGCCGGTCTTGCTAATATGCCCCTTAAATTCTCCCTGATGTGAGACAAAACTTCCATAAAGTTTGCGCTGTGTACAAAGCAACCTTTAACAGCCTCCTCATCTGCATTAGGCAAAGGATTAGGATCTAGATTAGGCATTTTATGAGGGATAGGACGTAGGGCCAGATGTACGACCATTTGCTTTTGCGACTCGCAAATTGCGAAAAATTGCGAGTCGCAATTTGCGAGTCGCAAAAGCAAATGTACAACAGTGTCAGAGACACTGTTAGCGATTCCCAATAGGGTCACAAAATGTGAGGCTCATGAATATTAATGAGCCACTCGCAATTTGCGACCCCATTGGGAATGGCTGGCCCTCCCAGGGATGGTGGCCTGCTGGGCTCAGCAGACCTCCATGTCTGGGACTGCTTTTCAATAAAGCAGTTTTACTTATTAAATGCAGCCCGTTTTCCTTAAAGGAAAACGGGATGCATTTTAAAAAGAAAAAATGAAACGTTTTCGTTTAAATTTTTAAGAGCAGGTAGTGGTCCCTGGGACTACTGCCTGCCCTTAAAAAATCTTTTTGGAGCCAGTCACAAAGGGGAAGGGGTCCACTAGGGACCCCTTCCCATTTGCGACTCCAATACCACCCTCTTGAAGAGGGCGGTAATTTGCGAGTATTTTGCGATAGCAATTGTGGTCGCAAAACATTCTTACATAAGGTAGAGACTCGCTATTAGGAAGGGACGCCCTTGGCACGCCCCTTCCTAATAGCGACTTGCAATTCCTAATTAGCAAGTCGCAAATAAATTGCAACTCACTAATTAGGAATTGTACATGGTCCTGTAACATTTTGCATGCGCAAACAGGTCTCAAACCCGTTTGCGCATGCAATTTAGGGTCGTACATCTGGGCCCAAATCCCTTGCCCTCATTGCAATTTCAACTGCTGCCGTTATCATGGTTTGGTGGACATCCATTGAAGGAAGGGCAGAGGAAGGCCCACGTGCTCCTCAACGCTTTCAGGATGGCCAGACTAATTGTGCTAGTAGGAAAACAAACCTATCCAACACTTTCTGATTATTGGCTTTATGTTGCCCAGCAACAAGGCCAAAAGACCTCGCAACAATCATGGGGAAACACGAGGCGGCCATTCTGAAATAGGGCACTGACTTCATGACACGTGCACCACTTCTGAATTATCCAAAACCGGAGAAATTCAATAAAGTAAAGAGTGCGCCTTCATGCACCGCATAAATGCAGAAAGGACCGCCCAGCGAGTCCCTAAGTCTGCACCCGAGTCCCGAACACCCAGCGCTTCGGTATTGCCTCATCTAGAATAATAAAATCACTATAGCAGGCCTTACAAGGAGACAAAAAAAGGCATAGTACATAAATATTGAAACAATTTGTTTTAAAAAACAGAAAATGAGCTTGGTGAAAGAACAAAACACCCTTACCTTTGGCTGGTTAACAGGCATCAATACTGCTCCACGAAAAAAAAAAGAAAAAGAAACAGGATGTGGTCATGTGGGGCTTCCTGTTATGTGGCATGCTGGGAAAGGTGTGGCCATATTGGGTGTAGGTTTTTGGCTGGTTCAGGTAATCAATATCTGTGGGAGCAGAGGACTGCTCATGGAGTAAGACTGGATGAGAAAGGTGTATGAGGAGGTAATTTTCCATCATTGTAATCAAGGTATTCAATAAATGGTCACTCATTCACTCGTCTCATTCACTTTAATGCATAGGCACATATTTGCCACCACTGGCCACTTACACTTCTATGGAGTATCTCAAGGATGATCACTTTCTCCCTAGTTTCATACACATCAATACACAGTCACTAATCCCCGACCACTGGCCATTTTAACTTCTATTGAGTATCTCAATGATAATTATTCACTCCCTGGTTTCATGCATATCAATGCACAGTCACTTACACTTCTATGGAGTATCTCAATGATAATTATTCACTCCCTGGTTTCATGCATATCCATGCACAGTCACTTACACTTCTATGGAGTATCTCAATGATCCTCAATGTCAATGTTGATCACTCATTCCCTGGTGTTGTACACTTCAATGCAGTCACTCAGTATCAAGATTGAACAACAGCCGATGATATACAACTCTGCATGGAAGGCTGCATACTCAAAGACATTATTTGACTCAAACCTTGTGCTGCCGTTTAAGGGACTCTGGAAAAAATTGCATTTTAATAGTTTAATTAACATTATCACCAACAAAACCATTCCGGTCCAGAAATTGCTCTCTGATAAGCATCTTAATAAACCCTCAAGCTAACTCTATGAAAATGTGTAGGCACTCTGATTATAAATTTACAACAACATATACTTCAAAATACATTTTAGCAAGGAAAACTCAGACAGCCTGGTGCCCTCTTTCCTTTCTACAATAAATAAATCATACTTTCCAAAATAAGACTTTAGAGCAACAATTAAAACACTAGTTTTCTCAGTCTGTATGCTAGTGTATCTAACTCCACTCTGGCTAAACTAGAAAGCATCGTGCAAGATGCTGCCCACCTCAAAAAGAAATTTAAAAAATGTAAATATGACTACATCAGTCCTATTCAGGTGGACCTCCATTGGCTACTCCACCGGACTCGCATTTCCTTAAAGACCCATTGCATCAACAAAGAAGTGCCAACCAGCACTTTGCTCTACTTATCAGAAAAGCTCATTATCTGTGAGGCTAATGTTGCAACACACGAAGTCAGAAAACTGCTATTGTTGAAATCAAGAAGTTAAAAATGTAAAAGACCAGAAGAGATCCATTCACAAATGTGCACACTGGATTATAGATTTTATCCCTCAACATAGTAAACTCATACCCTCACTCCTGCACTTCAGAAATGGGATGAAGAACATCTTGCAAGAAACAGGACTTCTATTATTAGTAGGGATCCACCTTACTCCACTGAACCCTGCATTTAACCACATGAAACACTTCTTCCCACCTTCCCTCTTCCTCTTAGGTACACAATCTTCATCTGTTTGCTACCCCACACCTTTTTAAGTATAGAGCTTTGCTTCCACCTAATTAGTATAAGAATGCCAATTCCATGCCTCCCTTTTAATACCCTTCAATGGTGCCTCATTCATTCTCCACCATTTATCCTAAAGACTTCAATGAAAAGTCACCCATCCCTTATAACTGACACCAGCCTTCATTGTGGCCTTTTTCCATTCCACTATCACTGGCTTCTTGAACTTTAGTGGACTTTAGTGCCTTCTACACCGCAAAGAATAATTACCATATATATGTATGCAAATGTCTGATATTTGTATAATGCAAACCTAGCTAAAAGGCAGCGCAGCGCTCTAAAGGGTCACAGGCTGTATACAGTCAACAAGCGATAGGAGAGAAATCTGGAGTCTAAGAGAAGAAATGTACGGCTACCGCATTGCAATGTAGTGTTCTTTAAAGAGGTGATTCTTCAACTTTTCCCTAAATTGAAGCAATGTTGAGGTAGTCATGATGGATACACAGATGTTGTTCCATTTGGTGGGTGTGCAGTTTAGAAAAGCCTCCTGCCGTGCTTTGTTTTTTTTCACACTTCTTAGTCTTCACTCTAAAGGTGTCCTGACTGCTGGTGTGCCGTAAGCCACCAGAGACTGTGAGTTTGTCTGTAAGATAAGCAGGAGAGCTGGTTATGATGACTTTGTAAATGTTGCAGCTCGTTTTGAAGATGGTGAGGGCTGGCAAGGAGAATCAAGGAGTCCCATCAGGATGGGGGTGATGTGATCATATTTCTTTAGGCCCTGGATGAGATGTGCTGCACTGTGTGGGATGCCCTTAAGTGGGGGCCTATGTGAAGTCTAGGAAGCCATTGAGCAAGAAGTTACCACCATCCAAATACAAGAGTAGAGGGCTTGAACAACAGTTCTAAAGTTGCTTTCTGGAAGAAACAGTTTCATTTTCTTTAGAAGAGAGAGTTGGTGTGTTTTGTTTTGTTTTTCGCAATCTGTTCCTGGAGGATGAGGATGGTGACCAGGATGAAGTCAAGTGACTTGGCATTGAATGGAAAAGTTGGGTTTCGAAGATTTCAAAGTTCTTGTCATTGAGCCAGATTTGTGTTATTTTATGCTTGTTGTTCTACGCAAATGACAGGAATTCTCTCTTGGTGGAGATGAGCTTCAGGTCAACTGGACATCCAGGTATGTACGAGGTGCAGGAAGTGTTTGAGGCATTGCAGTGCTGGAGCAGAGGAGACTTTCAATTAGAGTTGTATATTGTCTGCAGATTGGTGAATTTTGACACTATTATCTGTGAATAAAGCCTCAAGGGGTTCCATGTAAAAGTGGAAGATGACCGGGGACACTATGTAACCTGGGGCAGTCTTCAGCTGATCAGAATCTTTTGGGGTCTGGAGGTGCCCATGTGATCAAATTAGTGCTGGTTCGAAAGGTGATAATATAACCAGGGAAAGACATTGCCAGTGAATATCATTCGAGACTCCAGAGCGTGTATGAGGGTAGGATGGTCGAATGTGGAGAAGGCAGATGAGTGGTCTGGCAATATCAGTGGTGACCTTCATTTGTATGAGCAAAGAAAGTGTTACAGTGCACACCAATGTTTTCAAACTTCTCTTTTCCATGTTCAAACATCGTTCCTTGCTTATAACTTATTTAGCATGCAACCAGGACTACAGGATCCACCCTAGCATCCCACATTTGTGTACAACATCGAAGCGAGGAGCGGAGTTTCCACTCCAGTCTGGTGCACAGCCTGTAGAGTTATCCACCATATAAGTTTAACACGAAGTCCAAATTAACCAAAATAATTATTCCAAATGAATTTCATGAGTAGGTTTTATTTCACGTTGACAATCATAAATTTAAAAGTGGGTACGTCGCGTTTATCGCGTGCTCAGAAAAAGGCCTGGATGGGCATATCTGTAGCATAAGAAGCTGTTTAAATGCTACTGCATCGTACGTGTGATTGTCAACGTGAAATAAAACCTACTCATGAAATTCATTTGGAATCATTTGGAATAATTATTTTGGTTAATTTGGACTTCGTGTTAAACTTATATGGTGAATAACTCTACAGGCTGTGCACCGGACTGGAGTGGAAACTCCGCTCCTCGCTTCGATGACCTTCATTTGTAGCCATGAGGGAGTCATCTATGATGTGTAAGGTAGTGGTCTTCATGCTGCAAGGTGATCTGAAGCCAGATTGGTAGTTGGGCAGGAAATGGTTAGTATTGATGTCCTTTTGGAGTTGAGCCTAGGCTGCTTTTTCACTGTTTTTGCTGATAAAAGGAAGAAGAATGGCAACAGTCTCAATCCTTCCTTCTTTCTAGTTCATGAACATCTGTGGAGGGTCAATCATGCTTCACCCCTAGTCTCATACACTTAATGGAATTTCATTCATGGCACAAGCGCGATATACAAAGTACCTTAACATATAATAGCATCCCTAGTCTAATACACCCCAAAGGATTCTTACTCATTCGCAATTGCTCATCTCATACCCTACAAGTAATTCTCATGTCTTCTCCCATTTTTTTGTCTTATACACGTCATACAAGCCTCAGTATTTCTGCTTCACTAGCTTTTTATATATTAATAAGTTCACAATTTTTCCTTTTCGTGACCAGACACAGTCCTATGGATAGTCATTCGTTTCCTACCAATGGTGGAATTTTATTCAACGGATTCATATTCATTCTCTATCACTGCTTCATGCTCATCAGTACAGTATCTTTAACCACTCATCCCCATCACCGGTCTCATGGACTTCAATGAAGACCAACTCATTCTTCACCCCTAGTCTCACACACTTCAGCTGATTCTCACTCATTTGTCATCACAAACTCAAACATTTGAAGTCAGTCTCACTCATTCTCCACCTCGGCCCGGGTCTCATACACTTTAATGGATTCTCACACATTCACGATCGCTGGTCGAAGAAATCTTGATTATTCTTGCTATTATGGACCTTAAAACCCGCGGTGCAGCCTTTATCACACACCTCGGAGGGAAACACAGAAAATTAATCTTTTTGTACAATTTATTTCCCCTTTGAAGACATAATCCAGGCCCAGGGAGCCCCCGCCCTTCCTCCCCTTTGAAGCTGGCAGGACAATGGGAGGGAGGATAATTAAAGATTACAAAGCAATCACCGTCTCCAATCCCTGTAATCACATTTGGGAGCTGAAGGAATAACCATAATCATAAAAAGAAAGGATGGAAGGGCAAAGAAAGAGAAGAAGGACAGGAAACAGGGAACAAGCGAGTCATGGGCGAGGGAAGAAGGGGTCTGATGGGGAAAGGGAGAAGCAAGAGATAGGTGGATAGAAAATTATTGATGAAAGAGCAGGGAGAGAGGAAATGGAGAGTGAAGAGAGTGAAAGGGAGACAAGAGATGCCAAACAGGAGCCATGAAAGAGAGGGGAGATATGACAGAGTGTTAGCTGAGAATGAATAGAGAGATAGGGGGAGCGGGTACGAGAAATCAGAGAAGGGACATTGAGAAAAGAGATGTCGAGGAAAGGGAGAAACAAAAAAGGGACACGGAGGCAAGAAAGTGAGGAAGATGTAGGAACAGTAAAGGACGACAAAGGGTTAAAACGGTAGGAGAAAATGAGGAATGAGCAAAGAGCAATGTGAGGAGAGTTGGGAGGAAGATTAAAAGAGAGAGAAATGTGAGACAGAATGGGGTATAAGGGGGAAATGAATACATGAAAAACTGACAAAGAGAGACGAAGAAAGGGGAGAGAAGATAAAAAGAAACAGGAAATATCAGAGAAAGAAGAGAGAAAGTACAAAGAATTGTAGGAATTGAACAACTAGGGGGTACGCAGAGTAAGGTGTAGGAAAGGAAAAGTAAAGTAAGACGAGAAAGGAAAACAACCAACAAAATAAGGGCACAATAAAATAATGAGGGAATAAGAGGAGAGAGAGAGAAGATAACATAAAAATCCAGAAGAAATAAAAACGACTGTAGATGTGCCAGAGAAAATAAAAGTGCATATGTGGAGTCAATCTTATTTTTGCTTTATCCCTTAGGTCTTTAGGCATTTTATGTTTGAAAAAGTATACAAATACAAGTGAAAATCTGATTGGTGAAAGCAAAGAAAATGTAACACAGGAAGGTAAACGGAAGGCAGGAAGTGAGGTGGGTGTGCGCAGGAAGAAAAGACACCCATGACTGCTTGTGAAAAAGACAAGGGGGCAAGTAACTACATATTATGCAGGGCTTGTAAGAACCGCTGTCTGGGCTCGACAAGTGATCTCACCAAGAGGTTACATACAGGGCTTTAAGTGGGATGAAAAAACTGGGGGGCACTCTCATAGGGACGAGGCCGCTGTAATTTAGGGCGCAGCTTAAAACACTTAAGCTAAAAATCTGTACTAAGCATAGTGTGCCTGCCGCCCCATTGGTATTTTTCTGCTTCTGTCCATTCATCCAAATATATAACGCAACAAGTAACATTACACCTACAACAAGCCAGGACTACTGGCTTTGTCAATGGTTGTAAATTGCATAAAATAAATAAGCAACAACTATGACTTTGTTGTATATAATACTGAAAATGCTGCCCTTCTTTTGGGCGACGTTGTGGCTAAGGCTAGTGCTGGCGACTTTCGAGCTGAGAAAGCAGGTTCGACCCTCACGTCTATAAAACTGAAAAATTAGTTTCTTTGAAGTTACATCAAAAGCAGTGACAGATGGTACTATTTTTTCCCCACCCTGAAGGTAAAAATGGAGAGCCTGGTAGGGACCTGTCTCGGCACCTGTTTTAAGAACTGCTGGTGCTGAGCACTGGCAGGACCTGGCCCACTTAAAGCCCTGGTTACATTGGAAGTAGGAGCATCGAGACCTACACCAAGGCATGAAGCACTATATAACTAAAAGGCAACAGCACAACAAAAGTGATGGGTAAGTCCTGGACTGAGCATTGCTGCTAAAGCAAACTTTTGCAGGTCAGTGCAAACCAAATCATACCCCGAATTCTCAGCAATCAAGATGGACACCGCATATTCAACTTTCAGACGAAAATGTTAGTCTATTGGACATCTTTCTCTGTTCTTTTTATTTATTCTTCATTCATTTAGAAGTCATTTCTTCATTGCTTCTCAGATGTTTGGGAATAATGCGCGTAAAACTGGTGTGAGAAGGTTATCCTATCCCACAATGCACAGCGATGGACGCCCTCTTTACTATAAGCAGAAAACAGGAAGAGTGCTGTCACTTCCTGTCCCAGGGAAAGCTCCGGTACTACCACTGCAATGGTTTGCTTCCAGTGATGCTAAAACACCGCTAGGGCCTAACTTAATACAAAGAGCGAAAAACAGGAAAAGAGCGAGAGAGCTGCAGTGAACAAGGAGAAAAGGGGGCGGGGGGGTCTAGGCGAGTCTGTGAACATGGGGACGAACGTACAGCGGGGTCTGCCGGGGGAGAGACAGGGAGGCTGACGGAGGGGCGGGAGGGAGAAAAGCAAGAGCAGAAACAGTTGACTAGGAAGAGAGTCCAAGACAGGCGAGGCGAGAGAGGGTCGAAAACGGAAGAAGAGAGGGCAGGAACTGCACAGAAGAGAGACAGAGGGGCAGATGGTCGAAAGAAGGCAGAGCAGGAACAGAGGAGACTGACAGGGGAGGTACAGCCCTGAAGGAAGAGAAACAACATGTTAGGGCGCGAGAGATGCAGGACCTACGGCTGTTAGAGAGTTGCGGGGGAGAGAAGGGGGAGAGGACCAGCTCAACAAACTGTGGATATGAGGAGAGTAGTGACTGCTGGGGAGGAAGGCTGGTGAGTGAGGGGCAGAGAGGATTCCACAGCACGAACAGAGACTGCAGCTGAGAGGGAAGGGGTGGGCGGCATGAATGTATTTTTGTCTCCTCATTAAAGATCCCGTGAGTGGGAGGAGTGGGTGGTTGCAGGGAGTGAGAGGAAGGGACTGGGGTATGCCTCCTCGCCGCAGTCACTTGCAGGCGATGATTAATGAGCGTAGAGTGGAATGGGAGCCAGTGAAGCAGTTCTGAATTTCTTCCTCTGCCCTTATCTTCTCTCCCAGGAGGACTTAACACGTTCTGGGCAGGGGTCATTTCTCTCAGGAAACAGCAACTATATTTTTTTTGCATACATGCATGCCAGAGGGCACCCTGAAAGCCTCCGCTGGATTTATCATTTGAAGGCAAGGCACCAGCCTCCTAGGACATATCGGTCACTGGACCTAGGGAGCACTGACTCTGAGAAACCACACCATCCGCCGTTCAGTTTGAAACTTCAATTCATATCAAGCTAAATATATAAACATATATACAATGTATGGTGGCATAGTTACCTTTCCATAATTTGTGTTTTTGCGTTCACTGCCAACATAAACACTAGATCACATCCACATTCTGCAACTACAAACACGTGTTAAGCAAATCAACATTTACTTCAGATCTTCCTAGCCTTGCTTTATCTTCTGTAGCCAACATGGGGAATTCTAAAGACTGGATTGTATGGTGGTCAGTGCACAAAATCCTCTGCAAGGGCCTTTCTGCTTTACCTCTGGCCAGTTCCTGTGTCTAGCCATAGAAGATCCCCCACTGTTGTCAGTTCTATTCATTACCTAGCTACTCTCCCACCTGGGTGTCATAAGTGAACATTACCTGCTCTACCACTCCTACCACAGTGACACTCCCAGCGCATCACAAGCTAGCAAAAACCACCAGAAGTCTAGAAAAACTACAGGTTATCAAAGAGTGTCCTGAGGCTCCTGGTCTCACCACCAACTGAAGAACCGACGACTCTACAATTCAAAACCTTACACTCAACCTGGTTCAGCCAATCACCCCAGCAACATGACAAATAGCTAAAAGTCAACCCTGAACTTAAAACAACTATCAGTGCCCGCTGCCTTATATGCAGCCCATCCAGCTACATCCATTGTTATGTGTTCAGCACAGCCAGATGCATCCACTAACCTGTATGCAGCGCAATGAGGCCCATCCTTTCTTTCTTCCTGAGGACCAAAGATACTAGTGGAAACCACCATCAGCTACAGACCCTCCTGTGTCAGTTCTTCTTTGACCTGCCTACACATCATACCGCCTATATCCCAGTACTATCCCTAACTTGACGTTTGTCTCCCCTTGTGTTGTCTTTGCATCTCATATTGTTGCCAAGCTACACTGTTTGTTGCATAACATGGGTGTGTTCCATCCTGGAATTTGGTTGTGAGGATTCAAACTTGAGAGAAGTTGAAGTCTGGCACAAGGAGGTGGCAGGTGCTTCCAAGGGTAGCTGTAAATAAACATGGGGGGAGTTTACCAGTGACCCCGAGGCAAGAACCCATACATTAGAGAACAGCATTGTGAGGGAACTTTATTACTGATGTGCCCACATATTGGTACGGACTGTGGATTTCAGCCAGTGAGTCCTTAAACCTGTGAGTATCAGAAAATGTGTTACTAGAAGTGCCGTGACACATTGTGGTGACTTATCGTAATGGTCACCTCACAAACTGCTTGTGGTACCTTATCCTCTGCAGGTATCCAGTAGTCGAGCACTGTAGTGACTTGGAACGACACATGCAAAAGCCATGCACTCTTGACGGAAGGCCAACACGCGATGCACAAGTACATATCAAGACACCAGTCATTCTAGGTGACGCCAGAAGTGGCATTTTCTTTGTATGTGCACTGCTGTACACAGAGGCACCATTAAGGGAACTTTCATCTGTGACTATTCGGTCATTTCGGAAGAAGTTAAAAACACTCCTTTTTGTGGAAGCCTGGGGCACAACCTAATCAATTATATCCTGACCATGTGCTAGGGTAGGGCTCTCTCTCACAGCGCTTAGAGACCTGACGGTGATTATGCACTTTACAAGTTACAATTACAATTACTTATACATATTACACTTTGATAAGTTGGTATTACTGCCTCATATGATCACCTCAAGTCCCCGTCACAGGCCAACACCTACATTTCCATGTGAGGTGAAAGATTCACACACTGTACTGCGTGTCAAACAGCTGTTGAGCTGTTCCTTTCTCTCTGATACTACTGCAAGCTCTTGAACGTTTTTTGTTGGCAATTATGTGCTGCCCAGACTTTCATGCTCCCTCTCGCTATAACGCCTTCATATCGACGCATGGTGAGTCTATTTATGAAATGGCCATAGAGGAAAGAATACTTCATGTACCACCTAGCTACTACTGAGGATGAGGTGTTTACACTTGTCAAGAAAAAGAACATAGTGCCATGCACCATGGGTCAGAAAGCCTTAGAATTTAGGACCAAATGAAATCAAAACAAAGACTGATGAAGAAACCAGTGTATTTAAAACTGTCAATGATGATCTTGATGCCTACTTTTCACCTACTGCATGTGCTGTCATTGATTAGTATAATTTTTTTCAGCAGAAACTAGGAGTGTCTGAACCGATCAATGACTATATGGCAGCATTAAAAAAGTTGGCAGTGATGTGCAAATTTGGGAATCTGCATGATGATTTTATTCACAATCAAATTGGCCTATCAGAGTCCTTGAGACATAATGGGATGCTCTCTTGCCATGGCTGTTATTTTATTACAGGGAAATGCCTCAGCACGGGGTAGGGTTCTGTCCCTTTGAACTTCTGCATGGCCACCCTGTCAAAGGGCCTCTCTGTTTTTGAAGGGGTGGGAACAGGCTCCCAGGAAATCTCCCAAAGATCCAGTAAGCTACATGTTGGTTCTCTCAACTTGGATGAAGTACTTTTGGAAGAAGGCCACATAGGACCTTGAGGCCAGCCAGGAAGTCATGAAACTCTGGCATGATCAGAAGGCCACTCTGATAAAGTTTCAACATGGCCAAAAAGTGTGGGGAATGGAGCCACTGGAGCCCCGGGCATTGCAGGACCAGTGGACCGGGCCCTATGAGGTCAAGGAGTGTGGAATCATCGAACTAGTGATCCACCAGACACCCCCAGGAACAATTTAAGGGTCCTGCATATCAACCACTTCAAGGCCCACTTTGAGAGGTCTGAGATCAGTATGATCTAGGTGACAGATGGAGTTAAGGAGGAAGACAGCAAAACTCTCCCCAAACTTCTCTCCTCTAAAGAGCTGGATGGTTCAATGAAGGGCCCCGAATCTCTCCATCTCTCTGACTCCCCACCAGGTGAGAGAATGCTGCCAGTTGCTGGATTAATTCTCCTCACTGTTCTCAGGCTAACCACTTGGTGCACTCATGACAATGACACATGGGGCAGCATGCCTGTCAAGAATAAAATCTACAGGCTGAGTAATAAAGTGAGACCTAGTATCAGGGAGGAAGTGTCTAAAATACTGGAGCTAGGGGTGATTGAGCAGTCCAACAATCCCTGGTCTAGTCCAGTGGTTCTGGTATCCAAGGCTGCCCCCCCGGGTCCCACCCCAGGACTCTGGTTCTGTGTGGATTACTGAGTACTCAACTCAGTCATCAAGACTGATGCTCATCCCATCTGCTGAGCTGATGAGATCATTGACAGGTTGAGAGCTGCCAAGTTCCTAAGGACATTCGATCTGACATCGGGGTACTGGCAGATTGCCTTACCAAGGAGGCCGAGGAGAGGGCTGCATTCTCCAACCCAGATGGCTACTTCCAATGTAGGGGGATGCCCCCACCACCTTCCAAAGGTTGGTAAACCTGGTCGTAGCTGGGTTGGAGGACTTCAGTGCTGCCTACCTAGATGAAATTCTTGTCTTCAGATCTAGCTGTGATGACCACCTGCACCACCTTCAGGCAATGGTTCAGATCCTGCAGAACACAGGCCTGACTGTAAAGGTCAGTAAGGGCCAGATAGGTCAGGGATCCATTGCGTACTTGGGCTATGAAGCTGGTGGAGGCAAAGTGCAGCTGGGGCTGCCAGTCAGTAATCCATTCCCATTGAGGGTATTGCACTCGCCTTTCTAAAAGGAGTAGACGTGCAATACAATCCTCTACCTTTGCCAAAGCCAGTTTTCTTTTATTTTTTTTCAGTATTGGAGCTGCTACCTTTTGTGTGCCCCTCCAACACTAATCGCTGCATTTACATAATAACAGCAACTGACCTGGGTACTGGGTCCATGGGTGTGAAGTTAGCCCTGCCCATAGAGAAATGAATAGCAGGGAGCGCTGCAGCACTCCTGGAATGAGCTCCCATGACAACTGGCAATGGATTTCATTGGGAGAAAGATGAGATGAAAATAGAAGGAAGGGACAGGAATGAATGTAAAGAAGTGAGGTGACTGGGGAAGTTAGGATTGCCACTTTATGCAGATAAAAGTACCAAATATTTTTTCAGTTCTGAAATCATAAATGGGCTTAGAAATTGTATTTTAACACAAATTTGTGTAAAGTCAAAAAGCTGGTGTATTTCTTGTTAACTTTAATAATCGTTGATATATATATATATATATATATATATGAAACCAGGATCCCAAAGAACGACCGCGGTGGGCCAAACAAGGGCGCAGACTCCAGTTGAAGATGCAATAAAGAGAATTTATTGTCTTAGCATGTCAGGATGACGCGTTTCGACCACAAGCCTGTGGTCTTGATCATATATATATCCACACAGAATCCAGTGAAGACGTTCTTTTCATACAAGAAAACGCCGTGGCCACAATAGCAAAACGTGTTTATTTTGCAACGTCTAGGTCCCGACGCGTTTCGGAGTTGCGTCACTCCTTTATCGTAGTCCCAGTCGGACATTATATTTTCCTTGAATAAGTTCATGAGTGAACTACTACTTGGCGTTTGTTTGAACATATTATGCACGGTTGCCTTGACCGTGGGGGGCAGCACCATCCTGGGATTCAAAAGGAGGCTGCGGTTGGAATTATTCTTACTCGTTATGCAGCACAGCGACTGACGGTGATTTTAACTTGCAGGAGTGTTTGGGGGCACACTAAGTGCATAATAATACTGTGAAATTGCTGTTTTCACTCACGGACCTATTTAAGGAAAATATAATGCTCCGAATGGGACTACGATACCCAGCATGCAAATGGATATAAACCGCATTCAGCGAAGCCCACCTGGGGCAGTATTTAATGAGCATGCCATAATCAATTGTTTCGGAACTTCCTGTGAGAGAAAGCATGACCTTTGAGAAAGAGGTGTTTACCTTGAAACGCGTCAGGTCAGAAATTGCTACCCTGAATAAAGAAGCAAGTTGTTTTGAAATAACCGGAAGGTCTCAGTTGTTGCCGTGTGCGCCCCCGAAGCTACTTGCCGTTATATATATTCATTGAAAAAACTAAAGGTTACAGGGACATAATAGTTAGGCTCAGGTTTTACTTGTACAAAACCAGTGAAATTCAGCACTCGCGCCCCCGCGATACACTGCTTATGACCTCACATATTACATCACTGATGACATGGTCAGTGACATCACTGATGACATCTCAAATAACATTACTGATGACAACACTGATGACATCATCCAGTGACTGTGAGTGTTTTAAAAAAAATGTTTATGAGTGTTAAATATATATACTAAGGTGTATTGGTGAATCAGTGGGTGTATGAGTGCCTGTATGGATAATTCAGTGGGTGCATGACTGACTGTATAAGTGAGTGATTAGATGTCTCACTAAGTGTATGGGTGTGAGTGATTGGTTGTGTGAATGTTGGTGTCTAAGTGGCTGTATGAGTGTGTGAGTGGGTACACGAGTGGTTGTATGGTGACTTATTGTTTGTCTGAGTATCTGTATGGGTGTTTGTGTGTCTGTGTGGGTGGATGGGGGTATGTGTGACTGCCTGTATGGGTGAGTGAGTGGGTGAGTCAGTGGCTGTTTGGGTTAATGAGTGTGTGTGTGGCTGTGTGGGTGAGTGGGTGTTTCAGTGGTATATGGGTGAGTAACTGGGTATGTGAAAGGGAGTATAGGTGAGTGATGGGGTATATGAGTGACTGTATGGATGAGTGAGGGAATGTAAGAGTGGCTTCATGGGTGAGTGTGTGAATGTGTCAGTGACTGTATAAGAGAGTGAGTACGTGTTAGTATCTGTAAGAGTAAGTAAGTGGGTGTGTGTGTAACTGTATGGGTGAGTAAGTGGCTGTGTGATTGACTGTATGAGTGAGTGAGTAGGTGCGTGAGTAGCTCTATGGGTGACTGACTCAGTGTGTCAGTGGCAGTATTGGTGTATGAGTGGATATGTCAGTGGCTGTATTAGTGAGTGAGTGGATGGGTGAGTGAGTGGATGTGTGTGTAGATCTATAAATCAGTGAGTGGGTGTGTAAGTACTGGTATGGGTCTGTGAATTTGTTTGTGAATGGTTGTATGGGAGTGGGAGTGGGTGTATGAGTGGTTCTATGGGGGTATGAGTGGGTGCGTTAGTTATATTGAGGATGATGTCATCAGTGATGTAACCAGTGATGCCATTTGAGACGTCATCAGTGATGTCACTGACCATGTCATGGGTGATGTAATATGTGAGGTCATAAGCAGTGTATTGCAGAGGCATGTGTTATAGTTAGCTTAGCTAACTATAACTGCTAAATTTCACTGGTTTTGTACAAGTGAAACCTGAGCCTAACTATAACGTCCCTCTAACCTTTGTTTTTTTCAGTAAATTTCTAAGTTTTTTTTAAATTCCATTTCCTAACTATAATGTCCCTGTAATCTCTGTTTTTTCCAGTGAATTTCTTGGTTTTTTTAAAGTAGTAATGGCATTTTCAAAATGGTGGAGAAAGGGGGCAGGCCTCTGACCAGGTATCAGGAATCCCTCTGTGTAGGACTTACAGAAAGTACCAGCAGGGCTTCTTGGCCCCCAAGGTCCCTCAGGATCCAAGAGGACTTCATTCCCCAACCAGCAGTGCGCCTGGAGACATGTTTGCAGAGTGGTGGAGAAAGGGAGCATGGCCTCCGAAGACCTCTTAGCAATCCTGCTGTGTGGAACTTACTGGAGGTAACAATAGGGGTTGTTCATCCCCAAGGACCTTCAGCAGCCAAGGGGACTTCATCCCCTAACTAGTAGTGCGGGGTCCGGCGTTTCTTTTTCTTTTTCTTATTCTATTTTTTTAATTTACGAAAGGGGGGCTGCATGGCCCCCTTCCCTGGGCCGATTTTGGCCCCAGGGACCCCATCCCCCAGGGCTGGCCACAATACTGAGTGCCTTGGTCCCACCTAGGGCACCCAGTCATTTTCGTTGGGTACCGCAGGGTGAGCCTGAAGGCCCTCACGGTCCCTGCCAGCTCCCCACGTCCTGCAGGAGCCGGCATTGCTTTTGGACAGAGAGAGCTGCTGAAAATGCAGCTCCCTCTGTCCATAAGAAATTCTGCTCCTCTTCGTGCAAGCAAGCGCATTTTACATGCTGTCGCTTGCATGAAGCGAAGCAGAGTCTGCAATGGCTAAGCCATAGCGAACAGCTTTGTCCTCGGGGTGGGCACCCTAGGACTTTGCAGGAGTCGCCATTATTGGCTCCATTATTGGCTCCAGGAGGGGGGCCGCGCTGCACCTCCTCATTCTGTGATTTAGCCCTGGGGAGGTGGTGGTCCCCGGGGCTGCAGTGGGCCGAGTGGCCCCCCGCATTCTATTTGGTTAAAGCCCCAGAGAGGTGGCAGTCCCCAGTGCTGTGGGGGGGGTCCGTGCAGCCCCCACATTATTTACATTTAAAGCCCCAGGGAGGTGGCAACCCCCGGGCCGTGGGTGGGGTCTGTGAGGCCCCCGTCACATTCTTTTAGCATAAAGCCCTGGGGAGGTGGTGGTCCCTGGGGAAATATTCAGCCCCAGGAGGGGGGGCTATGCGCCCCCCGCATTATTAAAAAAATGCCCCCGGAACCTGGCCTACCCGGGGGCGGATAATGAATGAAGCGCATGAGCCCACGCTTAGTTTGCTTTAAAATTATAAATTTGGATGCACGGATCCCAGTGAAATTTTTTTTTAAAATGCTTTTTTTGGACCTGCGGGGACCTCCTCAGGAGGCCTAGGGGGTAAGGGTGTTTCTACCCTGCCCCCTTTTCTTTTTTACATTTATTGTGGGACTTGGTTTAACCGAGTCCCAGGATGGCTGCCAACACTTCCTGGTTAAAGTGTTGGCAGCCAATCAAATTTCAGTAGCATTTCAGTGGGATTTTTGGCTACCAGATATTGTTATTTTTTAACTTAAATATTTCTAAAACTACTGAACATATTTACACCAAATCTCAAAAAGCACGCTTTCTGGACCAACATCTAGCTTTCTGCCAAATTTGGTGTAATTCCGTTCAGTGGTTCGGGCTGCAAAAATCCCCATAGAGATAACATGGAAAAAAAACGTTTTGGGACCCCCCTTTTTTCTCGGCCCCCGCTTGACGAATCACCTCGAAACTTTCAACACAGCAGCTGAACCAAAAAGGAGACGTTTTTTGAAAATATCATCAAGCAGCGCCAAAGTTATTGGCAAAACAAAAAAACTCTTTTCCTACGGAAACTTTGGTCCTAACTATAACTATAGTAGGCGCACAAACACACAAAATATTTTTGTACTTTTGAAGTGATTAAGTAATTTATGATTTTATATACATCAAAGAGGAAAAAATATCAATACTAATTTACCAAGTTTTTTTTTTTGCAAGCCTTTACTTAAAAATACAGGCCATGACAGTAAGTGTGCTCTATCAATACAAATAAGGAAATATAGCACAACAAAATACTTGCCAGGTGGCAAACTTAGGGGATGAGTACAGCATGGAAGAGAGAAGAGAAGGCAAGTGTGGAAAGAAACAGTGAGAAAATGTAAGAGACTTGTGGAGACAGTAAGCGAGAGGTAGGAGTAAGAGGGATAGAACCAGCGAGAGAATGTTAGAGGATGAGTAGAGATGAGAGTTGAGAATGGAGAGGAAATGTGGATGTAAAGGCACTGAACCAGCAAGAGACAGGAAGAGCCTGGCCATAGGGAAAAAGTCAGAGGCAGTGCTTTAAATCGGCCGGTACTCCCAGGTACTAAGTACCGGCAGCTCTTATTTTTATCAATCTGAGTACCGGAACTTCTCTACTGCCAAGGAGAGTATCGGTACTCAAGAAAGGTAGGCTCATTGGCTGCTAGTGCTGGTGAGCACTAGGCAGTCAGAGGGAAACCTGTCTCTGACAGCCAAGGCGCTCTGTAGTCCTGAGCTGAACCGCAGCTCAACTATTCAGCGTGAGCTCATTTGCATGATGTCCCTGTGTTCACCATCACACTGTTTTGACAGTGGAGGGTCCATATAGGCCCTGTGCTGTTAATCACATTCACACTATCGTGTGAATTTGTGCAAAAACAGGTATTCAGGCAGCCTGCTGTCAGTGGCAATTAAGAAAGCCATGGAAGGTAAGGAGTTTAAAATGGCTTTAATGCCACCTGAGACTTTGTGTGAGTGTTTGCTTATGTCTGTGTGCTTGCCTGCTTGCGTCTGCGAGAAAAATGAGAGAAAGAGGGAGGGAACCAGGACGCTCTCAGGAGATATTTTAAAAGAAATGTGTGGAATGCTTTTGTGTACATGTCTGTTTTTTTTTTTCTGTGTGTCTGCACGCTTATAGTATTGTGCCAAACAACAACAAAATAACAGTATGGCATTAAGAAGCTGCAAATAATACAAAACAAAGAAATGTTAATATATCATCATGTCTGGTTTTTATTTTGTGTAATGAGTTAACCTGTTTTGTTTACATAAACACATTTCTCGTGTTTTGATATATGCTGCAACTGGTATAGATATCATTAAGTATCATCATGTGGGACCCTTAGCCCTGCCCATTTGCCGCACCTCTAGCTCATTTTAATGAGTACCTGCACTTATTTTTTCCCATTTAAAGCACTGGTGGTAACCCTGACAGAAACACTTTCCCCTGGCTGCTTTATCTTTATGTACTCTCCTCTCCATTCTCAAATAACCCCTGATGGCCAGAAACACATAAACACCTGCAAGAGAGGCATAGATCCTAGAAAACTGCACATTCAGAGGTGGCCTTACCCCTAATGTTGCACATGGATCAGGGTTAAAGGTCATTACCAAAGGTCATGTCTCTATCTCCCATCAGCAGAAGGTGGACAGACTGTGAAAGGTTCCTGCTCCGACAGCCGTTCCATTAGTGGGAGCTTGCATCCTCCTCGCACCACGACCAGTATGGAACAATGTGCATGTGTGGTGGTGGAACAATTTTGATAGTGGTAGGTGCAATCAACGTTATTTCATTAAAGTCATAGGGATTGTGAAAAATCCAAGTGTCACTCAAAGAACAAGTGTAACAAATGTATTTAGCAGGAGAGTGGTAACCATGTAGTATATAGCTGTTATTACTTTTGGAGAACACTGTTGCAAATATATTGCTAGAGCTTGGTGTAGTAGTGCGATTTCATTTACAGACAGCACATTTTCCATTGAAATGGCCACTAAATTTGCTCATACAGTTCTACTGATAAAAAGCGCACAAATGATAATGTGTGGAAATCAGGTTTAAGGAAATAAGTAAAGAGCCTTGATTTCTTTAGATCCTATTAAAATATTGGTTTCCATCACACTTCAAAATTACAAAACAAATGTGCTTAATTTCTCCCTTCTTTACTGCTGATACATTCTGAAACATTTGTACAGTTCATTTACAGGTATCTAAATTGCATTGTGTGTGTTAAAGAAAAAATGACATCCTGCAACCTTTCCTTTCACACTCCATATACCCCAGCCAGATTTCCACATAGTTCACTTTATAAAAACCGCGTCACTTTGCAGTCAGAAATAGTAACACCATTCTCTATGTCAAAAGAATAAGCAGCCATTTTCCAGAATCCATTGCCTGAATTTGACCTCTGCCTTTGAAGCACAGCAAATGTTACCAGATAAAAACTGAATTTAAAGGCATCTTTATTGCTCATTCACTCTCTGAACACCAGTATGATTATTTTGGGGGTGCTGCAGCGCCCCAAAACCCTTAGGTTCCGATACCTATGGGTCACAGCAGTTAAGACTTCCCTCAGAACCAGAGACAGTAGCAAGGCAGGCTTCCTTGGAACATCACTCGCAGTAACATTGCGAGTGCAAGCAATCTTCACTCGGAGAACCCGCCTGGAAGGAGCACTAACGGTGCACGCTTGCCTTATAATCAGAACGGGTACAGCACATGTATCACTGAGGCAGACTTCTTTTACACACACAAAACAGGTTCACCTCGAGCAGCAGTAGCATAACCTTCCCTCTTACAATGAACAAATACTGTTCAGTCAATGGTCCAAACATCATTTACTTGCATTTTTCAACAGCAGAATACGCTTCTCTCGCACGTGGGCAAGTCAAGCAAGTTGCGAGCCCAGCTGAGGCGTAATGCCTGGTTCTGACAGCATGCCAGCTGATTTCACAAATTATAATAAAAGGGAATGTTCTGTTGTGTATGTCTGCAGCAGAGCGGAGCTGCATTTGCATGGCTCAAGAAAGACTTTAGAGAAGGCAGAGTTCTCTTTGTTTTGTTAACCAATAGTAATTGCTGTTAATGAGGTGGTGACCATCTCCCTGTTATTTAGGTTAGGGGAAGGTTATGATATATCAATATAAAAATAGTCTCCTTCCTTTCCTTATGCTTAACTTTGAAACTTTTTCAAGAAAGACATGTTGATATTTCATACATTCATCTTGTCAGATTGTAATAACCTTCATTAGTGAATTTATTGAACAAAGTGTACCAATTTAGATCATTAAATAATTTGGCGCAATCCATAGTTCTTTGGGTGTATAAGGGATAGAGTAGGAAATATTCATCTAATGCCTGATATGCACAATGTTTTACCCAAAATGCTGGTTTCTCCACTTAACCAGTGTCTGATCACATGTAAATTACTTTCAATTAAGCACCAAATCTGAGACCTCCATGCAAGTCGTCCTTTATCAAGGTAGTGCCCCGGGCAGAAAGAAATTGGCGCACTTACAGCAGGGAGCCCTTTTTAGGTTTCGCCTAGCGATGCAGCGCAGCTGCTCGCTTGGCGAGAGTATTGTTGTCGGTTTCTTTTGCGAAGGGGGACAGGCTATGTGCACGCGATTCTAAGACAAGACATGTGCACGCGTACGGCTGAAGAGACAGGCTATGTGCACGCGATTCTAAGACAAAACATGTGCACGCGTACGGCTGAAGAGACAGCAGATGTGCGCGTCCGGAGGACAGGAGCTGTGCACGTGTACGGCTGGGCTCCCTTCCTGTCTCTGCGTACGCTTCACTGCGTGCAGTAATAACAGGGCATATGTGCTTTCACTTTAACATAATTCCGCTCCTGCGGATGCTGTATCTTACACACCGCTACCAACCAAGAAACAAAAGGCTGCTAGAGATATTATGCGTTACCAACTAAGAAACAAAAGGCTGCTAGACATATTACGCGTTGGAACAGACAGCACATTTTGGCGTCCGGAGGACAGGAGCTGTGCACGTGTACGGCTGGGCTCCCTTCCTGTCTCTGCGCACGCTTCACTGCGTGCACTAATAACAGGACATATTATGGTGGATGCCGTAGGATAATAACCTTGAGAGGGCTCCGGAGCCGGCAGCATGACCGAAAGCCTCGGCGTTAGAGTAGAGGAGTGGCCTGCCTGCCGCCCGGGACTTCTCCGATTCCTGAACATACCTAAAGGTAAGGCCGATTGTTTTCTATAAAAGCCCATAAGCTGCGACAAACGCCTTTCTTAAAAAAGTAGCACTCACGGTCGTCCATTTTCGGAAAGCCGTCTGAAACTTTACTCCGTTCCGGTTCCAGGACTTTCGGGGCAGGGGGCAGAAAGGAACAAATGTGTGAGGTCCCAGTCTATTACAACGTTACCGCCGGCATTTTAAAAAGCTGCGGGAAGGAGACACAAGGTGGGTAAGATGCACTCTCGGGTGTGCGGCGCTGGCCCAGAGGTGTGAGGTCTGCCTCACTCCCGGTCGCTGCAGGCTGCTATGCACTGCAGGCTGCCTCCGTGACCGCCACAGGTCCAGTGCTGCGAGAGTGTGCTCCAGGCACCAGGAGCTATCCACTGAGGACAATATAGAAGGAGAGGTGGGGGACAGCCAATGACAGCCATAAATGAATCAGCCAGGTGATGCCTTGCAGGTGGGTGTGAGTGCGCCTGGTGAAGGGGGTGCCTACCCTAGACCTTGTACTTAGAAGCTTTGAAATGCTCACTTATGGTATATTGGACAACAGTTGTGTACAGAAGCCTGTGCATTGGGCTGTCAGAGACGGAGCGCCGTGCACTCATGGGAATCTTTCTGCTACCAGTTAATAATAAACTGTGGAAAAAACGCTTACAGGACCCTTTATGGCCTGTGTTTATAGGGACCTTTGTGGCGTGCTCCTATGGGATCCTGAGTCATATTCACTTATAGAAGGACCTGCAATAGGTACTACTGATGATTGGTGCGGCAGACATAGGTGAACGCCTGAAAGACACACACCAGAGGAAGCCTATATGCTATTAGCGTTCGCAGAGAAATAAAGCTGCATACGCCCAGGGGTGGTGGCCGCCTAGACATGGAGTGAGCAGTCCCGGGGCCTCCTGCGGTTCTCCGTTGTTGTGGGTGAACCACTGAAAGCTGGAGCCAGGCTCGAGCCAGAGGCCCAGCTCTGGCCCGCTCGTGGTCCTCAAGGACCTTCGAGCCAAAAATGAGCTTTCATGAGCCTTCTGCCAGCCCCCCACGCATTGACCTCATGCGCCAAGAATGAAAGACGAAGCACTAAGCTTTGAAGTAAAACAGGAGAGAAAAAGAAATACGCATTTAGTAGCTGAATTGCAGAATTTGAAAACCGAAAACCTGAGATCGATACCAACTTTTCCACTTGACCAGACTGTGTGATCCTCGACAAATATTTAATTTCACTTAGCCTCCTTTTTTTCACTATGATATATGAAAGTACCTTCAAATATGTGAGTTCAGGGATTGCACTGTACAAAAACCTGTTGTATTTGATTTAATAGACTTTAATGTTGTTCCTTTTATTATAATAATTATAAGTTAAGCTTCAAATAGCACTTACGACTGCAGACTTGCCTCTTAGTTCACTAATGGCTTTGCTGAGAGGAGGGGGCAGGAATGTTTATAAATTCATGTTTTAAAAAAAGACACTTTTAATAAATGCCTCTCAATGAGTGACGACATCTGATGTACTAAGGTGAAACGCTATTTTGAATAGACGTTTTCATACTTTAAGATCAGTTGTTGCATGATTTGCATGCCGGATCTATTCTTGCCTCGGCTCCTCCACAGGCTTTTACAGCCAGAGCTGACCCATGGCTCATTCCTCCCCTTTAATGTGTTTCTCACCCACCTCTGCCTCCCTGCTGCATGAAGCCTGGTGGTGCTGGGGTAAGTCACTGCAGGCGTCGCTCGGCATGGGCCTGTCGGATCATTCGCTGTTAACTGGGTCCCAGCAGCTGACCGCGTGCCCTACCTCTGAGACAGTGCTGCTGGCTAGTGGAGTTATTGAATTTAAAGTTACAGATGCCCTGCACGAGCTCCACAACTAATCATAACAACACTGAACTCTCCTTTACCCCTGATGACCCAGTCGAGCGGCAGGCAAAGGCATCAGGTAAATGCTATCAGGATCTTTGTGTAAAAATAATTTTTGGGAGTTGGTACAGAGCTCAAAATAGCTGTCAGAATTGCGTGACAGTGTTGTGACAGTGAGGGTATGCGCACACAGTGGTCAAAATGTATAAAAAAATAAAAAAGTATGGGAACTGTGATGCTGCGCACAATGTGGGCGGGGTGGGTGAGGATAGAGGCTGGATCAAAGGCATGGCTAAAAAAAACAGAATATTCTGTAATTTTTTTTCGGTCTTTCACCTTCAGATAGCTACATGTGGAATAACATACAGCTTAAATTAACAAGCATTTCCAATGCAACAGGTCTCGCATTTACGCGAGTTTGAGCTATTGACATTGTGAATGACAATGCCTTTTATTTATGTTTTGGTTTTTGAAACATAAATAAAACTCATTGTCATTTACAATGTCAATAGCTCCAACTCGCGTAAATGCGAGACTATTGCATTGCAAATGCTTGTTATGTTCAGAGGTAGGTTCCTGGCTGATTCCATAAGCATTATGACTGGCCTTGAGTACTCATCTCTGCACCTCCCCCAACTCACCAGAATCTCTCCCAGATTAGCTCCTCACGCTGGTGCCAAGGTGCTTGTATGGGGAGAGTATGTATGGTAGTGGGGGGTGCGAGTGAGTGCAAGAAAGTAGGCTGATGGGGTGTAAAAAACGACGCCTGCAGTACGGAAGCCAGGTAAAAGGCACTCTGCTGTCTGCATGACATTAATGCAGACAGCTCCTTACACCCCTCTGAAGATGGCGCCCTGGGCCTGCGCCCAGCTCGCCCATACCAAAAGCCGGCCCAGCTGCCATGAAGAAATTTAGTTCAGGATGTGTTCCGTATACAAACCTCAGTTACGTATTGTTTAAAATAGATAATTTTACCTGCATACAACAACAGCATTACCCATGTACACTGTGCACACATCAAAGTGACATTTCTTGGTTCACTCATGGCAGTGTTGTCATAGCACTGGAGGAGGGGAAACCTTCACGTTCGAAGGTAATTTCTTTCAACAGATTTCAATCCACTGATGTAATGCACTAAAATGAAACACGATTTCAAGAATAAACCTATTTTTAATCTGTAAAAGTCTTTGGGCTAAATCATGAAGGGCTGCGGTGGTGCAGTGCATACGGTGCACCTGTTTTTTGCATTTGAGGTGTTTCGAGTCCACAGCTTTAATTTGTTTGAGTTAATGCCCGAAATGCGGACAGCACAGTCAGAAACGGCGAGCAGAAATGTCCTCTCACTGTTTCCGGCCTCCTCTGTGTAAAATGCATGCATTAACTCGTAGAAATTCTGAGTTATGTGTATATACTTTGCACATCTCAATCGCAAAAAAAGGTGCGCAGCAGCGCCGTGCAATGGACACGGCTCGTGATCCGGGCCTTTATGTTTTCACGACATTCGCTGTAATATCTGATAGTTCTCAATCTTTTGATGGCTGTGGTCGGGCGTGGGCTCGTACAGCCTCGGGGTGAGCTTTGGGTCGGCCCGCCCACCTCTACAGCGGCTTTCGTCCTGTGTGCAGTTCAGTCAGTTTTTCAAGCATCCTTCATGCACACGTACAGAAGCAGACCATGCTTCTCTCACACAGTGAACAGATACGTAAGCGCAAGCTTCCCTGTGACACCCAGAATAGACCCAGGTGCGCCCGCCGCAGGAGCGCGCGCTTCTTTCACAGAGCGAGCACACATGCCTCCTCGCTTGGTAAAGAGCTGTCAGCCTGTCCCGGGGATCTGCTGACGCAGGCAGGGAATGAGGAGCAGCTGAAGCCGAAGAGCTTTTAAACATTTATAAATACGTGACACAATGATAAGCAGAGGCAGGGAGCGTCGAAGCCCGGCGTCCAATCAGAAGCCAAAGCGGGCTTTGTTGTTGAGCCCTTTACTCCGCTGTATTCTGCTCATGTCCTACGACTTGTTAAAATAGGATTCGGGCCTGTCAGCCTCGTCAGGTCAGCACAGGAGCGAGCGGGGCTGCAGGGGTTTTCGTTTGAATTCTTTTATTGTAATTGACAGGTGAGACGAGTGCATTCTTAAATTCCCAAGAGCCACAGGGCTCCAGCCTGTGGGTTGCGTGAGCCCGAGGGTACTTTGGTACCGGAAATGTGTTACTCTGTGCCCCCTCCCCCACTTCTACCTTTCCTTCTTCAAGACCAGAAATTCGCGTTAGGACCTCAATCTACCCCCGAATTCAAAAACAATCTCCGCTGGGAGGATGGCACCGACTGGGGATGCTCCTCTGATGGCCCATTTCGGGGGGTTTTCCTCTACGTACAAACCTGCTACTCTTCCCCAGGCCGCCTTCTGTTGAGAGTATGGAATTGTAACATTTATGTAGTGCCTACTACCCCGAAATGGGGTGTTGAAGTGCTTGCCTTCGTTGAGTGTATGGTGTGTGGTTGAAAGAGTGCTGTCTTTGTTTTGATCCTATGTGGAAAGTGTTTCCATGTGGTGCGTGAGAACCACCAAGGTGCAGTTATAGTGTTATGGGATGCAGTGCTTAGCAGTATGGTGGAAGAAGTGTGAGGGATAGGCCCGCAGCTTATGGTTTTTAGTGAGCTGGCAGCTTTGAGCAGCTCTGCAGGTCCCTATGTGGCATTTTATAGTTAACTGATTACTGTACTGGTTTGGCCATTCAGAGATGTGTTTAAAGTTTATGGTCCGGAGCAGGCATAAGTTAAAGGGAGAAGTGGGGGAGAGATCTCCTGGGAGGGACTTTGTTAATATCATCCCAAATATGATTGTCATTGTGAGATGCCTAGAAGTGGTCATAGTATGTGCTAGTCGGGTCCTACAGTCAGCTGAGGCGGAGGAGCGTCGCCCCACTGCTTTTCAGCTGTGCAAAAAAGGAAAAATAAAATGATAATAACACAATGTTACCAGTTTTGGGGCAGGGCGGGCGGGGATTGGCTGTCGTCATAGCCAGCAAAGGGGGGGGGGAGTGGTTGGTGCACTTAGGTGCGCATGACGGTTTGGCCGGCAGTCTTGGGCCAGCCAAATAGTCACGCGCACTTAGCATGTTCTCCACTCAGTTGTATTGCACAGCCTGGGTGGAAAACATGCACAGGCTCACACTACCTGTCTGAGCGCCAAACCAGGCCACTCAAACCAATCAGAACACTGCTGACATGCTGGTGACAGCATTGTCGTGGTTGGCTTTGGGGAGCCTGGGTGCTTCCTGCTTCCGGGAAGAGAAGCGGAGGGGAGATGATGGAGGAGAGACGACAGCTGTGCAGAGGTAAGTGAAAATAAACATTTTTCCACCCCACTTCCCCGCCCGCTACCCCCCCACCCCTTCCATACCAGCCGCCACTGTCTGCAGTGTTGGACTAGAGTCCTCCATTGGCCAGCACTATATGGAAGACCTTCAGTTATTCTGTGCCTGTTCAGTTGGTGATGGGTGGTTTATTGCTGTGGAGTGATATAGCACTGGGTGATGGATATGACTATTAGCATCTCCCCCACCACTCCCTCTTTTTCTTGTTTGATAAAATGTGCCCTAATTAATTTCTTGAAAATAACACTCGTATTCACTGCTCTTTGAAGTGGCAAAATGTTGTTTGAAGCACTACTTAAAGCATGTTATTTGCAGTATTTTTTTTATACATTTAATATGCATGGCTGCATAGGAAGGATAATTCACATCAAGAGGGTCAGAATGGTGATGCACATGGAATAGTGTATGCAGTAATATAACAGCCAGTCCCTGGGCTGCCCCGTTAATAAACCCAGAAACTCTGGCCACAGGTGAAGTAACTCTATTTCCTGAATGCATTAGGATACTAAATTAAAGCCTGGAATTGGAGCATTGCCCCTATGACATGTCATCCCCTGTGTGGATTCCAGATGACCAGTTACAAATGTGTTCTACTTTATCCAGTTACCATGCATTAAGTTTCAACATTTTTATATCACTTACACACTTTTTCGATAGGGCAAGTGGTGTAAGCTTGATGGGTGTTTGAAATCAAGAGGCTTATCACACACAAACTTCTTGCAATTCTTGCAAAAAGTATTATAATTATGCGCAGTTTGCAACATTTTCTGCACTTGTGGCTTTACGTTAAAATTGGAACTTCCTTGAACCTTTTTTAGTAGTTGCGGAAAAAAAAGGAATCCAACGTCCATCCACTTTCAAAGTTGCAAGGAAACGGTTTTAAGGTAAACTCACGAGAGAACAGCAAATGCATTTTTCGCACCATCTATCACTGATTGGAAAATATTGCAGTAAGTCTGGTAAAAACGCAGGGAAAGCAATAAAATCAGCAAAGAGCAAGGCATGTCATCGAGATTTCCACCAGACTTAACAGCGGAATAAAAACGTATCAACTCAGGTTAGTGCACGTTAATAGCGTAAGTTGGTATTTGCACTTTTTCACATCAATGTACAAAGAATCAACGCATTATGGGAATTATCAAGACAGCAAGCGAGAGGAGTAATTATGCACAAAACTTGTTCAGCAACTTTGATTACAGAAGGAAAAAAACACTGGCTAGTAATGTAGTATACATGTAGAAAGGGGAACAAGTCAGACAAATAGCAAAGCAACATATATCTAGGACAAACCAAAGCCAACTTAAAATCATTGCGAGAATCTGGTTATGAATCAGCAGGTATTTTGAAGGGGGTCGTGTACATATAGCCATTTCGTTGTTAATTTGGTATTTTATGTAAACACTAGAATTTCCCTTGATATTTTCAAATGGACATTTACAGTCTGATGCGTAATAAGCCATACGCCTGACTATGTCGAGTAGCAACTGGCATTTCCACCAGGTGCTTGGCTAGGAGCAGATATTGACTCCATCTAAGCATGAAAATGTTGGAGTGCCAGTTAATGAGGCGTTTTTCAAAGATCTGGTCACTTTCACCTCAGTAAGCAGTTGACTAGGCGTGCGTGTGTGTAATATCGAAGCATCACAGCACGCAGTATTAATGGTGAGAAGCTTTATTCTTTAACAGAAAGAAAGCTCAGTACTATCTAGTAAGCCTGGGCCAAACCGTCTGCCCTGGAATCCGGAACACAGTCTGTGTTCCAGATTCCAGGCAGCGCCAGCTAGACACCACACATCCCCCTTCGTTAACAGATAAACAACAACAGCATAAAACAAAATGAAGAGAAAATATATATATATATGAAGCAACAAAAGAAAAACAATGCAATACAAAAATGGATTATATTACAGTAATAATAATATGCAATAATGAAATGCAAATAAACATCACTTGTCTAAAAGATAGTCTTTACACCAGACTGGACGATGACATTGTCTTTGCACACGATGCCTATTAGGATTGTCCACCCGCTGGGAAACAACTTTCCCCCCATTGGTTCCATTGCGTGAAAGCTTAGGAGACACCTTAACAGACAAATCAACAGATTTCTCAGAAGGCCATAACCACTGAGGGACCTTCACCACCTTAGACAAACTCCACACTTTCCCATCAGACAATTCAACAACCTGACGGCCAACTCTGACCACTTTCAAAGGTTGGGAAAACCGAGACTCACCAGATCTAATAATTCTCCCTTTCTTCACTCGTACCCAATCATTAATTCTTACAGGGGAAACAGCACCACTATGTCGGCAGTCGCGAACAGACACGGATTCCTGGTTATCATTACACAACAAATCTCTCATCCATGCCTGACACAAGTTACACACACACTTCCTTCCCCTCATTTTCTCAAAAGGAGACAGATCACCCACACTCCTGGGGGTATTCCTATAACTCCAAAGAATCTCTTTGATGGATTGATGACAATCCTTTCCATTAGAAATGGCAAGCTGTAGCCCCTCTTTGAACACTTTGATCCACCTCTCCACAATTCCATTGCTCTGGGGATAATATATAGATGAACATTTGTGAACAATGCCATGCCCATCAAGAAAATTTTTCATCTCAATGGATGTAAATTGCACACCATTATCAGTGTGAATGGATTCAGGAAAACCCTCTCTTTCAAAAACACTATTCAAAAACTGAATTACAATTTTCGAAGTAATATTGGAAACCAATTTGATTTCAGGCCACTGAGATAACTGATCAATAAGCACTATGGCATAAACGGGATTGTGCCCAAGACAAATTGGACCAGCAATGTCTAAGGAAACAGACTGCCACACACGGACCAGTCTGGAAACGGGGAGACGTTCATAAGGAACTGTCTTTTGAGATTTATCGCTAATACAACATTCCATACAATCCCTGACCTTACGCTTAATAGACTTGTCCATGGCAGGCCACCAAAATTCACTTCTAATCCTCCTTTTCATACTAGTCATCCCAGGATGTCCTTCATGTGCCATTTCTAAAATGGTCTGTTGCAACCCAACGGGAACCACAAGTTGTAAACCCCTCATCAATACGTCATTCTTGAAGGATAATTCATGTGCTACGCGAAAGAAAGGAAGAAGACTTTCAGCAATGTCACCCTTCTTTGGCCATGAAGACCTGAACAACTGAAAACTTCCTTAAGAACAACATCGTTATCACATGCTAATTTCCACTCATCCTCTTGTATGCAACCTTTGGATACTTCACATATGGAAATCACTTTTTCTGAATCATCATCATCTTCAACATTGTTATCATCCGCTACAGGTAATCTTGAGAGACAATCCGCAAGAATGATCTTTATCCCGGGAATGTACTCTACCTTGAAATGGAAGTATTTCAGCTTGTATTGCCATCTGGCAATCCTAGATGTAGCTCTCCCACACCCTTTCGTTGTGAATAGGTCAACCAACGGACGGTGATCAGATCTAACTTTGAACACAGTGCCATATACATACTTACGGAAATATTCAATGCCCCACCAACAAGCCAGGGTTTCTTTTTCAAGAGTGGAATATTTGCACTCAGCACCTCTTAATGGTCTAGATGCAAACCCAATGGTGACTAGATGCCCATTATGATTTTGCATCAAAACAGCACCTAGACCAACATTGCTGGCATCCGAAACAATCACAGAATCATAGGCAGTGTTAAAAGTTGCCAAAGCAGGTGCTGAAGCAATACAACCTTTAAGTTGCTTGAATTCGTTAGAACAGTTTTCGTCCCACAAAAATGACTTATTTTTCTTCATCAAACATCTCATATGTACAGTTTTATCAGCAAAAACAGGTATAAATTTAGCATAGTATTCGGCAAGACCTAAGAAAGATCTAAGTTGATCTTTATTTAGAGGTTCTGGAGCTTGTTCAATGGCTCTAATAAGATTTTGCTTGGGAGAGATACCATGTTTGTCAATGGAATGGCCTAGATAATCAACTGACGATAGACCAAACCTACACTTATCTTTGGTTAAAGTGAGCCCATTGTCTTGTAATATACACAAAACTCTATGAAGAATATTGGTGTGTTCTACTGAATTGGAAGCGAAAACCAGAATGTCATCTTGAAAATATAAAACATTTTCGATGTTTTTAAATAGCTTGTGCATCAATCTTTGGAACACAGAGGATGCAGATATTAACCCAAACGGCATCCTCTTGTACCTAAAAGCTCCTTCCGAGGTGATAAATGGCGTAAGATGTTTGCTATCGTCATGAAGAGCAATCTGATGATATGCATTAGATAAATCAAGAGTTGAAAATATCGATGCCCCTTTAAGTTTTGTAAACATTTCACCAATGTTTGGTAGGGGATGTCTGTCAACCCAAACATTGTTGTTGAGATCTCTTAAGTCAACACACAATCTGACTTGGCCATTCGGTTTGTGTGCGACAACAACGGGGGACAACCATTCCGAAGACTCGATCTCTTCAATGACATCCAGATTACACAACCTTTCACGTTCCATTTTAACAGCATCTCTGAAATGTAAAGGAACATTCCTAACTTTGTGGACTTTGGGCACAGCGTCATGTTTTAAAATAATTTTGTGCTCAAAATTCTTAAGAAGACCCAAATTGGTGGACGAAAATACCTTGGGAAATGTTTTCTCCCACTCAGACGCCGGATCTACGTCAACCTGAAGAACCAAATCAGAGTACCCAAGTACCTGGTCAGGATGGTTAGGATCTAAAGTGATCATGAGTTCTCGTTGTTGAGGCCAACCTAAAAGACATGAACCATCTCGTGCAACGTACACCTTGGACGAAATGGATTTACCTTTAAAACTAAGGGTAGAGGTAAAAAAACCTAACACATCAATTGGTTTTCTTCCATAACCCACTAGTTTGATGTCTGGAGGTAATAAGTTGACACCAGGAAACTCTTTCAACAACTCATCACCAATGAGAGTATGTCTCGCTCCAGAATCCGCCATAACTCTCACGTTTTTGCCACCAATTACAATAGTGCAAAAAGGGGCATCTTTCACGTTAGTATTGACCATATACAGCTAATAAAAATTCATCATCCTCAATGTCCTCACTGACAACTTTCACTTGCTCAGAGTTGTGATTTCTAATATCACTATCCTTATTTTTAAATTTGTTCTTGTTTCTACACATTCTAGTGTAATGACCTTTAAGTTTACAATATCTACATATTTGGCCAATGGCAGGACACCTTTTGTCATTGGCCAAATGACCGGGTATCCCACATTTGAAACAAATATACTCTCTTTTATCTTGGTTAAATTGCGTTCTAGGTCTTGACTTGTTGAATGTGGATTCAGCAGAATTCGACTTTTTGACTACATTAACTTCAGAAACTTTTTGCTCCGCAAGCTCTTTTAATCCCAGTTTCATATCTTCAAAACGATGAGCAATGTCAATAGCCTTATTTAATGTCAAATCCTCAGCGGCCAACAGCTTCTCTTGAAGCTTAACATCAGCAACCTTGTGAACCATTTGATCTCGTACCATCTGATCATGAAATGTGGAATAATTACATTTGGAAGCTAAGATTCTCAAATCATTGACAAAAACATCAATGGATTCATTAACTAATTGACCTCTGCTGAGAAATTTGTGACGACAAACTACCTCATTGATTTTTTTTATGTACTGTTTGTCTAATTGTTTAATTGCCTCCTCAAATACATCAATATCGTCATCAGATGAGGATGTACGATTTAAAGTAATTGGTGGTAAATGACTTCGAATACGCCTGCCTTCTGCACCCAAACAATGTTTTAAAATGGCCAGTTTCCTCTTGTCAGTAAAATCATCACCCCCAATAGCTTCAATATATGCCTCTAAGCCTTCTTTCCATTGTTTCCACTCCAAAATGGGTTCACCAGGAGAGGCTAAAAATGGAGCAGGTGCATTGAAACCTTCCATAATTACCGATGACAACACGCTGGAATAAAATAATACACTGTATTAATGGCGTGCGTGTCGCCGAATAGCTGATGAGCAACAAAAAGAAATTACAGCAAGAAGTTAGCGCTCTAGACTTTGTTGTAATACGCGCGCTTGCGCACAATGGATGAAACAGAGAACATTAGCCGAATTGTATCACACTGTTGAACTGAGTGCTGAATAAACACTTCACAGAAGAAGATGTAGTGTGTGTATCACTGTAGATACACTAAACTTGAATTGATTGGTGAAAATGCACAATCGTTGATGTGCAAAACAAACCAAAAAAAATAAATACACTGTGACCATGATGAAGTGTGTGTGTCACTGAAGAAGTAATAGAGACACACGTATTGGTAATGACTTGATGGTGAGATCGCTATTATGCGCAAGATGGACGCTACGTTGCGTGACTGATGATCCAGAGCTGGGTGTTGTGGCGCGCTGCAGACGCGATGCTGTTGCTCTGGTAACCACAATGTAATGGGTACGCGGTCAGCGTGCGCACATGCGCGAGACAGCCGCTGACGACAACAGAACAGCGCTCGAGCTCCGTGAGTGCGAGAAGACACGACGAGAGGAGAAAACACTCAAAAATCCTTCAAAGTCTCACCAATTCTTTGTGCAACGCAGGGTTTTCACCACGGAGGTCACAGTATCACCACCAGTACTCCGGAACACTTCCCAAAGACATCAGCAGTTCCGGGAACGACGGATGCTTGATCTGCTAACCGCAGGGCTCCAGGCTTACCGAATGTTTTTCCAATCGTCGCCAGTGTAATATCGAAGCATCACAGCACGCAGTATTAATGGTGAGAAGCTTTATTCTTTAACAGAAAGAAAGCTCAGTACTATCTAGTAAGCCTGGGCCAAACCGTCTGCCCTGGAATCCGGAACACAGTCTGTGTTCCAGATTCCAGGCAGCGTCAGCTAGACACCACAGTGTGCTTTTTAAATGCCTTGAATGCCTGGAGATGAGAACATGTCACGCACACATAGGCCTTCTAATGATGTTATGTTCCCTCGTCGACATAAGCTTTACAGATAGAGTCAAGGAGTCACCAACCATCCTCTGGGCCTAGTTTACCTTCTTGAGACCTAAGATGGATGCTAGAGTCACTGCTGCCGGCTTTGAGAGACTAACGATTCTCCGGAATTAATGACCTTGGCGAAGTTGTCAAAGAATCTACACTAAGGGGCTCATTACGATGGTGGGCGGACATCAGTCCGCCGGCCCTCGTTGCGGTTCTGGGACCGACCGCCGGTAAGGCGGCGGTCCCGCCGTGTGTATTAGGATGTGCCCGCCACTATGGCGGGCGCATCCAGGACCCTGATCATTGCGGACGGTGCTGCTGGCTGCAGCACCGTCCGCAATGCCAAAATGCCACGTAGTGCATTTCAATGCACAACGTGGCAGGCACCATGCAGTGCCTGCCACCTTGTGCATGGAAATGTAGGGGGGTACCATGGGTACCCCCCAGTGCACACGCACCCTCCCCCACACAGAGGGGGCCCGCAACGGGCCCCCGAACCCAGCCTCTGCCAGCCTTTCCATGGCGGTTCCACCGCCATGGAAAGGCTGGCTGACGCCAGCATTGTAATCTGGCGGGCGGTGCCTGCTAGGCACCGCCGCCATTTCACCCATGCTGACCGCTCCGCCAGGCAATCATGATGATTGCCTGTGGCGGAAGCGTGGATGGCGGTCATTCCCCCCGCCATTCTAATGTGGCGGGGGGAAACGGGAGTCAGATGGCGGAGGGACCGCCACCGCCGGCCCGGCGGTGGCGGTCCCTCCGCCATCCTAATGAGCCCCTAAGTAGCTAAAAAACACATATCCGGAAGAAATTCCAGGCTATGAATTGGCACACCCTAAAGACATTTACTGCTCTTAAATGGGATTTACTCCAGCGTGGATGGGACGTGCTAATATGGGAGAGGGGACGCGGAGGAGAAGAAAAATGATTCCCTAACCTAAATTTTAGGACAGTGCACGACCCTTTTCCTTACTCATTCTCTTCAGCTGTGGTTAAAACGTTCCTTAAAATGTCTCAGACTGAGGTAGGTATCTGTACTTCAGAACCTCATGATCGGAGTATGTTCAAACCTCCAGATCGACTTACCAATTGTGGCTAGCAACAATCGCTTCTGGAGCTACTTTCAGTTTGTCTGGATCTTTTAAAGCAACGGATAATAAAATTATATAAGAACACTAACGGCACCAAAACGTTTATTCGGAATTTGAAATGTATCATATTAGAATCAAAAGAAGGTAGATTAGATTAGTAACTTTTGACATTGTCCACTTGAACATGAAAATTCTCCAATGGGGAAAATATAAAAGTGGGGGGATGGTCATTAATAGCTCATGAATTAAACATGACAAATTATTTTTGATGTGGTTCTGTTTTGTCATTTTCACAAGAATATCCTTTGATTCTGATTTCTTGACACATTTTACACCGAAATTATCAAAACTGTAATTAGTGTTCATCAGCAACAAAATACGCACTTTATGTTGGGGTATTTGGAACAGAGTGCAGTCTTGAGAGCAAGATGATTGCACCAATATGCCCATATTTATTTATTAAATCTGAAAGTTTTGCAAAGTGTTACACGTAACCTTAACGTGACACCGGAGCTCTGAAGATGAGCAGTGGTGTTTTGTCACATTTTGCTTTAGAGATCAAATCAAGGGAAAGCCGTTTGTTGATTCCGATAATGGTGCCGGGAGTGCATGAGGAAGAGGGACTTGCTAAGCAGAAGACAGAAGGTGTTGAAGGTTCCTTATAGATAGGCAGTTGTCCAAATCATCATTCCTGTATACACTCGGAAGCATTGTGTAGCCACTGGACTGGCCCTTAGGCTACAGACCCACTTCTATGTTTAAGGCGTGCTTCAAAGCATCCGTGATACTTTAATTGGCATTATACCTTGTAACAGGGATTTCTTTAGTTTGTCTGGGAAAGAACAGAATACGGATCAAACACAGCCAGACAGATGAGCCATGGAAATTAAGGTGATTATCCCATCACCTAGGACCATAGAACCATCAAGGGGATCAGATTCCATCAAGGGGATCTTCTTCCAGGGTGATCCTTTTTACGACCATCAAGCTTAGGGTTTGTAACTGAGCCTCAGCTGAGTACTCCCACTCTCAGTGATGTACTCAGGGTGCAATGCACTCTACTGCAGGCAAAGAAAATGCCCCCATCGCCAGCCGGCCAGTAAAATACAGTCATCATTTAGGTTCAGAGGGCCCCTCAAGATCCAGGGCCAGTGTAACTGCACTTGCTGCCTTATGTGTAAAAAAGACCCTGCTCACATTGTAGTACTTGTGTGCATCATAGATCAATTTAGAACAGAAGTATATTGTCTGCATCGTCTTCTGGTGTTCTCTAAGGCTCCATATTCACGGGAAAATTACATTATCAGCTCTCTGGAGCAGCTGTTCACGTGTGTTCTCCCTGGGGCTTTCTCTCACTGGATGCTGTTCTACCTGAGGGCTTCTAAAGGCCCCGGGACTGCTGACCCTTGTGAGGGTTGAAGAAAACGCGCCACATGAGCTTTGGTATCTCACTGCGGGCACAGAACGTGTGGGCCGTCTCCTTCCAATCATTCATTCAACAATCTACCCATGACCTCAGCACACTGTATGTTACTGAATTGTTATGGGTGTTGCATAGCACCTCATACCCCAGATGAGGTTGTAAAATGGTTCTCATTGGATGGTAACACGTTACTCCATTAGCAGCACTTGGTTAGTGAAGTGTGGGTTTGGAGTGTGGTTCATCTGAGAAGAGTTTTGGTGCCAAGGGTAAGGACCAGAGGGTTGTTCCTGCCAGACTGTAGTGAACCTATAGATGCACTTAATGCGGAGTGAAGAGTGGATACATTTGCTGCATCCGACCGTCCTTGTGTGGAAGGCTCACATTTCCTTCTTGGAGGTAATCAGGGTCTGGCACTGTTTTATGCCTTCTAATGCTGAAGGTGTCATTTGTAACAGCCAGGTTATTACCACCTTCCTTATTTCCATGTGATCACGGATATTTCTGATCTTTTCTAGCAGTGATTCCAGAGTTACCACACAAAGCATTAAGGCAATGCTTGCTCCCTCAGAAGAGGCCCAAATCTATTGCATCTAGACACTAGTATCGATCCTTTGCATAGTGCCCTTCAGCTAATCCTTTTCCTCTCAACAAGTCTAGCACTCACTGAAATATTGGTCCATCGCCTCAATGCCGCTGTCAGTCAATCTTGATTCTAGAATACCTTCTAGTGTGAGGAAGAATATTTTCTACTCCTGGCCTCTTCTACTAATGGTCGCAGAGGAATGAAATGTGGAACGCAGAGGCAGCAGGGAACCCTCTTACCATCTTTGGCTTCTCTTTGTTCCATCAAACTACTACCAATGGCAGTCAGGGTCATGCTGGGCCACCTTTAGAGCTGAACCTCTCACCCACTTTGCCCACCTTGATAAAAACAGAAAATAGCCTTAAAACTAGAAATAGTTCAAACCAGTCCAACAATGGAGTGATGTTCTGCTCAGTGTAATAATGATGTGACTGAATCACATCTGTAATGGGGAACAGGCTGTGATTGAGGAAAGAAATAGGCCGGGAGCAAGGTACCAAGGCCGATTGTTGCTGCTGTTGGGGTTCGGTATGACTGCTGCATTGTTATGAAGGTGGCTGATTTCTGCTCATTTTGGAGTAAGGTATGGATTCTGCAGTGTTATAAATGTGGCTGGTTTGCTGCTGATGTTGCGGTAGGGTATGAATGCTGCATTGTTAAGAATGTGGCTGATTGATGCTGATGTTGAAGTATGGTACTGATGCTGCGATGTTAGGAAAGACGCTGATTGCTGCCGATGTTGGGGTAGGGAATGATTGCTGCAGTGTTATGAATGTGGCTGACTGCTGCCGATGTTGAGGTAGGGAATGATTGCTGCAGTGTTATGAATGTGGCTGATTGCTGCCGATGTTGAGGTAGGGAATGATTGCTGCAGTGTTATGAATGTGGCTGATTGCTGCCGATGTTGGGGTAGGGAATGATTGCTGCAGTGTTATGAATGTGGCTGATTGCTGCCGATGTTTAGGTAGGGAATGATTGCTGCAGTGTTATGAATGTGGCTGATTGCTGCCAATGTTGAGGTAGGGAATGATTGCTGCAGTGTTATTAATGTGTCTGACTGCTGACGATGTTGAGGTATGGTATGAATGCTGCAGTGATATAAATGTGGCTGGTTGCTGCCGATGCTGAGGTAGGGAATGAATGCAGAAGTGTTATGAATGTGACCGACTGCTGCTGATGTTGAAGTATGGTATTGATGATGCGATGTTATGAAAGTGGCTGATTTTTAATGATGTTGAGGTAGGCAATGATTGCTGCAGTTTTATGAATGTGACTGATTGCTGTTGACGTAGAAGTATGTTATGGATACTGCAATGTTATAAAAGTGACTGATTTTTGCTGATGGCTGCTGATGTTGGGGTAGAGTATGATTGATGCGGTGTTGAGAAAATGGCTGATTGCTGCCGATGTTGAGGTAGGGTATGAATGCTGCAGTACTATGAATATGGCTGGTTGCTGCTGATGTTGGGGCAGGTTATGAATGCTGCCATGTTATGAATGTGGCTGATTGCTGCCGATGTTGGGGTAGGGAATGACTGCTGCAGTGTTATGAATGTGGCTGATTGCTGCCGATGTTGAGGTTGGGAATGATTGCTGCAGTGTTATGAATGTGGCTGATTGATGCCGATGTTGGGGTAGGGAATGATTGCTGCAGTGTTATGAATGTGGCTGATTGCTGCCGATGTTGAGGTAGGGAATGATTGCTGCAGTGTTATGAATGTGGCTGATTGCTGCCGATGTTGAGGTAGGGAATGATTGTTGCAGTTTTATGAATGTGACTGATTGCTGCTGACGTAGAAGTATGGTATGAATACTGCAATGTTATAAAAGTGACTGATTTTTGCTGATGGCTGCTGATGTTGGGGTAGAGTATGATTGATGCGGTGTTGAGAAAATGGCTGATTGCTGCCGATGTTGAGGTATGGTATGAATGCTGCAGTGTTATAAATGTGGCTGGTTGCTGCTGATGCTGAGGAAGGGAATGAATGCAGAAGTGTTTTGAATGTGACCAACTGCTGCTGACGTTGAAGTATGGTATTGATGCTGCGATGTTATGAAAGTGGCTGATTTCTAATGATGTTGAGGTAGGCCATGATTGCTGCAGTTTTATAAATGTGACTGATTGCTGCTGACGTAGAAGTATGGTATGAATACTGCAATGTTATAAAAGTGACTGATTTTTGCTGATGGCTGCTGATGTTGGGGTAGAGTATGTTTGATGCGGTGTTGAGAAAATGGCTGATTGCTGCCGATGTTGAGGTAGGGTAGGAATGCTGCAGTGCTATGTATGTGGCTGATTGCTGCCGATGCTGGGGTAGGGTGTGAATGCTGCAGTGCTATGAATATGGCTGGTTGCTGCTGATGTTGGGGCAGGTTATGAATGCTGCAGAGCTATGAATGTGGCTGATTGCTGCCGATATTGAGGTAGGGTATGAATGATGCAGTGCAATGAATATGGCTGGTTGCTGCTGATGCTGGGGCAGGTTATGAATGCTATAGTACTATGAATGAGGCTGATTGCTGCCGATGTTGAGGTAGGGTATGAATTTTGCAGAGCTATGAATATGGCTGGCTGCTGCTGATGTTGGGGCAGGTTATGAATGCTGCCATGTTATGAATGTGGCTGATTGCTGCCGATGTTGCGGTAGGGAATGATTGCTGCAGTGTTCTGAATGTGGCTGATTGCTGCCGATGTTGGGGTAGGGGATAATTGCTGCAGTGTTATGAATGTGGCTGATTGCTGCCAATGTGGAGGTAGGGAATGATTGCTGCAGGGTTATAAATGTGGCCGATTGCTGCCAATGTTGAGGTAGGGAATGATTGCTACAGTGTTATGAATGTGGCTGATTGCTGCCGATGTTGGGTAGGGAATGATTGCTGCAGTGTTATGAATGTGGCTGATTGCTGCTGATGTTGAGGTAGGGAATGATTGTTGCAGTGTTATGAATGTGGCCGATTGCTGCCGATGTTGAGGTAGGGAATGATTGCTGCAGTGTTATTAATGTGGCTGGTTGCTGCTGATGCTGAGGTAGGGAATGAATGCAGAAGTGTTATGAATGTGGCTGACTGCTGCTGATGTTGAAGTATGGTATTGATGCTGCGATGTTAAGAAAGTGGCTGATTTCTAATAAAGTTGAGTTAGGCCATGATTGCTGCAGTTTTATGAATGTGGCTGGTTGCTCCCGATATTGGGGTAGGGTATGAATGCTGCAGTGCTATGGAAGTGGCTGGTTGCTGCCGATATTGGGGTAGGGTATGAATGTTGCAGTGCTATGAAAGTGTCTGATTAATGCTGAAGTTGAGGTAGGGTATGAATGCTGCAGTGCTATGAAAGTGGCTGGTTGCTGCTGATTTTGGAGGTAGGTTATGAATGCTGCAGTGCTGTGAATGTGGCTGGTTGCTGCTGATGGGGTAGAGTATGATTGCTGCGGTGTTTTGAAAGTGGCTGGTTGCTGCTGATGTTGGGGCAGGTTATGAATGCTACAGTGCTATGAATGTGGCTAGTTGCTGCTGATGTTGAGGTAGGGTATGACTGCTGCAGTGCTATGAATATGGCTGGTTGCTGCTGATGTTGGGGCAGGTTATGAATGCTGCCATGTTATGAATGTGGCTGATTGCTGCCGTGTTATGAATGTGGCTGATTGCTGCCGATGTTGAGGTAGGGTATGAATGCTGCAGTGCTATGAATGTGGCTGATTGCTGCTGATGTTGGGGCAGGTTTTCAATGCTACAGTGCTATGAATGTGGCTAGTTGCTGCTGATGTTGGGGTAGGGTATGAATGCTGCAGTGCTATGAAAGTGGCTGGTTGCTGCTGATGTTGGGGTAGGTTATGAATGCTGCAGTGCTATGAATGTGGCTGGTTGCTGCTGATGTTGGGGTAGAGTATGAATGCTGCAGTGCTATAAATGTGGATGGTTGCTGCTGATGTTGGGGTAGAGTATAATTCCTGGGGTTTTATGAAAGTGGCTGGTTGCTGCCGATATTGGGGTAGGGTATGAATGCTGCAGTGCTATGAATGTGGCTTGGTTGCTGCTGATGTTGGGGTAGAGTATCATTGCTGCGGTGTTATGAAAGTGGCTGGTTGCTGCCGATATTGGGGTAGGGAATGAATGCTGCAGGGCTATGAAAGTGGAAAATTCCTGCTGATGTTGGGGTAGAGTATGATTGCTGCGGTGTTATGAAAGTGTCTGATTACTGATGAAGTTGGGTTAGGTTATGAATGCTGCAGTGCTATGAATGTGGCTGGTTGCTGCTGATGGGGTAGGTTCTGAATGCTGGAGTTCTATGAATGTGGCTGGTTGCTGCTGATGTTGGGGCAGGTTATGAATGCTGCAGTGCTATGAATGTGGCTGGTTGTTGCTGATGTTGGGGTAGAGTATGATTGCTGTGGTGTTATGAAAGTGGCTGATTGCTGCTGATGTTGGGGTAGGTTATGAATGCTGCAGTGCTATGAATGTGGCTGGTTGCTGCTGATGTTGAGGTAGGGAATGATTGCTGCAGTGTTATGAAAGAGGCAGGTTGCTGCTGATGTTGGGGTAGGTTATGAATGCTGCAGTGCTATGAATGTGGCTGGTTGCTGCTGATTTTGGGGTACAGTATGATTGCTGTGGTGTTATGAAGGTGGCTGGTTGCTGCTGATGTTGGGGTAGGTTATGATTGCTGCGGTGTTATGAAAGTGGCTGGTTGCTGCTGATGTTGGGGTAGGTTATGAATGCTGCAGTGCTATAAATGCGGCTGGTTGCTGCTGATGTTGGGGTAGAGTATGAATGCTGCAGTGCTAAGAATGTGGCTGGTTGCTGCTGATGGTGGTGGTCGAGTATGATTGATGCGCTTTATGAAAGGGGCTGGTTGCTGCCGATATTGGGGTAGGCTATAAATGCTGCAGTGCTATGAATGTGGCTGGTTGCTGCTGATGTTGGGGTAGAGTATGAATGCTGCAGTGCTATGAATGTGGCTGGTTGCTGCTGATGGGGTAGAGTATGATTGCTGCAGTGTTATGAATGTGGCTGGTTGCTGCTGATGTTGGGGTAGGTTCCGAATGCTGCAGTGCTATGAATGTGGCTGGTTGCTGCTGATGTTGGGGCAGGTTATGAATGCTGCAGTGCTATGAATGTGGCTGGTTGTTGCTGATGTTGGGGTAGAGTATGATTGCTGCGGTGTTATGAAAGTGGCTGATTGCTGCTGATGTTGGGGTAGGTTATGAATGCTGCAGTGCTATGAATGTGGCTGGTTGCTGCTGATGTTGTAGAAGAGTATAATTGCTGCGGTGTTATGAAAGTGGCTGGTTGCTGCTGATGTTGGGGTAGGTTATGAATGCTGCAGAGCTATAAATGCGGCTGGTTGCTGCTGATGTTGGGGTAGAGTATGAATGCTGCAGTGCTATGAATGTGGCTGGTTGCTGCTGATGGTGGTGGTCGAGTATGATTGATGCGCTGTTATGAAAGTGGCTGGTTGCTGCCGATATTGGGGTAGGGTATAAATGCTGCAGTGCTATGAATGTGGCTGGTTGCTGCTGATGTTGGGGTAGAGTATCATTCCTGGGGTGTTATGAAAGTGGCTGGTTGCAGCTGATATTGGGGTAGGGTATGAATGCTGCAGTGCTATGAATGTGGCTGGTTGCTGCTGATGTTGGGGTAGAGTATCATTGCTGCGGTGTTATGAAAGTGGCTGGTTGCTGCCGATATTGGGGTAGGGTATGAATGCTGCAGGGCTATGAAAGTGGCTAATTGCTGTTGATGTTGGGGTAGAGTATGATTGCTGCGGTGTTATGAAAGTGTCTGATTACTGCTGAAGTTGGGGTAGGTTATGAATGCTGCAGTGCTATGAATGTGGCTGGTTGCTGCTGATGTTAGGGTAGAGTATGAATGCTGCAGTGCTATGAATGTGGCGGGTTGCTGCTGATGGGGTAGAGTATGAATGCTGCAGTGCTATGAATGTGGCTGGTTGCTGCTGTTGTTGGGGTAGAGTATGATTGCTATGGTGTTATGAAAGTGGCTGGTTGATGCTGATGTTGGGGTAGGTTATGAATGCCGCAGTGCTATGAATGTGGCTTGTTGCTGCTGATGTTGGGGTAGAGTATGATTGCTGCGGTGTGATGAAAGTGGCTGGTTGCTGCTGATGTTGGGGTAGGTTATGAATGCTGCAGTGCTATGAATGTGGCTGGTTGCTGCTGATGTTGTAGAAGAGTATAATTGCTGCTGTGTTATGAAATTGGCTGGTTGCTGCTGATGTTGGGGTAGGTTATGAATGCTGCAGTGCTATGAATGTGGCTGGTTGCTGCTGATGTTGGGGTACAGTATGATTGCTGCAGTGCTATGAAAGTGGCTGGTTGCTGCTGATGTTGGGGTAGAGTATGATTGCTGCGGTGTTCTGAAAGTGGCTGGTTGCTGCTGATGTTGGGGTAGGTTATGAATGCTGCAATGCTATGAATGTGGATGGTTGCTGCTGACGTTGGGGCAGGTTATGAATGCTGCAGTGCTATGAATGTGGCTGGTTGCTGCTGATGTTGGGGTAGGTTATGAATGCTGCAGTGTTATGAATGTGGCTGGTTGCTGCTGATGTTGGGGTAGAGTATGATTGCTGTGGTGTTATGAAAGTGGCTGGTTGCTGCCGATATTGGGGTAGGGTATGAATGCTGCAGTGCTATGAATGTGGCTGGTTGCTGCTGATGTTGGGGTAGAGTATCATTCCTAGGGTGTTATGAAAGTGGCTGGTTGCTGCTGGTGTTGGGGTAGGTTATGAATGCTGCAGTGCTATGAATGTGACTGGTTGCAGCTGAGGTTGGGGTAGAGTATCATTGCTGCAGTGATATGAAAGTGGCTGGTTGCGGCTGATGTTGGGGTAGGTTATGAATGCTGCAGTGCTATGAATGTGCCTGGTTGCTCCTGATGTTGGGGTAGAGTATGATTGCTGCGGTGTTATGAAAATGGCTGGTTGCTGCTGATGTTGGGGTAGAGTATGATTGATGGTGTGTTATGAAAGTGGCTGGTTGCTGCTGATGTTGGGATAGGTTATGAATGCTGCAGTGCTATGAAAGTGGCTGGTTGCTGCTTTTGTTGGGGTAGAGTATGATTGCTGCAGTGCTATGAAAGTGGCTGGTTGCTGCTGATGTTCGGGTAGGTTATGAATGCTGCAGTGCTATGAATGTGGCTGGTTGCTGCTGATGTTGGGGTAGGTTATGAATGCTGCAGTGCTATGAATGTGCCTGGTTGCTGCTGATGTTGAGGTAGAGTATGATTGCTGCGGTGTTATGAAAGTGGCTGGTTGCTGCTGATGTTGGAGTAGAGTATGATTGCTGCAGTGTTATGAAACTGGCTGGTTGCTGCTGATGTTGGGATAGAGTATGATTGCTGCAGTGCTATGAATGTGGCTGGTTGCTGCTGTTGTTGGGCAGGCTATGAATGCTGCAGATCTATGAAAGTGGCTGGTTGCTGCTTTTGTTGGGGTAGAGTATGATTGCTGCAGTGTTATGAAAGTGGCTGGTTGCTGCTGATTAAGGGGTAGGTTATGAATGCTGCAGTGCTATGACTGTGGCTGGTTGCTGCTGATGTTGGGGTAGAGTATGATTGCTGCGGTGTTATGAAAGTGGCTGGTTGCTGCTGATGTTGGGGTAGAGTATGATTGCTGCGGTGTTATGAAAGTGGCTGGTTGCTGCTGATGTTGGGGTAGAGTATGATTGCTGCGGTGTTATGAAAGTGGCTGGTTGCTGCTGATGTTGGGGTAGAGTAGGATTGCTGCGGTGTTATGAAAGTGGCTGGTTGCTGCTGATGTTGGGGTAGAGTAGGATTGCTGCGGTGTTATGAAAGTGGCTGGTTGCTGCTGATGTTGGGGTAGAGTATGATTGCTGCGGTGTTATGAAAGTGGCTGGTTGCTGCTGATGTTGGGGTAGAGTATGATTGCTGCGGTGTTATGAAAGTGGCTGGTTGCTGCTGATGTTGCGGTAGAGTAGGATTGCTGCGGTGTTATGAAAGTGGCTGGTTGCTGCTGATGTTGGGGTAGAGTATGATTGCTGCGGTGTTATGAAAGTGGCTGGTTGCTGCTGATGTTGGGGTAGAGTATGATTGCTGCGGTGTTATGAAAGTGGCTGGTTGCTGCTGATGTTGGGGTAGAGTAGGATTGCTGCGGTGTTATGAAAGTGGCTGGTTGCTGCCGATGCTGAGGTAAGGTAAGAATGCTTTGATGTTTTGACAGTGGTTGTCGAAGACTTGTGCTGATGTTGTAGCATTGTCTGAACGCTGCTGAAGTGTGAGTAGAGTCTAAATGCAGCAGATGTTGCAGCAAGGGCTGAAAGTGGCTGCTGGGACAAGTGCACAATGCTGCTGGGAGAGAGGCTAATGCTGCTGATGTTAAGACAGAAGCTAAAATCATCCGACCTGCATGAAGGAAGAGACCAAATTGATTACAGAGCGGAATTCAATTGTGCCTGTGGGAGCAGAGTATGCAAATGCAAACCAGCTTGTCTCCAGTGCTCCTTATCTGTCTCTCTGTGGCCGCTTTCTAGATTTTTGTTACCATTGCTGTTCTCGTAATATAATGGTAATAACACTGCCCTGCCTATCTGGCTGCCACAAGCTCACTTTGTATTCAACTCACCTTACCTCAAGAAACACAGACTTACCCCGTGACACCTTGGTTATTCCACATTTGTAGCATGGCCACCGACGCTAGTTCGACATTCCTAGACATTGTAAAGCAATTAGTTTAGATGTGCTATGCCATACAATAATGTATGCCCTCATTAAAACCAGCTAACTGTGCTCTCTGATTACAAAGAGTTCACATGATGCAAACCTCTACTCACTTCTCAAGCATCCAAAGCTGGTGTTATTGCCAAAAATAAAGTCACCCGTGGGAATCCCAGAGACTTTCATTGAGGGAAAAGAGCCAACTTGTGACTCCCCTTAAGAAAGTGTGTTTGCAAAGGCTGAGGATATCTGAGACATTTGTAGGCACTTTCAGGGTCTGCTGGAGGTGTCCATTGATCTATGAAGATCAGCCAAGGGTCTGTAAGGACCAGCCGCGAGTTACTGAAGGTGGGCTGAGGTCCTATAAGGGCTTGCTGGAGGTTTCTAGGGCCACAGCAAGAGTCTTTGAGGGCAGGCCAGGCAGTGGCAGCTCCTCCGCTAAGGCGGAGGAGCGTCACCCCACTGTTTTTTTTCAGCTATAGGAAAAAATAAAATGATCACCCCACTGTTTTTTTCAGCTATAGGAAAAAATAAAATCATAATAACTCAGTTATTATCATTTCACTTTTTCCTTTTTAGTGCATGGCAGCTAAGCTTTTCAAGGCGGGGCTGACAGAGCAGCCGAGGAGTGGTTTGCCCCCACTCCTAAGTGAACATGAGTGTTTGGCCAGCCGTCTCGGGCCGACCATAACAGTCATGCACACTTTCCCTCTTCTCCACCCAGGCTGCATTACAGCCTGGGTGGAGAACATGCCCAGGCCCCCATACCCCGTCTGAGCGCAGAACCACAGCGCTCAGACCAATCACAACGCTGCATTTCAGTGTTGTGATTGGCTCAGGGGAGCCTGGGTGCTTCCAGGCTGCTTCCTGTTCCTGCCGGCGGGAGGAGGAGAGACGCGACTTGGAGGAGCGGCAAGGAGGACGCGGCAAGCAGGTAGGTTTAATTCTTTTTTTAATTTACCCTCACCCCCCCTCCCGCCGCAGCCCCTCCACCCTCAATCGGTGCCAGCCGCCACTGAGGCCAGGCATGTTTAAGCAATAGCACTGGGAGCCTTACGACAAAGCACGGGCCACATTTGTCAAGCTGGGGGTTTTTGATGCCTGACGCATGGTGTTTAAGTTCATGCTAGGTTTGTATGAAGCAGGTTTTTTTTATGGGGGAAAACACCCAGATCAGGTTTACCCTTATTACCACCTTTACCATCCCTAACGCTACGAATAATTGCCAGACCCAGATGGGCAGCAAACAGCTAAAAAACATATATCTTAAATTTCCTCAGGCCTGGGCCTGTGCTAACAAAGAAGGTGCCATAAAAGAACAAAAGCTTCACAGCTACTCCAGCAGGCATGTTCCTGCGTTTCCATCATGTACCCAGTCCCTTACATGTGTTTGATAATTATACCTTATGTCTTTCATTTTTTAGTATACAATTACTTGAGCGAGGCTAAAATGAGAGCATCTGTAAATTATTTATGTACTTGAATTTGCATTTTTACGCGCATCTTCAGATGCCTCCAGCACACCCTTTTTCTTTTGATTTTCGTAATCTGATATTAAGACTTTTCTTTTTTCATTGGGTTTGCTAGTGCTAGTTTGATGCGGTTAATAATACATACCAACACTCCCCACTCTTTAAAATAAAAACATGGGGGCGTGGCTAAGATGGCGGCGCGGTAGGATGCAGATCTGTGTCCCTCCGGCGCTGCCTTCTGAAAGCGTTGTATTCAATACGCTTTCCGGGCCCATCCATCCGCGATTTTAGAAGGCTGGCTGCACCGGGGTGTGCTGGGCACCTGAATTGAACGTTTGGTGACCGGTGCGCCGCTGCGCGACTCCGCAGGAGCGTTGAGGAGTCGGGGCCTACGCGGCCTGGTGAGTCCGCAGCCTGGCGTGTGGAGCGGCCGCGGACGGCGAGAGCGGTGCCTACTGCGAGGGGCTGCCCTTGAAGTGCTGGACGGCGGCCGGCGGAGGATGGCGGCCGAAGCGGTGGTGAGGGGGTCGGTTGCCGGCCCTCTGCGGTCCAGGACGGACCTCTGAACATCGGAGCAGGTCAATCACGGCGGACGGCCCCGGCCCGAGGTGACCAGACCGGCAAAGCAGAAGCCTGGCGCCCGCGCTAAAGGAGCTCCGGTGAGGGTTCCAGCTGCAGCGCTTCCGGCGATCGGTCCCTACAGAAGGCCACAAGGTGAGACGGGCCTGAGGGTGCGGAGAGCCGAAGCTGCGAGGCTTTGCCCCAGCCCGGGGCAGCACGAAGTACAACCAGCACCCCACCCAGGTATGCTGCGGCCGGGGGAAGAGTGACAGGTGCTTGGGGGCCCCGTCGGTCCGTGGGCCGGCGGACGGCTCCAGTGCGTGCAGGGCTGCGGTGACCGGGGTCTACGAGGGATCCCTCTGGTGCCAGCCGCGTGGGAATGGTGGTCGGGCTGAGCACTCTCCGCTTACCCCATTGGTGGTCATCTACAGGAGCTGAGAGAAAAGGGGGCTTCCCTTCCGCCCCCCAGCGGACAGCGCCAGCTGTATAGTGGCGGGCATTGGTGCGCTTGCCCTCTGGGAGCGGTTGGAGGTGGGGTGCGGCCTAGAAGATCCGCAGTGCAGTGGCTGGCGGAGACAGTGGCGGCGGAGCTGAGAGGCGGCGGAACGCTTACAGGAGTAGCAGGAGGGAGTGACTACAAGACACCTTGCAATCGGTCGCTGGCCGAGGGTGATTCGGGTCGGGAGGTCTGCAGACCATACAGTGGCCTACCACGGTGCCTCTACGGCCTGGGATCAGATCTACAGGTACTGGTGGCGGCTCAACAGACGGCGCAGCGCTCCTGCACACGTGGCGCCCCAGAGGGACGAAACCCCCCGTGACTGGGCGGCTTACAGTGCTTTGGCTGGGTCCCCAGCCCCCTATGCCTTGGAGCCTAAGGGGAAGTAGACAAGCGTGAAGTGGGGTTGTACACCCCGTTGCACTGTCGGCGAAGTACATACCTCCAAAGGCGATTGTATCAGCGCTGGCGACCGGATTGGAAGTTGGAACAGGGACGCGCAGTGTTGTGGAAGGCCTGTCATGGCTGCAGCAAGAGCCCGTAAGGAGAAATCACTGAAGGAGCTCCTCCAGAAACAGCCTGGCCAGTCGGCGGCTCTGGGTGAGAAAGGCCCTACCATACTGGAGGGTGATGACTCCCCAGCGACTAAGGTGTTCATGGTCGAGCTCTTCACGGCCATTAAGGAGGACATCCAGGAGCTCAGATCTCAACTCACCGCTGATCTCAAGGAGGTTCGACGTGATGTGGATGATATAGGTGAGAGGGTGGCGACCCTGGAGGAGCATGATGTCAGTCGGGAAGAAGAACTCCATCACCTACAGCAGGACATGTTGCGCCTACGCGAACAGAACGTCGATCTCCAGGCCCATGCGGAGGACCTGGAGAACCGCTCCAGGCGGAACAATGTGAGGATCCGAGCGGTGCCGTGGAAGGAGGAGGGTGACGATCTCCGAGCGTATGTTAGCGCCTTATTCCACCAAATCCTTGGGGAGGATGAGAGCTCGGACATTCAAATGGACCGGGTTCATCGGGTGGGCCTCCCTCGTGGTCCAAAAGCTCCACCTCCTGATATCCTTGTGTGTGTACACAACTTTCAACTGAAAGAACGCATCCTCCGGAGAGCTCGTGAGCAGCAACCAGTTCAGTTTCGCGGTCATCAACCAGCTCTGTTCCAAGATCTTGCTGCCTCAACACTTGTGAAACGCAGAGTGTTTAAACCTGTTACCACCTATCTACGAGAAAAGAACATACCTTACTCTTGGGGTCACCCTTTCCGTTTAATATTTAAGCACCAAGGGAAACTGCTGCAGATCAGATCGCTGGAGGTGGCGTTGGAGACTCTGGGTATTGACACTGCCCTGTCTGTGGAAGGGGCGGATCGACCAGGTGCTAGCCGTGCCCACCGCACTCTGGGATGGCAGCGGGTTGGTAGACCCTCTCCGAGTCGGAAACCTGATCGGGCCGCAAGCGTCCAAGAGAGAGAAGCGGTGATATCGTCCTTATCACAGGTCACTGGGCGCCCTGACACCCCGTGACATTCCTAGCTGATGGCCCCGGGAGGCGTTCTTTGCTGGCGCCGGGGGGGGGGCGGAGAGAGTCGTTCAGTTTGAGGTTTGCCCTCTCCCCGCGCCACAGTGAATGAGAGTGAGCGCCTTTGTGGACCGGACGGCACTCTCGCCACGACCCCCTGAATTTCACCATTGTGACGAACTTTGGTCATGTTCATGCAGTTAGTTTGTCTTTTCTTGTTCTTGGGATATACGTTATTATTTGGGAATGGGGTTTCTTGGGGGTTTCTAAGGGGTCTCTGCATCGGTGCGCAAATAAGGGTGGCAGGTTCTGAGGCGCCTGGAAGTTCCGCTGGCGGCACACATGTCCCTCCGCCTGTAGCTCACATTTTGCTCTTCCATCTCCCCGCGCTCCAATGGGTAGGGATCTGAAGATCATTAGTTTGAACGTCAGGGGGTTGAATAACCCTGTGAAGCGCGCAGCAGTGCTCTCTCTTCTTGAAAATACCAATAGTGATATCTGCCTCCTCCAAGAGACTCACCTGTTGTCCAAAGACACAGTGCGCATGCGCGATAGGCGATTCTCGCAACAATTCTGGTCCTCGGGGACATCCCAAAAAAATGGGGTGGCTGTCCTGATTGGTGCGCATTGCCCATGTAAAGTACTCTCTACTGTAGCTGAAATTAAGGGCAGGCTGTTAGCCATCAGGGTACAATGGGGGGAATCACACCTTACACTAGGATCCCTTTACGCCCCTAACGAAAAGCAAGAGTCTTTCCTGCAATCGGCCCTGCCTGAGGTACTTGCCTCACCAGATGCGGCAATACTGGTAGGGGGCGATCTAAACTTAGTAATGGACCCGGAATTGGACAGGTCGGGGCAGAGATCACATCAGGCTGGGGCCTTTTCGCTGGGGGGGAGGGGTTGGCTGGAAGATAGCGGACTGCATGACGTGTGGCGGACACAACACCCAGGTGAGCGCGACTACATATATTTGTCCGCAGCGCATAAAACATACGCACGCCTTGATCATTTCCTTGCTTCCTCCTCCCTCATGCCCAGCCTACACTCCTCGGAGATTACTCCCCGCTCGCTCTCTGATCATGCACTCATCTCGGTCCTCCTCCCAGCACAGCGCATGCGAGCATTCCCCCCGGGGTGGCGATTACGGGAGAGTTTGCTGCACTCTGAAGATGTGGTTCAGAGGATCCGCGACAATATAGTGCACTACTTTCAGGAAAATGATGTGGAGTCCACTCCTCTGGCAGCGGTTTGGGAGGCTCTGAAACTAGTGACACAAGGAGAGTTCATAGCAGTGGCAGCAGCTTACAATGCTTTGCGCAGGGAGAAACGCACAGAATTAGAGAGGGCGGTGGGAGAATTGGAGGCGGTCCATAAGCGTACCGGAGCGCCGCGTGTGTGGCATGAATTGGAAAATCGAAGGCGAATGCTGAAACACCTGGACTTGGACAGGGCTTACGCCACAAATTTTACCTTAGTAGCGATAAGTGTGGGAAGATGCTAGCGCATAGGCTACGAGCGACGACGCAAAGGTCCCTCATACAATCAGTGTGGGATCGCACTGGAGGGGGGCAGTCGGCTGATAAGATAGTGGAGGCCTTTCGCGATTTTTATCACCTTCTCTATGTGGACCAAACCTCGCGCCCACGCGATCCACACCCGTATCTGGACGGCTGCGATATAACCCCTCTCTCTCAAACAGTGTCTGAAAATCTGGATTCAGCAATCCGCATAGAGGAGGTGATAGCGGCCATTTCTAGGCTGAAATTAGCTAAATCGCCGGGGCCGGACGGCTTTTCAGCTTCCTTTTATAAAACATTTTGCGTGGAGCTGGCTCCATTTTTAAGTAGGCTGTTCAACTCCTTTCTTGATACGGGCATGGTCATGCCCTCGATGTCAGAAGCAGCGATCTCGGTGATTCTAAAGCCCGGAAAGGATTCCAGGGATTGGGGATCCTATCGACCCATCTCGCTTCTGAACATTGATGCAAAGTTATTCGCGGGAATACTGGCGTCGCGTCTCAGCCCTCTCATGGCTGACATAGTGGATCCTGACCAAGCCGGTTTCATCCCTACTAGACAGGGAGGAGACCACTCCAAAAGACTGCTACATCTTATTGACCAAGTGCACCGCGCTCGGACACCAGTCTTCTTACTATCCATAGTTGCTGAGAAGGCCTTCGACCGCGTCGACTGGGGCTACTTGTTTGCAGTATTACGCAGGTATGGCTTCGGAGACAACTTCCTGCGTTGGGTCAAGTGCCTATACTCTGCCCCCAGGGCTTTTGTGCGGGTTAATGGCTGTAGGTCGGCCCTTTTTTCTGTTGCGCGGGGAACGCGCCAGGGGTGCCCCTTATCCCCGCTTCTATTCGCGCTCTACATGGAGCCATTTGCTCAACGGATTCGGGTAAATCCTGGGGTGATTGGTCTTAAGTTTGGCGCAGATATACATAAAATTAGCTTATACGCCGATGATGTGATCCTCTCCCTTACACAGCCACGGTTGACACTGCAGGCTTTGACTGACGAGATCGCGGCCTTTGGAGAAGCTTCGGGTTTTAAGGTCAACTTCCCAAAATGGCAGATCCTTAACATCTCTATCCCTGCTGCGGAACTAGTAGCCTTACAGCAGGATTTCACATTCGCCTGGTCTAAGTCTGACATGACCTATTTAGGCTTTAAGCTGACGCCAACCATTGCCAAGACAGTCTCCCTCAACTACGCTTTGCTGCTGGAACAAACGACCAAGGCGCTGGACGCCTGGTCGCGTCTCCGGCTGGCCTGGTATGGGAAGGTGGCCGTGGTGAAAATGACGGTTTTACCCCGCATTTTGTACATTTTTCAAATGCTGCCCATGACCCCGCCGCCGGGTACCCTCCAGAAGCTACAATCATTGATTAACAAGTTCATATGGGAGGGTAAGAAGCCGCGTTTCTCGCTTATGCAAATGACTGCCACGAAAGCGCAGGGCGGTCTGGGTCTTCCTCTCGTGGGAGCCTACTACCAAGCGGCTTGTCTCCGATATTTGGTTGAGTGGAATAGACCATTGTCCAGCAAACATTGGAATTTCATGGACCAATCCGTAGCGGGAGTGAACATTTGGCGGGAACTGTGGTTGCCGCGCAAACACAGAGCGTGGTGACTTTATTCCTCCCCTGTCACCTCGCCTACACTCAAGGTGTGGGATCGGCTGGCCGTGGCAAAAGGATGGACATCCTTCCCCTCGCCTATGACCCCCATTGTGGACAACCCCGATTTCCCTCCGGGTCAGACATCTCCAGTCTTCCAGCGGTGGCGAGAGGAGGGATGTAAGAGAGTCGGTTTCCTTTTTGATTTGGAGGGCCTGATCCCCTTCACCCAGTTGCGGACTGACTACAACCTATTGGCCGCTGATGCATTCCCTTATCGTCAGGTAGCCCACTGGGTGACGCGGCCTGCCAACTATGCGCGCATGTCCCGTACTCTTACTACGTTTGAAAAATGGCTTGTGCGCAAAACGGATGACCGTAGACTCATCTCGGAATTGTATGCTATGATTATGGCGCGTCCAACGGGTCATCGTACGAAAGCGCAGGTACGCTGGGAAACTGAGATAGGGAGGCCCTTAACACCTAAAGAGTGGGAGCATATCCTATATAGGGCGCATCACACTGCACACAACACAGCAGGTGCTGAATCCGCCTATAAGGTGGTTACATATTGGTACTACACTCCGGCCCGTGTGCATTGCTGGGACAAATCCAAATCCGACCTCTGCTGGCGGGGGTGTGGCTCCACCGGGACTCTAGTTCACTTGCTCTGGCGTTGTCCGAAGTTGGTACGCTATTGGAAAGCGGTCATTGACGACATTGCTGCGGCGTTCCAGATTGTCTTACACTTACATTCAATACACACTGCTGGGCCTTTCGCATCCTAAAGCTTTTCCGCTGAAATCACTGAGGGGCAGGCAGATCGCAATGGCGCTCTTGGCGGCGCGACAGGTTATCCTAGTACATTGGGGGTCATCTTTGGTGCCTGAACTGATTGATTGGATTCACCGTCTCTGGCAGCTTTTAGCAATGGAGCGCCTTTCGCTAAGTGTGGAAGGGAAGGGTAAAGAGTTTGCAGAATTATGGGCCCCTTACTTGCAAATCCTCACAAAAGATATGAGAGAGGTGACATGTCCTAAGTATTTACAGATTCTCAGGCTACTGCCGTTGGAACCGTTGATTCCGATCAGGGACAGCTGAAAAGAGCAATGCTATTCTACTAAGTGGGCGCTGGCGGAGAGGTCTGTATAGCGCTGTTAGATCTGATGCGGAGACTGGGGGAAGGTGGGAGGAGGGTAGGGAGGGAGGGTTGTTAGTGGGTTTTTTTGTTTGCTTTATTGTAATAAAACTGTGGATGACTTTACCAGGAGAGTCGACTCAGCTGCTAGTCACAACTGTTTTGCGGGGGCCGGCCCTCGGGATGTAGGCCTCAACGCTGTGTACTGGCGCTCTTATATCCCTCTGCCGGCCACGTGATGTAGGCAGTAAGCTGTGTACATAATCTTGATTTCCCACATAATAAAAACGATTGATTCTAAAATAAAAACATAGCTTTCTCCATCTTAAAACTTCTTTGACTCTAATGCAATTTAGTTTGGATTTTTTTTTATTCCCAAACCTCCCTCTTAGGTGTTCTGAAATGACAACATGCATATGAGAGCTTTAGTTGTGTGGTGAAGATCTGACCTACTTTGATTTATTTTAGAAAGCACACTCACAAACTAACTTTTTATGCGGCACAAGCCTACTTGCCCACGTTGCTACATTTCAAGTGTGACACCTTAGGCTTGTTCTGCAATTTTAGCTAAAAGCAGTTAACACACTAGCATATAGAGGATGTGCTTATGTTAAAAGTAGAGATGTGCGAAATTTGTGTATTTTGCTTTTGTGTACTTATGCACTATTTTAGGAAAAGTATGTGAAATTATGAGTAATTACGTGAATTGCAGATCCAGCACTTAGAGCTATATTTTAATGCAAAGTGCGTCCTTGCACCCATTTTGGATGCAACGATGCATTTTGCCCTACAAAAATAGCGCTAAAAATAGAAGAAACACAGTGACAGACACTAGTGGTATGGTTGTTTGCATTACTTCTGTGCTATTATTTTGCGAAGAGTGCACTTAATTACATGACATTGTGTAATGGCGTAATTTCAAGAGATTTGTGTAATAAGTGCAATACAAGATTCCCAAAATTACGAGAAATATGCAGGCATAATTGAAATTTCACCCTGGCCTAGCTAAAGTTAAACTAAAAGTCATTTAATATATATGCGGTTGACTAGGATCTCCGGAACTGGGCCTAGTCAAAAGTTAAACTAAAAGTCATTAAATATACATGCAGTTGACTAGGATCTCCTGAACTGGGCCTAGTCAAAAGTTAAACTAAAAGTCATTTAAGATACAAGCAGTTGACTAAGAACTCTGAACTGGGTGCTCGCTCAGCTGACATGATTCCTGGCATGTCTTTGTGGGATCTTCTTTGAAACTTCCTTCACACCTGGAGATATATCAGTTTGTTTCTGTGTAATTTGCTTTCCAGTTCAGGCGGGCTATTATCTGTCAGCTGCCACGCACCTAATGGGCCAGAACAGATCTACTTGTGCAGTGGTTGTGGGAGTATTAGAGCTAGATTGAAGCCTCTGAAATACGTTCTTTCTGTCTTGGAGGAGCAACATTTTTTCTGCAACAGTTAGTTTGAGCACTGTTTTGTCATTGCTAGTCATTTGACAAAGTCGTAATGTTACCTAATGTCACCTCGTTTGAATGTGTTGCTTTCAATCTTGATTATCAGATTCAATACATTATAAAAGTGGAAAGTAGTACCTGAATGTGCAGCTATTAGCTGGATAAAACTTAATAATGCAAGGGAATAATGTTTGAATTACTGGTGGTGTAAGATGCCAGATTCAGGTCTATTGCACCCATAAGTTTTAGCAAAGCTGGTGTCCTATTGTGCCCACTAAGTGAAATTAAATGAAATAAAACAGTCAAAATTATTCTGCTTTCTTAGAAGAATGGGAGCACACTAGCAGTAAAACAAAGTTTTGCCTAGAGCAACAAACACTCTTGCACTGTTCCTGGCAAAATTCACACATGTGTATATTATAATGGCCTTAATGGCAAACTGATATAGGGGTGGCCATGCAGAATGCTGTTTGGAATGTGGTGGCCAGATAATTTTTAGAAGGGCAGCCAGGTCTTTGTTAATGATATTAGGCAGTTTAGTGAAAGGCCGTGATTCACCTAGGTCTATTACAGACTAAAGGTGCTTCTTTGCAGTTCAATTTGTCAGATTGTGGTTTTTAGGCCGCAGGTTTGCTAAAGACATCTTAGGGACATTCAGAAAGTTGACCTAGAAATATATTCCTCCCGTTGCTTACCATTGGCTTTGTGGTTTGTTACTAGCAATTTCTGGCTTTCTATTTGCTGGCTTTATTTGCTTTTGGCTGTCCATCTCGAGTTCATCCCTCCCTTTGCCCAAACCTTGTTATTGTATTCGTCCACGAACTCGCTTTCTGTAAACCGGCCTTTAAATCTTGTTCTTATCTTGCCATATTTGATGTGCATTCAAAGACAGAGGCCAAATGTTACGCTGTGTCTTCCAGGGAGCTTTGTGTTTATTTTTCCTTCTCTGACTTCAAAGTGAGAGGATTTATGTGACAATCATGCCGGCTAGTGGGGTCTGCTTGAGGAAGGCTGTATACCACTGCACTCAACGCTGCACTAATCTACGCTACTGCACTCTATATTACGCCACTCTACTCTAAACCACTGCACTCTATGCCAAATCACTCTACACCACTTTACACAAAACCAATGCACCCTATGCCCCTATACCTATGCTAACTACTTTGCACCACTGCACTTTATGTCACTATACTCTACAGCATTCTACTCTATGCCACTGCACATTACATCACACTACAGAATTATGCTCTATGTCACTGTACTTTACGCCACTTTATTCTACTCTGCACCACTGTACTCTACGTCACTGCTCTCTGCATCACTCTACTCTGCACCACTCCACACCACTGCACTCTACGATACTGGACTCTACAACACTCTACTCTCCATGACTGCACTCTACACCACTGCACTCTAGACCACTCTATTGCACTCTATGCCACTGCACTCTACACCACTTTACTCTGCATCTCTCCACTCTTATGCGATTGCCCTTTAACCTGCACCACCCCACTCTACTCTGCACCACTCCACTCTGTCACTTCACTCTATGTCACTCTACTTTGCAACACTGCTCTCTCTGCCACTGAACTCTACGCCACTCTACTCAGCATTACTCAACTCTAAACCAATCCACTCTAAGCCACTCTAATCTAGGAACGAGAGCGATGAGAGGCAACACATTAAAAGTAACAAATTGTAAATACAAATACAACAAAGTTCGTTCCGCAGACGTGTTGAGTTTAGTAGTAAGCCTTTTATTTTCCAGAAGGTTCTTAGTACATAGACAGCCAACGCGTGTAGGAGAGTAGGATCTGCTTCACCTGGGTACCCCCACTTTTTGCTGATGCTTCACTGTTTTTCGACATTAGTCTGGCTGGGGCCCTGCTAATCAGAACCCCAGCCTAGCTACTTCCTCTCTAAAATGGTTTCCATGTGCCTTAGGCACATCTCTGATTGGGATCTGGAGTGCCCTTATAAGTCCCTAGTATATGGTATACTATGTACCAAGGGCATAGGTACCTCAGAGGCCTGCCAGGGGCTGCAGCATGTATTATGCCACCCCTGGAAGGCCATCCAAACTGACACCACAGGTCTGCTACTGCAGCCTGGGTAAGGTGGTGCATGCACCCCTTACTGTGATATAGGTTACCTATATCACGAAATACATACACACATATAAACCTATAAGTCACTCCTAAGGCAGGCCTTATCAATCCTAAAGGCAAGGTGCATGGTTCCTATGTGAGAGGGTGCCCCTGCATGAGCAGGGCCCCTCTGCAGCGTTCGGAGACCATCTCTGATGCTGTTTGTAGTGCAGCCTGACCATATACTCTTAAGCGCATTATATCCTCGCGGTAAAATGCTAACTTTGGAATGGCTGCACCTAAACATGTCGTGTTTGGTGTCAAACATCTTGGAATACTACCCCCCGCCAATCCTGGCGGCGGGGGTAGCATTCCACCCTTCTAGAGGGAAAGACATGTTAACTCTGACGAGTCCGGTAACTTCTTTCCAGAGCCCTGGCATCACAAAATGGATGCTGCTGCCACAGACACGAGTCTGGCCTCCTGCTGCTGGACGAAACTCCGGCAGGGGAGGCCTGGACAATAGGTTTCCTGTCCCAGGGAGGTGTGACCACCTCCCCAGACAGGATAATGTGTATTGGGGCTGGGCGGGAGCACTTTCGGGTGCTTTGAAGTCCTGCACTGGGGGCACATTTGGTGTCCCTGTGCATACCCCAGTTCAAACCGGATCAGGGGCTTGCAGCCCCTGCTTTGGCGCGAACTGGACAAAGGGAAAGGGGTGTAGCCACCCCTCTGCCCTGACCCACCCATAGGTGGGGCCACAGAGTAGTCCAACCCCTATTTTTAGAATAAAGGTAGGAACCCAGTCCCTAGGACTTTAGATTATACCTGGCAGAAACTCTGAAACTGAATCCTGGACCTTCGACGCTCTACGACAAGATTAGAGGACTGAAGAATCTCCCTTGGGGTCAAGGAGTGACTCCCCTGCTTGGCAGGCACCAAAGAAGCATCTGTCCGGTTCGCATTACTGAAGCTCCCGTCGGACGCCGAAGTCATCGCATCACCAGAGGTGGATTCTCAGACTTCCCGAGGCTACCCTGAGTCCCCAGCAAAGCTGAGGCCCGTGGCTATCGTGGGTGACTTGAGACCGTGACCCCTGGACACCGAGCACACTTGCAAGTGCACCATCTTCTGGGTCTCCCAAGAAGTCGTGCTTTGGGCTCCGAGTAGCCCTAGCCTCCAGCACCACCTGCACCGAAGATCACTGGCCCCCACTCCACGAGTGTCCTGTAAGCCAGCTCCACGTGCGGCATCACGAGCCTCCTTCGCGGTCGCTAGCCCGTTGGCTAGTAGCCCTTAACGAAGGCCAATCTTTTCCTTACTTGGCATCCTGGTTGCTCCAGGCCTGCCCTCACTTACCCTCGCTGGGTGAGTTCCACAGACCTTGCTGGTCTGCACCATCGACGATCTACATCTTACTCGAGACTTGCCGTTGCCAAGGCTTGTTGGGTCCAATCCGGTCGCCGACACCTCAGCACTCGACAGACATCGAGCACCAGCCCGAATCCTGCTCCTGGTCGCCGACAACGCCTCCCGGACCTCGTGGCTGAAGAGTCAAGACGACCGTCAACGCACCTGAAGCACTCGACATCGGTGGGCATCTGTCCATCGCCTTCCTGGTCACTGGCTAGTGACCCAGACTCTGTCCCCTCTGCTTTCAGGTTCACCAGAACTCCGATCCACTCTTGGATCCACCCGGACACTTTTCTCTTGGCCGCCAGCAGCACTTTGCAGCAGATCGCCATTCGAATCGACGACGAAACCCGACCCCGAAAGGCACCTATGCACCCGGCTTCCTGGGTGAGGTAACACGAGTACTCCGGTGCTCCCGTGGGTAGAGACTCTTCAAAGTCCTAGATCTCAAAGGGTTTTGTCCTAGTCCTCTTTTAAGTGTCCCTTTCCTCTATTTTCCCGATCCCGACTTTCTCCATAGAAGTTAACGGCGTATCGCGGTTGTGTATTTACACTGCACGCGTCTCCCGTGGGTCCCCTGTGTCACTACCTTGGGTGGTTCCTTGTGGCCCAAGCACTTCTAGAGGCTCTAGGCCTAGTGTCTAGTTCAGTCGTGGTTCGCATACCACTTTATTGGTATATGGTTTGGTACGCCCCTAGGGCCCAAACGTGTATTTGTGCTATTACTGTGATTTAAGATCTTATAACCTATGTATTTCGAACTCTAGCCTCATAAAGAGACTAGAGGGGTGTGTTTAGTAATAAATACATATATTTTGAATATATACCTGGTGTGGCGCTCTTTCATTTGGTCACTCAAGAGATTATAGACTGGTAAAACAAGCTGCTTTACATTCCTTCAAGACTTAGCCTGAAGGCTGCTCTCCATAGCTACCACTAGGATAGCTTTCAATAAGGTTGTCTTTAACCTATCTACCATAAGAGTCGATTTGGACTGGTGCAAGGTGCCCACTATAATTAGTGGACAGCATATGCCAGGCCAACTTCTCACATTGGTGTTCAGCGTGTGGGATTCCAGCTTGCTATTGTTTTACCAGATAATTTCAATTGAATTGATCAACTGAAAACCACTAAAGGTACCTAAGGTACATATAATTTAAGCTTAGAATAACAGTAAGTTCTACTGAACTTAGAGTTGTGTGTTAAGGGATAGCACAACCCTTTCTACAACTCAAGAGAGTTTAGTAGGCCACACTAGAGTAGGTAGTGCATACACCACACCACACTAGTAATGTCTTTAAGGGTAGGATCTAAAGAATCCTTGCAGGAAGCCATTGAGCTTCCACCCTCCAAGTATGATACACTCCCATTCTTGGAATTGAGAGCTTTATGCAACTTGAGAAAAATAAGGACAGGCCAAAGCCCCACCACCCAACACCTCAAGGAGTTGTTGGTGGCTTATGACCTTAGTAAGCCTGTAGGGACTGAAGGGGTAGGAGCTGAGGGTGGGGCAGAAGAAGAGGAGGAGGCCAGGGGTACCAATACCCCCAGCCCCCTCTGAAACTGGCCAGGAGGGTGACAATGACCCTGACCTGGATAACCAAATCCCTCCTGTGGATGATGATGAGGATGATCAAAATGATGCCCTTTTTGTCCCCCAGGAAGGATTAAGAGTGTGCCCAGAAGGTCTAGGTCTCCTTCTCAGGAGTCTAACCACTCTGGCACCTCTATAGGGAGCTCTGTCTCATCTCATAGGAGAGAATCCTCTCATGAGAGAAGAAAGAGGCTAGTCCAGTATGAGGAAACTCAGCTGGAACTCAGAAAAAAGCAATTAGCTTTAGATAGAGAATCCCTAGATCTCCTTAGAGAGAGAAGAAAGTTGGGACTAGAGTCCCATGGTGGCAGCCATGTCCCTAGAGATAGGGAAAGGTCCTATGACCATAGGAACCTGAGCAAGATTGTCCCTCCCTACCAGAGTGGGGATGATATCCACAAATGGATAACTGCTTTAGAGAGGGCCTGTAAAGTACAGAAGGTCCCTCAGGAGCAGTGGGCAGCAATCTTGTGGCTCTCCTTTGCTGACAAAGGTAGAGACAAGCTCCTCACTGTTAGAGAGGAGGATGCTGACAATTACAAGGTCTTGAAGAGTGCTCTTATTGATGGGTTTGGCCTAACCACTGAACAGTACAGGTTGAAGTTCAGAGACACCCAAAAGCACAGACTCAAGACTGGGTAGACTATGTGGATTGTTCTGCCAAGGCTCTGGAAGGCTGGTTGATGGGCAGTAAGGTGTGTGACTTCTCAGGATTGTATAATCTGATAATGAGGGAGCAGATTCTTAATAACTGTCAAAATCAGCTGTTGCATCAATACCTGGTTGACTCTGATCTGACCTCTCCCCAAGAATTGGGAAAGAAGGCAGACAAATGGGTCAGAACCAGGGTGAAGCAGAAGGTACAGAACCAAGGTGGGGAAACCAAGAAGCAAGATGCTAAGAACTCTGACAAGGGTGGGGAGAAGGGTAAAGATCAAAAGTCTTCATCAGGCCCCCAAAAATCTTCTTCTGGTGGGGATTCCCAGTCTACCAAGGGTAAAGGCCAAAGAAAACCATGGTGCAAGGTCTGTAAGCAAAAGACCCACTGGACCAGTGATTGCACCAAGTCCAAAGACTCCAGTCCAGCACCCACCAATGCCCCTAAGGCACCTGTTCCCCCTAGTACAGTTGGTGGAAGTGCTCCAGCAAAGGGTTTAGTAGGGTTCACCCTGGGAACTGAGTTGGGCTCTGACTTAGTCAGAGAACTGACTCAGGCTGTGTTAGTCTGTGATGGAGGCATGGATGTGACCTCCACTGTGAGTCCCAGTAATCTGGGCAAGTACAGACAACAGCCTTTAATCAATGGACGTGAGGCTTTGGCATTTAGGGACACAGGGGCCAGTGTCACAATGGTGACACAAGACCTTGTGCTACCTGGGCAAGTTATGCTTGGTGAAATGTACCAAGTGACCAATGCTAGCAATGTCAGAACAGACCATACTCTGGCAGTTGTTAACTTCTCCTGGGGAGGGGTAACTGGCCTTAAGAAGGTTGTGGTAAGTGCAAACCTACCAGTCGAATGCTTGCTTGGCAATGACTTAGAGACTTCTGCTTGGGCAGAAGTGGAGCTCAGGACCCATGCAGAAATGCTGGGGATCCCTGCAGATGTGTTTGCTGTGACCAGGTCACAAGCCAAAATGTCTAGCACTGAACAGGCCTTGGATTCTGGAAGAATGGACCAAGTGCCTTCCAAGAGGAGTAGTAGTAGGGTTAAGGCAGAGCCTTCCCCTTGGCTCAGGAGGAAGATCAGTCCCTTGAGGGGGATGATCTCAGCCCTGAAGAAGGAACTGTCCCAGAGGAACTGGAACCTGACCAGGTTGAGTTCTTGGGGACAGGGGGACCTTCTAGGGCAGATCTGAGCCAGGAGCAGCAGAGCTGCCCCTCCCTTGAACCCCTCAGACAGCAAGCTGCTGCTGAGGCTGCTGGGAAAGCTAGTGGTCCCCATACAGTGTATTGGGATGATGGACTCCTGTACTCAGAGAGTAGAGACCCCAAGCCTGGTGCTACCAGGAGGTTGGTAATACCTTTGAAGTTCAGGGGCTTCCTATTGACCCTAGCCCATGATATTCCCTTAGCAGGACACCTGGGCCAGAACAAGACTTGGGACAGAATTGTCCCTCACTTTCACTGGCCCCACATGTCTGAAGACAGTAAGGAGTTTTGTCGCTCCTGTGTAACCTGCCAAGCCAGTGGCAAAGCAGGTGGCACTACAAAGGCCCCCTGATACCACTACCTGTGGTGGGGGTGCCCTTTGAAAGGGTAGGGATTGACATTGTTGGTCCCATGGATCCCCAAACAGCCTCTGGGCACAGGTTTATCCTGGTGGTAGTGGATCATGCCACCAGGTACCCAGAAGCTATTCCCCTCAGGACCACTACAGCACCTGTGGTGGCAAGGGCCCTCCTGGGAATCTTCTCAAGAGTGGGCTTTCCTAAGGAGGTAGTATCAGACAGGGGTGCTAACTTCATGTCTGGGTACTTAAAAGCAATGTGGAAGGAGTGTGGAGTGACTTATAAGTTCACCACACCCTATCACCCACAATGCAATGGTTTAGTTGAGAGATTCAACAAAACCTTGAAGGGCATGATTAAAGGGCTCCCAGAAAAGCTTAGGCGTAGATGGGACATACTCTTGCCCTGCCTTTTATTCGCATATAGGGAGGTGCGTCAGAAGGGGGTTGGTTACAGCCCTTTTGAACTTCTGTTTGGCCACCCTGTGAGGGGTCCACTGTGCTTGGTGAAGGAAGGATGGGAGTTACCTCTCAAGCCCCCAAAGCAAGATATAGTGGACTATGTACTTGGTCTCCGCTCCAGGATGGCTGAGTACATGAAAAAGGCAACCAAAAACCTTGAGGCTAGCCAGGAACTTCAGAAGGCCTGGCATGACCAAAAGGCTGTTCTGACTGTTTACCAGCCAGGACAGAAGGTGTGGGTGTTGGAGCCAGTGGCCCCAGCAGCTCTCCAAGACAAATGGAGTGGACCCCACACTATTGTTGAGCAGAAGGGTGAGGTCACTTATTTAGTGGACCTAGGAACACCCAGGAGTCCCCACAGGGTTCTCCATGTCAACAGGTTAAAACCATATGTGGACAGGGCAGACATGGGCTTGCTCATGGCTACTGATGAAGGGCAGGAGGAAGAGAGTGACCCACTCCCTGACCTGCTCTCACAGAACCCTGACGATGGGTCAGTTGATGGTGTAGCCTTGGCAGGCAGCCTCACTACCCAGCAACAAACTGATTGCAGGCAAGTCCTCAATCAGTTTCGACATATGTTTTCACTGACACCCAGTCAGACCACCTGGTGCACTCATGAAGTGGACACTGGGGACAGTCTGCCTATTAAAAACAAGATTTATAGGCAACCTGACCATGTCAGGGACTGTATCAGGACTGAAGTCCAGAAAATGTTGGAATTGGGAGTAATTGAGCCCTCAGATAGCCCTTGGGCTAGTCCAGTAGTCCTAGTACCGAAACCTCACACCAGTGGTGGAAAAAGAGAGATGAGGTTTTGTGTAGACTACAGGGGTCTCAATGCAGTCACTAGGACTGATGCCCATCCAATACCCAGGGCAGATGAGCTCATAGATACTTTGGCCTCTGCCAAATATCTCAGCACATTTGACCTAACAGCTGGCTACTGGCAGATCAGACTAGCTGATACTGCAAAGCCCGAGACAGCATTCTCAACCCCTAGTGGGCATTATCAATTTGTGGTAATGCCCTTTGGTCTGAAGAATGCACCTGCCACTTTCCAGAGGTTGGTGAACACAGTTCTCACAGGACTGGAAGCCTATAGTGCAGCTTATCTAGATGATATTGCTGTCTTTAGCTCCACCTGGGAGGATCACCTGGTCCACCTCAGGAATGTTTTACAGGCCCTGCAAAAGGCAGGCCTGACTATCAAGGCCACTAAGTGCCAGATAGGGCAGAGTCAGGTTGTGTACCTGGGCCACCTTGTGGGTGGAGGCCAGGTTCAACCTTTGCAGAGCAAGATCCAGACCATCATGGACTGGACTGCTCCCACTACCCAGACTCAGGTGAGAGCCTTCTTAGGCCTGACTGGGTACTATAGGAGATTTGTCAAGGGGTATGGATCAATAGTGACACCCTTGAATGACTTAACTTCTAAGAAAATGCCCAAAAAGGTTCAGTGGACAGTTAGCTGTCAAAAGGCATTTGATGACCTCAAGCAGGCCATGTGCACTGCTCCAATTTTGCAGAGTCCTGATTACTCCAAGAAGTTCATTGTTCAAACGGATGCATCTGAATTGGGGGTAGGGGCTGTACTGTCACAATTGAATGAAGAAGGTCAGGATCAGCCAGTAGCTTTTATTAGCAGAAGGCTGACCCCTAGAGAGAAACGTTGGTCAGCCATAGAGAGGAGGCCTTTGCTGTGGTCTGGGCTCTGAAGAAGTTGAGGCCATACTTGTTTGGTACACACTTCCTGGTTCAGACAGACCATAAGCCCCTCTTATGGCTAAAACAAATGAAGGGTGAAAACCCCAAACTGCTTAGGTGGTCCATTTCCCTACAGGGGATGGACTTTACAGTGGAACATAGGCCTGGGATTAACCATGCGAATGCAGATGGACTCTCTAGGTATTTCCACTTAGAACATGAAGACTTAACTGGGCAAGGTTAGTTTAATGTCCCTACGTTTGGGGGGTTGTGTAGGAGAGTAGGATCTGCTTCACCTGGGTACCCCCACTTTTGCTGATGCTTCACTGTTTTTCGACATTAGTCTGGCTGGGGCCCTGCTAATCAGAACCCCAGCCTAGCTGCTTCCTCTCTAAAATGGTTTCCATGTGCCTTAGGCACATCTCTGATTGGGATCTGGAGTGCCCTTATAAGTCCCTAGTATATGGTATACTATGTACCAAGGGGATAGGTACCTCAGAGGCCTGCCAGGGGCTGCAGCATGTATTATGCCACCCCTGGAAGGCCATCCAAACTGACACCACAGGTCTGCTACTGCAGCCTGGGTAAGGTGGTGCATGCACCCCTTACTGTGATATAGGTTACCTATATCACGAAATACATACACACATATAAACCTATAAGTCACTCCTAAGGCAGGCCTTATCAATCCTAAAGGCAGAGTGCATGGTTCCTATGTGAGAGGGTGCCCCTGCATGAGCAGGGCCCCTCTGCAGCGTTCGGAGACCATCTCTGATGCTGTTTGTAGTGCAGCCTGACCATATACTCTTAAGCGCATTATATCCTCGCGGTAAAATGCTAACTTTGGAATGGCTGCACCTAAACATGTCGTGTTTGGTGTCAAACATCTTGGAATACTACCCCCCCGCCAATCCTGGCGGCGGGGGTAGCATTCCACCCTTCTAGAGGGAAAGACATGTTAACTCTGACGAGTCCGGTAACTTCTTTCCAGAGCCCTGGCATCACAAAATGGATGCTGCTGCCACAGACACGAGTCTGGCCTCCTGCTGCTGGACGAAACTCCGGCAGGGGAGGCCTGGACAATAGGTTTCCTGTCCCAGGGAGGTGTGACCACCTCCCCAGACAGGATAATGTGTATTGGGGCTGGGCGGGAGCACTTTCGGGTGCTTTGAAGTCCTGCACTGGGGGCACATTTGGTGTCCCTGTGCATACCCCAGTTCAAACCGGATCAGGGGCTTGCAGCCCCTGCTTTGGCGCGAACTGGACAAAGGGAAAGGGGTGTAGCCACCCCTCTGCCCTGACCCACCCATAGGTGGGGCCACAGAGTAGTCCAACCCCTATTTTTAGAATAAAGGTAGGAACCCAGTCCCTAGGACTTTAGATTATACCTGGACGAAACTCTGAAACTGAATCCTGGACCTTCGACGCTCTACGACAAGATTAGAGGACTGAAGAATCTCCCTTGGGGTCAAGGAGTGACTCCCCTGCTTGGCAGGCACCAAAGAAGCATCTGTCCGGTTCGCATTACTGAAGCTCCCGTCGGACGCCGAAGTCATCGCATCACCAGAGGTGGATTCTCAGACTTCCCCGAGGCTACCCTGAGTCCCCAGCAAAGCTGAGGCCCGTGGCTATCGTGGGTGACTTGAGACCGTGAAACCTGGACACCGAGCACACTTGCAAGTGCACCATCTTCTGGGTCTCCCAAGAAGTCGTGCTTTGGGCTCCGAGTAGCCCTAGCCTCCAGCACCACCTGCACCGAAGATCACTGGCCCCCACTCCACGAGTGTCCTGTAAGCCAGCTCCACGTGCGGCGTCACGAGGCTCCTTCGCGGTCGCTAGCCCGTTGGCTAGTAGCCCTTAACGAAGGCCAATCTTTTCCTTACTTGGCATCCTGGTTGCTCCAGGCCTGCCCTCACTTAATCTCGCTGGGTGAGTTCCACAGACCTTGGTGGTCTGCACCATCGACGATCTACATCTTACTCGAGACTTGCCGTTGCCAAGGCTTGTTGGGTCCAATCCGGTCGCCGACACCTCAGCACTCGACAGACATCGAGCGCCAGCCCGAATCCTGCTCCTGGTCGCCGACAACGCCTCCCGGACCTCGTGGCTGAAGAGTCAAGACGACCGTCAACGCACCTGAAGCACTCGACATCGGTGGGCATCTGTCCATCGCCTTCCTGGTCACTGGCTAGTGACCCAGACTCTGTCCCCTCTGCTTTCAGGTTCACCAGAACTCCGATCCACTCTTGGATCCACCCGGACACTTTTCTCTTGGCCGCCAGCAGCACTTTGCAGCAGATCGCCATTCGAATCGACGACGAAACCCGACCCCGAAAGGCACCTATGCACCCGGCTTCCCTGGGTGAGGTAACACGAGTACTCCGGTGCTCCCGTGGGTAGAGACTCTTCAAAGTCCTAGATCTCAAAGGGTTTTGTCCTAGTCCTCTTTTAAGTGTCCCTTTCCTCTATTTTCCCGATCCTGACTTTCTCCATAGAAGTTAACGGCGTATCGCGGTTGTGTATTTACACTGCACGCGTCTCCCGTGGGTCCCCTGTGTCACTACCTTGGGTGGTTCCTTGTGGCCCAAGCACTTCTAGAGGCTCTAGGCCTAGTGTCTAGTTCAGTCGTGGTTCGCATACCACTTTATTGGTATATGGTTTGAGTACGCCCCTAGGGCCCAAACGTGTATTTGTGCTATTACTGTGATTTAAGATCTTATAACCTATGTACTTCGAACTCTAGCCTCATAAAGAGACTAGAGGGGTGTGTTTAGTAATAAATACATATATTTTGAATATATACCTGGTGTGGCGCTCTTTCATTTGGTCACTCAAGAGATTATAGACTGGTAAAACAAGCTGCTTTACATTCCTTCAAGACTTAGCCTGAAGGCTGCTCTCCATAGCTACCACTAGGATAGCTTTCAATAAGGTTGTCTTTAACCTATCTACCATAAGAGTCGATTTGGACTGGTGCAAGGTGCCCACTATAATTAGTGGACAGCATATGCCAGGCCAACTTCTCACAACGCGTTTCACCCTTCACAAGGGCTTCTTCAGGGCAAAGGTAAATTGGCCTGGTACGTGTCGCAGGTAAGTAGAGTTCGGCAGAATAGTAGTTGATATGCGTCAATGAAGTATGAAAGTAACTTCATCCATGAGGCGTAAGTATTCAACATTTTTTTTTATCCAATTGGAATGAAGTCATCCAAAGGAAAGAGGAGTTAGGTCCTATGGCATAAGTGAGCCTCCAGTGTAGAGGGGTAAAGTGCTGTAGAGTGTCGGCTTGAGGCCCGTGAGGTGGGCAATACGAGCACTTGGCACTTTTTGTGACTAGTCTAGGTAGTGCAGTTGCCGTCGTACCCTGCTGCCTCCTGCCCTCTTTTGATGCCACTCTAATCTACTCTGCACCACTGCACTCAACTCTATACCACTGCACTCTACACCACTTCACTCTACTCTGAAACCATATACTCTATGCCACTGCTGTCTACGCTATTCTATTCCCCCACGCACCAATCCACTCTGCACCACTGCATTGTACGCCACTTTACTGTACTCTACGATGCTGCACGCTACGCCACTCTACACCACTGCCCTCTTTCACTTTATTCTGCTCCCTCTACGCCACTGCACTCTACACCAATGCATTTAATGCCACTCTACTCTACAGCACTGCACTCTGACACTCTACTCTGCAGCACTGCACTCTCTGCCACTGAACTCTTTGCCACTCTACTCTGCACCACTCTATGCCATTCTGCTGGACGCTACCCCAGTGCACTCCACGCCACTCTAATCTACTGTGTACCACTGCACTCTATACCACTCCAGGTCACTCCACTCTGCACCACTGCACACCACTTCACTCTATGCCAATGCACTGTACGCCACTACTCTATACTACTCCACTCTACTCAGCACCCCTCCACTCTACACTACTTCACTCTACTCTGAAACAATCTACTCTACACCACTGCACTCTATGCCACTGCACTCTACTCCACTGTACTCTACTCTGTGCTATTCCACTCTACACCACTGCAATCAATGTTGTGCCACTCTACACCACTCTACTCTATGCCACTGTGCTCTACCTTGCACCACTATACTCTACACTGCAGCACTCTCTTCTACTCTTTTCCACTGCATTCAATGTCACTGCAGTCTACGCAATGCCACTGTACTCTAAACCACTGCACTCTACACCAATGCACTCTACACCACTATACTCAAAACCAATGCACCCTGTGCCACTGCACCTATGCCAACTACTTTGCACCACTGCACTTTACGTCACTATAGTCTACAACATTCTACTCTGTGCCTCTGCACTCTACGCCACTGCACCCTACATCATTCTACATCACTACACTCTACATCACTGCAATCTATGCCACTCTATTCTAATCTGCACCACTGTACTCTACATCACTGCTCTCTGCAACACTCTAATCAACAACCTGCACTCTACAACCCAGCACTCTGACACTATACTTTGCATGACTGCACTCTATTCCACTACACTCTATGCCTCTGTACTCTACTCTGCACCACTCAACTCTATGCCACTCTACTTCACTCTACACTACTGCACTCTATGCCACTGAACTCTACACCACTGCAATCTACATCACTGGACTCTATGATAGTGCACTCTATGACACTGCACTCTAAGACACTGCACTCTACCCTGCACCACTCCATTCTTTGCCACTTCACTCTGTACCACTCTACTCCACTCTTCGCCACTGTACTCCAATCTGCGACATGCCACTCTATGCCATTGCACTCTACGCAGCTGCAATCTACTGTGCCCGCTCTACTCTGTGCCATTGCACTCTACGCTACTCTACGTCACTGCACTCTACACCACTTTACTCAAAACCAATGCACTCCACGCCACTGCACTCTATGCCAAACTAATTTGCACCACTGTACTCTACAGCTCTTCACTCAAGGTCACTATCCTCCACTAAATTCTATGACACTCCAATCCACGATGCTCCCCTCTATGATGCTCTACTCCATTAAGGTCTGTTCCACTGACACTCTACTCCACTCTATACCATTCTACGATACCATCTACGACTCTCTACGCAACTCCCTCTATGCCAGTCCATGCCACTTTACTCCACTCAATTCTACGACAAACTACTCCACTTTGCTCCACTCAATATCACTCCACTCTATGACAATGTACCCTGCTGTTCGCCACTCTACTCTACAACACTCTACTCCACTCTACGCAACTCCCTCAATGCCACTCCACTCTACAACACTCCAAGCCATTCTATGCCACTCCACTCTACGACACTCTACTCAACTCTGACACTGTGCTCCACTCTATGCTACTCAACTATAAGCCCTTCCACTCTATGACACTCTACGACACTCTACTCCCTCCACAACTCTCCACAACACTGTATGCTACTCCATGACACTCCACTTCACTCCTATCCATGCCTCTTAACTCTACTGTACGCCACACCATAGCACTCCACTCTGCTCCACTTTACAACACTCCTCTCCATGCCACTGACCTTTACCCTACTTTTAGCCAGGCTGAACAGCAGTCACTCTGGTGTACAACATAGCTAAACATATTGGCAAAGCTAATAGCTCTTGCATGGGCGAGACATATTGGCTTTGCCAATGCTTGTTAGTATATACAGGCTAAGAAAGCACTGTTACTCCAGTAAAGATTGTTCAAGTTATGTTGCAGGAAGTATAGCTTTTTCCTCCATGCCCTGCTCATCTGCTACTTACTGTGATGTGTGGAAACCATTGTGTCGCAACGGTTCCCAGATAGTTGATTTCCTGTAAGTAGCAGAACAGCTACATTGGTAGGAATTATTTTTACCCAATTTGCCTAATGTGAAAAAATGCACTACCCTCTGTAAATTAGGCATTACATTCTACCATGTTTTGGCCAAACACACAAAGCGTTTGTCACTACATTTTAACCGACTCTTCCGAATATGCCCACCAGGAGCCCTACGCACATCTAACATTCCTTAAGTTGGTAAGGCCAGGCATCTCTGCACAGTATTAAAGAGGGATCTAACATTCCATAAGCTGGTGAGTCCAGGCATCTCTGCACAGTGTTACAGAGCGATCTAACATTCCATAAGCTGGTGAGTCCAGGCATCTCTGCACAGTTTTACATAGGGATCTTACATTCCATAAGCTGGTAAGTCCAGGCATCTCTGCACAGTATTACAGATGGATCTAACATTCCATAAGCTGGTAAGTCCAGGCATCCCTGCACAGTATTACAGCGGGATCTAATTTAGAGATTTGTAGAGCCCGCAGCTACCCGGAAGCAGACAGAAAGCAGGGATGCAGAAGAAGATGGGGATCAAACAACAACTTGCCAGATAACGTGAACTCAGTCGGGGCAATTGAAGAGCAAAGTCTTCAGGTTCTTACGGAAGGTAAGTAACGAGTGGCAGTTCCTGAGAGCTAAAGGAAGGGAGTTCTCGAGTTTCAGGCCTAAATAGGAGAAAGAGCCACCCTTAATGCTGGCCCGACGAAATCTGGGCGTGGTAAATAGTGAGAGGTTGGCTGATCTCAATGATCGAGTGGGCACATAAGGTGACACCAGACCTTGGATGTATGAAGGGCGAGTCCGGGTCTGGCTCGAAACATATAGCATAAGGCCTTGAATTTAATGCGCTTGTTGACCTTAAGCCTAACATCAAGATCTAACATTCAATAAGCTGGTGAGTCCCGGCAACTCTGCGCAGCATTACAGCGGGATCTAACATTTCCTGAGCTGGTAAGTCCAGGCATCTCTGCACAGTATTACAGAGGGATCTAACATTCCATAAGCTGGCGAGTCCAGGCATCTCTGCACAGTACTACAGGGGGATCCATTCGCAGGGAGAGCAGTGGCTGCTGCTTCGACAGGGCGTATTTGACTCTTCCAAGCTGGATCAATTGGCTCTTTCAGAATGGACTCGGTACAAAAGGCAGCTCTATTTTAGTGCGCTGCCTCTATAAACCGCCTACGCTGCTTTGTGCTTCTATGTAACTGCTCTTGTTAGCCAGGCTTTCAGGGCTTTACGGAGCTCAGGCACATTACATTCTAGACTTCACATAAAACAAATATATTGAGCTTTTTTTTTATAGAGATTTAGGTTATATATTATATTCTGTGAAAACTATCACTTCTTACTCTTCAGCATACAAATGTGTGGTGGAAGTCACTATTAGTCTATTATCCATTTTTTGGAGGGAGACAAAGTAATAATAACAAACAAGCTGCAATTTAGTGCACAAAACACAGGAAGTAACGAACGGAAGAAACGCTCGCAACCAAAGCAGATAGGCCTGCGTTTGGCAAGCTGGTGCAATGGTTGTTTTTTTATTGCAAGACTACGCCACAAAAATAAAGAGGAACAAAATATACCACCAACTAAACGTGCTGTCTTCTACTTCTAATTAATAAATTAAATGTGGCTAGTTAACTAGTGATGTTTTTCAAACAACAAGCCTTTCATCTGCATTGTGCATTTTATTATTATTAATATTATTATTATTATCAGTCGTAGTAGTAGTATTTGTGATGAGGACTAGAACAAATCATCACTTAACCCCACTATCCAATCTTAGGCAGATACAATGTTACAGTCTCATTTAACCATTATATAAGGAAATTTAAAAAATAAATAGCCAACTTAATATAAAAAATAAATAAAATATAAACACACATTCACATCCACGTTCAAGCTGCTTTGGATCACCCACAGAGCGATACATGGAACTGGACCGCTCTTCATCAGGAATAAAATCGCCAAATGCATTCAACAAAAGAACCTCTGCTCTAGATTGGCACCTCGCCTTAAAATCCCACCATATAAGAAAAAAACCATGGGTGGCACATCATTCTCTGTTCAAGCAGCCAAACTATGGAACTCTTTACCGCCCAACATAAGATCCACGGATAACCACCTTATTGTCAAAAAACGACTCAAGAATTGGCTCTTCCACACATAACCACCATACGCAAACAGAAATATACATCATATCTCTCTGTATATAAGCATTTATTTGTACTATAGATATATACCTATATATGTGTATTGCTCTGTATAAACATGTAGAATAATTATGTTTAAAAAAATATATATTATATATATTCATTAGTTCTGCTTAACAAATGTACATATTACTGATAGTTAAATTATTCAATGTTTTTAACTTGTATATAAGTGACTGCATAAATAAGAAAATCTTTATCATAACTATTTATCTACAATTGCTTCACTATTGATCTACAAATAAATATATATATAAATAAATAAAACTAATTTAAAGTACAACAACACTTGAAAGCCAGAGTTTATTTAATGCATCTTTAATCTACAGATACTACCTTCCTTTATGCCTCTATATACCTTCCATGTACTTATGGATCTATATCGTTATTACTTTTGGTTCTATATATTTATTACTTCTACTTATTTATTACTTCTCTTCTAATTCAGGATATCCAATGTGCTACCCTATTTTTCACCCTATACCGCTCTCAATATATCCTCTACCTCAACTCTCTGACTCATCTCAAACCTCTTTCTACTACTCTTTCCAATGCACTATCCTATTTCTCACCATATACCTCTATCAATATATTCATTACCTCCACTCTCTCATTCATCCCAAACCCCATACCACTACTATGATCCCCAAAATAACCCTTTCGAGACTCTTCCCTACTCCACCCCTCCTTGCATCATCTCATGCCTCTTTCTACTATTCCAATCCCCCAAAACAAGCCTTTCTACCCCTTCCCTCTGACTCTTCCCCCTTCACCTCCCTTTTACTCATCCCCTTCCAACCCCCTTTTACTCATCCCAAGCCTCCTCCTACTGCTATGAGCTCCAAAACAAAAAAAATTATAAATTCTTCCCTTCTATCCCTCCACTATCCTTTTCAATCCAAATAAAAGACTAACATGTCCACTACTCAAATTAATTTCATATTTCACTACACTAATTCACCACTAATCCTTTATGGGTTCCGAAGTAGCGTGCTACTCGCGGAAAAAGCACTTCAACACCTCATCAGGGGTAGCAAGCGCTATATAAATGCAAACCTATTTCCCTTGTCACACTTGTAGGTGAATGATGGTTAGTAGTTGAGTTGTTACTATCATTGGCAGCATAGCAGGAGCAATGTGTGGTGCAAGCTACTGTGGCCTCCTGACGAGAGCCCTGGCACATATGTTTTTTACAAATTAAGCACTGCCCACTGCCCCATAATGCTTGCTGTGCTGTGTGCAAGCAAAACGTGAATGACAATTTAACAGACGAATGGATGAAGCCCACTGACCAAAATGTATGCATGTATATTATTTATGATTTTTTGGGGAAAAACAGTAGTCTAACGAGACAGCTAAAGTTGTCTTAAAGTCCAGAACTAATAACCCCTGTTTAATCTCACACCAAAATTAATTTTACTACAACTTCCAGTTACACTGACCTGCAGAGAATTCTGTGCAATTAGTTCAACTGAGATTCCAACATTTCTTCCCTCAAATAACAAATGCTCTAAAAGTTTTGCATTTTACCGACAATAAATGTGTGTAACTTGGCCTTGTGTGAGCAGATGAACTATAAGCCATGATAATGGGCCAAAGCATGGGCAAAGAGAAGCCATAAAGCAATTAATGAATCCCAAATTACATGAATACACTAAAAGAGAGGATGATGAAGGCATATCAGTTAGAAAAGAGAACGCACATTCAAGCAATATGGCAGCAAAGTAAATGGGTGATGGAGGCAGCACTGGTTAATTGTTCCTATTATAAACAAAAGAAGCAGTTAGTAGGACTTATTAAAGACAAAGAGGATTATAAAAAAATAACAACACACTTGCAGCTGGGGCTTTGGGGTAAAATGAGCCCATTTTGTCTGGAAACAGGTTATTTCAGGTCACAAATCATTGAGGACCAAACTAAAAGGAGGTGGGTGTGATATATTCAACAGAACAGAAGGGTTTTATTCTGAAAACTGAATCATCTGATTCTGTTTTATTATCGTGGAATTAAGATAGTTTTTTCAGAGGTATAAGTCCACGTTGTCCTCATTACCGACCTGTCCTGTGAAACCATTTGCCAAACGTTGGATGAGTGACATAGCCTACCTTCCCTTCGCTGTGGTGGAAGCCAGTGGCCGCTGCTCTCATTTGTCCCTCCAATACGAGGAGAAAAGAGACTTACCCACTCCTTACCATATTTGAAGTAAATTATGTGTGTTGTATTTGTTCTCTTGCTTTGGATCAAATTGACCCTCATTGAACTATACTATTGTCATAATGAATCTAGATGTATTATTATACTTTGGGAAAAGATTAGAGGAAAGTGTGTGTGGATTATAAATTGTCAGAAAAGTATTTCTCATCAGGGGCCCGATTTCGATGCCGTTAGGAAGGCCTCCAGACGGGATCCGGAACGAGCAAATCCGATTTGGAGCCTATGGTTCCGACCGAATCGCCCCCCCGTTCCGAACGACCAAGTACGATGCGAAGATCTCAGCCGCTCCGACTGAATCATTTCCGAACCTGATCCGGTCAGTCCGAGCCGTTCGGAGCCGAATTGTGCTGTGCAATGGGGCCGGCTGCCAAACGAGCGAGTACGATGCTCGATTCTGACAGCTGTACCAGCTCGGTTTTGGTGAGACGAAAAGGCTTTGGAAATCGGAGTTCGGGGGGCCATAGCAGGCCCCCCTTTACCCAGGGCCCTCTGAATCGGTCGTGGGGGGGTGCCCATGGGTCCCCCCGATCCAAGCATTCATAGTGTGTCGGGCACCATGGGGTGCCTGCCACAGGGTGCACACTTTTCCCCACCAACCCCTTTTTGCAATGGGAGCCTGGGTACGCATTCAGTACACAGGCTCCCATAGAGTTCAATGGGAGTCCGAATGAACCAAGTCCTTCACTATATGGATGCATCGGAATCGGTCGCACGGACTCCTGGAGCGCAATTCGCTTGGAAAGCTCTCCGGAACCGAGTCGTTCGGAGGGAATTTCCTGACGGGATCGGAATCGGGTCCTAGGTGTAATTTATCTCGAAGAGGGAAAGTTGAAGGTAACAGTCCCAGTATTCAGGGTTACAGAAGGATCCTTTTGTGTGTGTGTTTGTGTTCCATTTATTCTTAGATGAACCATAGTTGTCAGTGGCGGACCGGGAAATCAAAAGCAGCCCTGGAAAAAAATGCTCAAACTAGCCTTAGGCTCCTCGTGCAATCTCTCTCTTTCCATTCATCCATCCATTCTCTCTCTCTCCTGTCTCTTCTCCCTCTCTTATCGTTGTTTTTTCTTTACCTTCTCCTCCCTTTCTCTCGATCGAAGCCTCCCCATGCCTGCTGCAATTAACCTCAGGGAACTAAGGTAGGTGACTGAGGCACCAGGAGCAGCCATGGGCTTTGGAGCCTGACCTCCAAAGGCTCCAGTCCACCAGGAAAATGCCCAGTGGGATAAAAGCCCTGTCCAACCTCTAAAATTGTCTAGTAGTACCCAGGGCTAAGATCTATGTTCTCGTGCTGGAATTCACTATACATCCATTCTCTTCCCCTTTTCTAATTCAATAAGGCCATCCTGAATCAAGCACAGCAAATATTCTAGGGGCACTCTTTGATGTGTAAGTACGCTAAGAAGCAGGGAGGCTAGGTGGTGAAAAGTTGTACATCAGCTTGTGAAAAAACATCATATTATTTCGTTAACCATTCCAATGCTTGCAAACTAGCATTATATAAAGAGGACATTTTCTAATTGTCTATTCTAGACAGAGGTAAGCCAGTATGTGCTTTAGAGCAGCACACCATCTGCATTCAGCATGGTCTGTTAAACCATACTACGCACATCTATAGCAGGAGCAGGAAAAGTGCAGGCCATGTACAGTTCTTTCATCAGTAGAGAACACACTAGTGGCTTTATTTGTGACATAGGGCCAGATCTACGACTCTTTAAAGCGGTCACAAAGGGAAAATCGACACGTTTGCGACCGCTAAAAAGGGTTGCGTTATGTACAAATCCTATTTTGCAATTCAGTAACCTATTACCGACTTGCAAAATAGGGTTTGCGAGTCGCTATTAGGAAGGGACGTGCCAAGGGCGTCCCTTCCTAATAGCGAGTCGCACTGTTATTTACGATTGTTTTCAATTGCAGTTACCACCTACTTCAGGTAGGTGGTAAGCCAGTCGCAAAGGGAAGGTGCCCCCAGGGGACCACTTCTCCTTTGTGAATGCATACCAAAATATTTTTTAAGAGCAGGCAGTGGTCCCACGGACCACTGCCTGCCCTTAAAAAATGAAAAGAAACATTTGAATTTTTTTCTTTTAAACGGATCGTGTTTTCCTTTAAGGAAAACGGTCGGCATTTGAAAAAAAAGTTGCTTTATTTAAAAAGCAAATACAGACATGGTGGTCAGCTGTCCTCAGCAAGCCACCATCCCTGTGTTATTGGCCATTCCCAATGGGTCTCACATTGCAACCTGCCTCATGGATATTGATGAGGCAGGTCATTTGTGACCCCCATTGGGAATCGCTAAATGTGTCTAAGACACATTAGTACATACGTTTTGTGAGTCGCAAATTGCAAGTCGCAAAAAAATCACAATTTGCGACCCGCAAAACTGAATAGTCATACATCTGGCCCATGGTCCTTCTTAACCAATTTCCTCCTCAAAACTATGTGTTATAAATATAGGAGTCTAGATAGAGCAGAGTGGCACAGCACGGGACACATACTTATTTAGTAGGCAAACTCAATCCTGCTGGGTTTAGAAGCATCCTGTGTTCATTACAGACAGAGGAGAAGAAGAATTCCTTTTGCGGCAGGATTTATTATCACAACTAAGGGCCTGAATTAGCTTTTGGTGGGCAATGTTCTCTATCGCAACAGCAAAGGAGTGCTCTGTAACCAAACTCTTGGTGTACCAACCCCATTTTGAGGCGGGCTGACTGCCAGGTTTATGCTGATGGAGTAAAATTCACTCACAGTGTAACCCTTCCTCTGTCGGCCAGAGGGAGTATAGGCCGTCAGAGGTAAGCCATCTCACCATCCGCCCTGTTCAGAGTGGACAGTCGAATGGCTTTTTTTCACTGTCCGTCACCACCAGGATAATCCTGGTGGTGAAGGACAGTAAAAATGAATAAAATGACACCCACATCATGGATGAACTCCCATGGTGTTGGGGCCATTAGTTTTTACTTTTCCAAGAACACACTCCCACTTTGGGAGCTTGTTTTTAGAAAAGTAAAACCTTTTAAAAGCTTGATGTAACCTTCCATCACGAATGGTAGACACACACAAAACTTTTAAATGGCTTTGCATGAACTGCTGTGACGGCGATTCATACAAACCCAGGCAGTTCACTGCTGAGCTGGCACTGAACTCTAAATTTGGTGAGTGGAGTAAAGGCAGGGTGGCAGACAAAGTTCTCTGCCACCCTGACTACCCTTACTCCGTCTGCCAAACTCTAAATTGGGCTCTAAATCCTGTAAATTATTATATTTGAGAAACTGACTGGGCACAAGTCGGGCTTCCCTTAGATGATGAACGACTTGGCCGAGGACAGCCCTGTCTCACTCAAACCCGGTTACAATGAGCAGGTGGAAGGTACCATTGCGGTAGGGAGGAACAGGTAACTCCAGCTTGATACTGACACATATATTGTGAGCGATCACTGAGGTGGCAGATTATGATCAAAACTACTTGAGCCACAGCTACTTCTAAGAAGAACAGTTGGTTATTACTGTTTTTGATATCGAATGGACGTCTAAAAAACAGGCGCGGCCAGCAGAGGTAAGAGCAGTGAGGCAGGGTGGGGGGGAAGCCGACAGACGATGGGATAGGTAAAATTAAATAAAAAATAAATAAAGCCACTTACCTTACGTTTGCCGCATCGCCGATTCGGCGAGCGCAAGGTAAGTGGTTTTATTTATTTTTTATTTAATTTTACCTATCCCGTCATCTGTTGACTCCCTACCCTACCCCGCCCCACCACCTTACCGTTCTTACCTGTGCCAGCAGCGCCTGCTAAAAAACAGTAGTTAGCCCGGTTGTTGACAGAAACTGATCCGAGAAAAAAAAAAATCTGATTTCACTAAACTCGTTATTTTTACCAAGTGTGGGAGGAATCGTGGGGATTGGAAGTATTTTGTAAATGCTTGACAGAGTAAACAAAACATATAGAACAGCCATGAACGGTTATAAAAAATTGAAAGCTTTTAAAAGAATTACTGTAATTTTAGCTTCTGGGAAAAGAAAGTGGGGCTGTGCTGAATAATGAACATGAGAACGCGCTATTAACTCTAGGAATGTTTGTAGTACTGATTGGATTAAGTTATATAGAATATAGATGTATTTCAAGAACGCCTAATGTATCACACAATGCAGCATCGTGAAGCGCACTGCTGCGTGGCGGTGTTTTCTGCACTGTGGTAAATAGGATGTTGAGGCCCAATATTGAATAGTTTTAAGACCTTATGAAGCACTGCAAAAAAAGTTAATTATTAAGAGGAAAGCTCCGTGAGTTAAACTCTCGCTGCAAATATCTGCTTAGGTATCTGTATCAAGAGTTTAAACCACAGAAATACCTGCAAATGAATAAACTGAGTACCAGTAAATTGGGTAAGAACAATTCTAGTTATTCTCAATACACAGAGACAGCAAAACTGCTGTTTGAATCACTGTATTGAAACAAGTTACAATTAGATAGTTCAGATTGTAGTTAGCACTTAATGCTTGTGTTTAGTGCATTGGAGAAAATCACAATTTGGCAACTAACGGAAGTGAGGCACAATGACATGAAATAAGATGCACTCTCCATAACATGAGGTTGAGTGGAGTCAGAGGCGCAACTAGACCCAAATTTCGGGGGGGCCTAATAAAAATTTCGGGGTGGGGCGCTAATTCTTCCAGCAATAGGCAGAGTGGAGGTGCAGGGGCTCTATGAAGGGGAGAAAAACAACAAAGGCTTGTTAACAAGTAAATGGTCTTTTAAAGTCCTGTGAAGTACTCAGGTGCGGCTGCAATAAGACGGACGCCAGACCAGCCAGCTTACAGCAGCTCAAAAACTGCGTGTGAGTGTGTGTGGCCGGGAAGCTGTCTCAGCCCGGGCTGACACACTCGATGATGGGGGGGCTGAAGCTCTTTTTTGCCCTGTGGGCGTTGCGCGCCTGGTGGACGTGATACTGTGTTGCTTTGTTTCTCCCTCTCTTCCTTGTGCACTCTGCAACAAAAGCACAGCAGCATTGCATAGGAAACAAAAGCAACATGAGACTCTTCGAGAGTTTTCAAGAAATGCTTGAATTGTGTAGGATTTTCTAGATTTCCTATATTAAGGCACAAAGATTTCCTGGGTGTGAGACTGAGAAACCCATTGTCCTGCCACCAATCCATGTTTATCAATTTGAGAAGGAAATATTGAACAAGAGGTTGTGATCCGAGTAACGGGGTTTGAAGACAGAGAGGGTCTCACCTCCCTTTTCGCAAGTAATCTTGAATTATGAATTTATTTCAGTGCTTTCGATGCTTTGGTTAGTTCCACAGGGTGCTATGTGGCTGATTACATCATTTTAATGATGGAGTTCTGGAACCATGGTCAATTACATGCAGTGATTACTTGATCGGCTCATGGGTGTGTCATCTAGAGACTGAAGAAGAGTAGCTGGAGCAATGCGGTTTTTTCAGGTTGATGGGACTTCGGGCCTCAGCAGACGGTGGGTATAACTTAGATCTATTCCAGTTATGGGGTGAAGGCTGTGCCTCCGTTTCATTACACGCAAAGAATGGATGCACTTACAGACTTGCTTGCAGTGCTACATGCAATGAAAACGTTTGTACCTATGGATGACACCAAGGGGGAGATCACAAGAGCAGAGTGTTATGCAGGAAATATATATATATAGTCAAAAAAAGAACCAACGGCGGACCTTCTGCACCGCACCTCACACCTGTTCCGATGTGTAGAATCGCCGTGCAAACAACCCCAACGCCAGCCGTTGCTTGGCGTAACTGTGCTCCAGATCAACAGAATACTGTATTTTCAAATGGGGGTGCACAGCTAAAAAAAGAGTCCAATTCAGCAGTTATAGATTTATAAATGACTTCTTTATTCAATTTCAGATACAGGTCATCTGACATAAAAACTCCAGCCAACGCGTTTCATTCCCTTACTAGGAACTTCATCAGGGCAAAAAAACACCTGTATATGCCAAAAGTCTTAAAGAACACGATCAATGTAGAATGTTTGGAAAGTTCCAACGAACAAAAAGAATTCCTATTGAGATCTCAGATCGAAATGAAGTCACCTAAATAGATGAATAATTTGTAGAAGTCCCATGTAATTCACTGGGACCGTGGCGCACCTGTTGCAGATAGAACTGCTTATATCGTGCGGCGATGTTCTCTGGACGCTGCGTGACAGGAAGACAGAGGAGCTCTTCCGTCATGCGGGGGCTGAGAAAAAAGAGGGGGAGTCCCAAAATGCGTTTTCCCCATGTTAATTCCCATAGGGATTTTGAACACAACTACAAACCGAATTGCTAAACGGAATTACACCAAATTTGGCAGAAAGATAGCTCTTGGTCCAGAAAGCATGCTTTTTGTGATTTGGTGTAAATCTGTTGAGTAGTTTTAGAGATATTAAATGAAAACCAAATTTGTCTATCTAGGGGCACGGATCCTCCACTGATCCGCCAGTCCCGTGCTGAAATCTGATTGGCTGCCAACACTTCAACTGGGAAGTGTTGGCAGACATCTTGGGACTCGGCTTTAGCCAAGTCCCACAAGAAACGTTAAAAATAAAGAAAAGGGGCCAGGGTAGGAGTAGCCTGACCCCCCCTAGGTCTGGTGGGACCACCACCTCCCCAGGACCAAAGGGGTATTTAAAACTGGGAGGGGGACCACGAGGCCCCTCTCCCGGGCCATATAAAGCCTATGGGACCACTACCTCCCCAGGGCCTGACCGTGAAAAGTAAAGGAGGGAGGCCATGTGCACCCCCCCTCCTGGAGCCAATAATGGCCCTGAGGACCACCAACCCCCTAGGGCTGGCTCCTGCTATCTCCCGAGGTTCCAAATACATTTGCAGGATATTAAGTTTCCCTAAGTAAATAAAAAACTTAAACTCATGCTTAACACAGCATCTCCCTTTCTTTCACTGCTGGTAAAAAAAGGTGCTGCTTTCAAAGCATTAATCAGCACACCTGACAAGCTCACCTTTGCAGGACCCTTCTTGATGCAAGCACCTACCAATGTATGAAACACATACTTTAAATGCAGAACCCTGTCATTAAAAAGTTACACTGTCCAACATGGCACTTTATGTTATATCTTTATACATGTCTTGTTAAAAGTACTCAATTGAGTCAATGCAGAACAAAAGAAAAGCATATATTAGAATAGATGTTTTTATTTCCTCACAATGTGCTTTACATTTAAAATGTCACTTATAATACACATTTCAAATATTAGCACATTATTCCCAATAAAAACACACACATTTCTCAAAACACTAACAGACATGTCTGCAGCCTCAGGCAAACAATGCATGCTGTCTTTCTAAAGAGTACTAAAATCATCGAATGCATCATGTAGTATAAAAAGTACATAACGAGTACCGTGGAATATGGTTCTGTCTAGCCATGTTGAGGTTCAGGTGCCATTATATTCTCAAAATTCGTGGATTTTTCAGTTAATTTCTTTTTTTTTTTTTTTACATAAGCTAAGATTTTGTTATCAGAGGCGAAACTTTGAAAGGATATTGCTGCTGCCACCCCCTTCCCCCAGCTATGACGGGGGCACTGCAGGAAAATGCGATCAATTGTCTTGGCCATAAGAATGTACAACAGCGCGCAGCTAGGAAAGTATATCACAAAAAGAAGACTTTACATAAAGCAATAACAATTATCGCTTACTATCAGTAGGAACAAAAGGTAAGGTATGTATGTCATTCCTTCATCTAAGGAGACGATGTAGCCTAATGGCTAGGGTGGTCTATCCCAAATCGGGGGAACCAGGTTCGAGTCTCGGCAATGACGCTCAACATTCTGTGATTCTTGGCAAATCACTTAATCTACCCGTGCCTAACAAAAACATTAAAGAATGTGACCTTGTGTAACGCAACTGGTGCTCGCTTCAAGTGCTCCGATACCTTCAGGTCAAGTTCGCGCTTTATAAACTACAAAAAAAAGGACTGGTTTGGCAGCTTAGTGACATTACTGTTCCAAGATTATAGACAGCACGGCCAATTAATTTGTGATGTTTTTATATATGCCGAACATGTGGGTTCATTCGCTCAGTTAGAGCTCACCTGTGTCCACATGAAGTGACAAGGACGGGGTCCGAAGAGGGATAAACCTATTTACAAAGCAATGTATTTCGAGTGTACAAAGAACCTAAAGCAGAGGGTGAAATGAGGGCTTCTATTGGGAACTACAGTCACAGGGATTGATAACGTTATGAGTTTTCATACTTTTTGGTAAAAAAACAACTGTTCCTGAAAAACATGCCAACTTGAGTTGGGAAGGAGGGCAGAGCACAAGTCCTAATAAAAGAAGTGGGGGGACCAACCTAGTTAGGCAGTATGCAAGTGACATCACGTCGCGCAACATCACGACGCGTGACATCACAGCACATGACATCACGGCGCATGACATTACATGTGGCATCACAGGAATTGACATCATAGGAAATGGCATCACAAGCCACGACTTTAATATGTAGGTGTGATGTAAAGCGCTCTGACATTCTGCTTTGGGATGAGTAGAGCTATACAAGAAAAAATAGTGGTACTTAAATTATTTCCACGCCTCCTCAGGGGTAGTAAGCGCTATATAAATTACATTTAGTATTATGTAACTACTGGGAGAGACCAATACATCTGACATTCTCACAGTGAATGCATATCTAGTAAACAGAGCCTGAACAAAGTGAAAAGCTGCCTCTCTTAAGTATGTGTGCAGTGCTAACCTTTGTTTCCCTTCTGCTGAATTTGCTTCTAGGTGTGAGGCTCCTGACTGCTCCCAGCCAGGAGACTCGAACCAAAGGAGGCCTGATGTCTCCTCAAATTCGGCCTTTGTTATGGGCCCAGCAGGAGTCTAAAATAAGAAAGCCCCGTCCCCGTCCCCGCCTGCATGTTGTTGCTTGTTGCAGATGGAAAGCAGACAACGTGCAGGCTCTGCTGAAAGTGTCCCGGTGTTTGGAAATTACACCAGGACGAGTTCAGCACATTGTTTCGTGGGGCCAACTTCTTGGCAGGGTGGACGGCTTTCACCCTGTGAAAATAGTGGGTGGACGCCGTCCACCCGCGTGTACCCCGACTCGTGCCCTGAAGGAGGGGGACATCCTGCATTGTGAAGCAGATAGAGGCACAGGCAGCCAAAGAAGAAGCCAGGCTTCTCTCCAGGGGCCTGCAACCTGGAAAAAATGTAAAGGTGTGATTGGTTAGTCGGTAAATCTAAGTGCTGCTTTGGACCTAATATAGTCTTTAATTGATTACATCATTTAAAGATTCACGGCGACAAAGAATTATTCATTTCGAGAGGTGCTGTAAGGAAGGCTTTCACCCTTTAAGGAATGCATCCTTTAAATGACAACCTTAAAAAATATTTGCTCTAGGTACAGCCTGATTGTGCATAACTACAAATATAACTTGTGAAAGCACAGTAAGCACTTAAACAATGAAGCTTTTTGCACTTTTTGAAGCAGTCTATCTTATATTGTCTGCAGCCCATCTCATTCTGTGTGCAATACTCCGAAACTGTGGTAGCCTATCTTATACCACCTGTAATGCATTTTTAAACTGCCTTACCTATTGACCATGCTTTCTACCACAGAGGGGGACATCATACCACTACAAATACATATGTCCTTATAAACAAGTGAACCAACCAGGATTCATAAAACCAGTAACCCTTTGGTTGCATTCACAGACATGTGAGGGGCTCGCAATAACCAACTGAGCTTTCTTAACAAGTCATTTCCACAAATTAGTTGAACTTGCTTTTCCATTTTCTGTGTGTGCATAATATTCTGTATGCGGTTACCTAATAGTGAAAGGCCCATAAAACAGCCACCAAATATTTGGTTCTTTTCATCGACGCGTCTTGCCCCGTCCCCACGCTCCTTGACCACGCCCCCATGCTGTTCATGATCAAAATTCCCATCCTTTTTTGGTGCACATGGACCGCTGATGTAAAGTGATGAAAGAGCAAATCCACACAGCAGGGCCTCAGTAGCACGCTGGGGGCTACTGGAGACCAGCTCCCTGCTCTGAACTCAGGCTCGCTACAAGGGACCGTCAGAGGCCCCCTGAAGAGAGGGAGGGGAGGGGCTGGTTGCCCAGCAGCAGAGGCACTAAGACTGATAATAGAATCCTCTGGTTTCACCTAATTTGTGAATTTGTTCGTATAATTCCATCAGAAGTCCCTTTCCAAAGGCTGCTTCATTATCGTCAAGGGAACCCCTTGCCTCGTGTGATCTCTAGTAAATACCCCCACCCCCACACGCGCGGTGCATCTCTCGCGCAGGCCTATTGATCTCTTACTCACGGACCACACCACTCCCCTTCCTCCTGGCTTTCATGAGCACACTTCACCTTGCCTAGAGCGATCTGTTACAATTACACTTTTGTTCGATTTTTTTCACACATTGCATCTCATTTAAGCTCTTGCCAGGATTTGAAGGACATAGACCGACAGTGACAGGTTTTTATGCACAGATAAAGCCCACAGAGGCCGATTCACAAAGGGTCTCTGCACTCGTGACAGGGGGGGGGTGCACTCATGGCGGGGGTGCCGAACTCGTGGTATGGGGGCCCGCACTCGTGGCGGTGGGGGGCCCGCACTCGTGGCGGGGGAGACACACTTGTGGCTGCAGTACGGAGGTCCTGCCATGAGTGCAGGACCTCAGTCACGAGTACGGAGGCCCTTTGTGAATCAGGCCCCTCCTCACTAACTACACCTACATCTCACACATACCATGCATGCCAACCCTCCCGAATCAGGCAGGAGACTACCGATTTCAAGGCTAGTTTCCCGCCTCCCAATTACTGCATGCAAAAACTCGATTCCTCTACCGGCTTCAGCTGACAGGGACTGATCTTATGTGAGTCGGAGTATGCACTGTCAGTAACCTGCTCCTGCAGGCCAGTGCACACATTTTTGCCATGCCCTCTCTACCCGCCATATCACTTTCTCCGTGCTCCTGACAGGAAAGGATAAAAAAAATTACATTGGCATTTCTAATATCCAATCCTGCAGCAGCACACTGGCAAGTCCCATACATGACAAAAACCTAGTTCAGGCCTCAATAGAAGTCAATGGGGGGGAAATACATTCTTCCGATTCTTTTTTTAAATCTCCCACTTTTCTCTTTTAAATTGTTGGCATGTATGCACATACACACCATAGCCTCTCACACACACTCCAACCACCCCTATGTCTTTCACATACACACAGGGCTCAAGTCGAGGGTAGACGTGGGTAGATGCCATCTACCCACTATTTTCGGAGGGTAGACACGATCTACCCTGCTGCAAAGCTGGCCGCTTTCAGCGGAGTGCCACTTCCTTTCCTACTTCTCCCAATATGCTGAACTCGTCCTGGTGTCATTTTCTGACACGGGACACTTTCAGCAGCGCCTGCACCTTGTCTGCTTTCGCCTGAGCAGCAAGGTGCAGGCGGGGATGGGGCTCATCAGATTCCAGCTGCGCCCATAACAAAAGACGAAGTTAAGGTGCCATCAGGCCTCTTTTTATTGGAGTATCTTGGCTGGGAGCTATCGGGAGCCTCACACCTGGATGCAATGGAGGGCAAACAAAGGCTCACATCTTATCACTTCACAGGTACTTAAGAGAGAAATGCTTTTGACTTTATTCAGTCCCTATATATAAGAGATATGCATACACTGCAAGAATGTCAGATGTGTTGGTCACCCCAGTATTTACACAAATAACAATTTAAATACAACTGTTTTGTTTTATTTCCTTTATAGAGCTTTAGCACTCTCGATTGCCCCACAGCCTCTCTCTAACATACACTAGCAAGCCTTTCATCTCTCACATGCACAGAACACCTTCTCTCACAAACACACACTAACTATCCCTTTATCTCCCACATACACACATGTGCACTTCATGAGTTAATTCCCGTCCCATAACCTTTGTACTCTCTCGGAGGCAAGCTCGCCCACTCCCTCTCTCATGCAAACCCACTCACTCTCTTGCACACATACACACTGATTTGTCGTGCCATGATGTTTGTACAAATCCACTCACTGCCTCTCTCTCTCTCCCACGTCTCCGACACACTCTCCCTACCGGCATTGATGACCCTGACATTCCAATTAGCAGACTGTGAAAGGCAGGGTTTCCTAATTAACACAGCCCTCCAACTACGCACTAGTCATTAATAAAGGGCCATTAACAACCTCAGATTCTGGCCGTCCCGGACTACACTCGGGTACCTGGTTTTAAATGCTGCCTGACCGCACTGAACTCTCAGATGAGGGGACACTGTTCCTCTTGGAACAACAAATATATCCCCTCACTCTTGTTGTGAAGCTTGCTTGTTGAAGATGCTGCTGTAACCGCCATCTGCACTGGCGCGCGACGCCGATCGATGCTGATAGAGCTAGATTTCTCAAATTAAGCATTGCTTTATTTTTATGTTTCAGACAGACTGCATTTAAAATGGCACACAAATTTTGGTGCAAGTGAAAACACATGGCACATGCCTAGTCAAAAGTTTTTTTAAAAGTGGCACTTTTGGTGCATGCAAAGTGAAAAACATAAAATGAGGCTTGGTCATAAATGCTTTCAGTCTGAAATGCTTGTGCTGAATTAACATGTGTTTTTGCAGTGTAGAGAAAACTCGTGATTTCTGTGGCCTCTTTAGCTTTGAATCATGGAATGTGTTCTCTCTTCCCAGTTTCCTTTCCCTTATTATCTACACTCCCTGTTCCTGTCTTAAGAGACTTTGGCTTTGTTGCATATTTAGACAATACATATTCAGTTCATAACACATCTTTTTATAATGTGTATTAATTAACCATGCACCATCACTACACGGGGGCAAAGCATTTGCATGAAAAGCTATCTAAAACATTAGAGCATGTTGCTATGAGTATGTATTAACTGTGTGCGCTTTCAAAATTTACATTAGTGCATGTTTTATGCTATGTTGTACATTGCACATTTTTTGCATGTTGTGCACATATAATAAGAAAAGCTGCTTTAAACTAATAGCTTTTGCTAGGTAATCATTTATACAGGGTATTAGTATGGGGAGGTAAAACATAATGTGTTTCATTTTGTAAATTAATACTCTTTTTGTGTTTATTTTGTTTATGGGCCCCACCATTAAATAGCTGCCTAAGAATCCAGCATGGCTGAGAATCGTGCTGAAAAACGCATGCGCAGATTATACCAGCTTGCCTCAAGTGGAGGAAGAAGTCAAGGCCACCATGAACTGTACATTCTTGTTACCGTGCCAATGTATCAGTGTTTGTGGAATGTGTCCTTCCTGCGTGCGATGTGACAGGAAGGAGGAAATAGACTGAAACATTTTTCCTAGTAAATGTTGCTAAAACATATAATTGTATTAATCATTAACGCTTCTTTTGTTAAAACTGGTGTGGGTTGGATTTGCCAATGAGAACAGGATGGTGAGACCCTCGTCATCTAAGCTATCCAATCAGGGTACAAGCTTTACTGAAAATTTGCAACATTATTAGAATAGTCAGCCAAGAATTAGAGTATAAATAATGACCTCTTAGGGGGCGTGGGGGCTCGCTTTTTAAGCCTTAAGCTTTAGGGCCTTAGTCTGAGAGGGAGGAGAGGAGAAGAAGCAGATGAGATCAGACATCATATGGGTTAGGTACGCGAACGTCGCGGGTGCAGTCTGAGAGCAGATTGCGTCCGAGGAGAGATAGAGGGAGGTGGGGGGCATAGGCTAGCCTTGCACGTCATATTTTTGGCAAGGCAGATCACATTCCTCTGTGGTCTGTGAAGGAGGGGCCTTTTCAGGAGCAGCGTCTCTCTGTGAACACAGAGAGGACAGATGAACAGACCAGGGCAGAGGGTGCAACTGATAGAAAAGGTTTAGAATTAGATGTTAAAACTCTAAGTTTATGCTTTGACTAACTAATTAGTTTTGAAAAGATTTATTTGTCTTATGCATTTATTTCTCTTTATGGGAGATTTTGCCAATTATTAATTATTGATTAGCCTTGCATAATTCACTCTTGAATTATATTTCCTGAACTTTCTTTGGAGAATTCTGATTGACATTTGATTGCCTCATTTCCTTCCTTTATGGAATGTTTTGTATGCAACCTATAATATGTTCTGTATTAATTCTATTTTTCCTGTTTTCCAAATTCTGTAACCTGATTGATATTTGACTAATGAATAAAGGGTCAGAGAACCTTAACTTTTAACTAGAAAATAAAACCCTTTAAAATACTCACAACTCTCTTTATTGGCTTAAATATTAATTGCATTTTTGATTTTTCATGTTTATGTAAAGTCTCCTGATGGTAATATACAGTGGCAAGGGTCCAGTACCTTTGCAGCGGTAAATTAGAAGGTAAATGAGGTTTTGCATTGAGAAATTACCGGGAAATTACCGCTGCATCAGTTTCTGGTAGCAAGAGGAAGGTTATTATCGATTAGTTTGGTGATTAAGGATTATTAATATCACCATCAACTATTCGACTAATGGTCCATTGACCTTAGGAGGAGAGTTGATCTGTGAAAATTAGTTCTAGAAAATAATTGCCCAAGTTAGATAAATGTCCAAGTCCTGATTCCTGACTCCAATGCTCAGAACCTGAAGATTGGCAAAGCAGTACTGGAAGGTGATGCACGAAGGCGATTGCTGGAGTGGTGTGAGTATCAATAGGGTTGTGAAATGTTGTTAATGTGCTAGGATGTATTTTTGAAGTGTTGAAAATAGTAAGGGTTTTGACTGTTGGTGAAAAGTTTGCTCATTTTTGACTTGATGGTTTTATTGATTATATTGGTAATTTCATAGGACAGAATTTTTGATTATTGATTATATGTTCTTAACATGAAAAGTTAGTGTCTTGTTTTAAGTTGTCTGGAAGCACAGGTACAGTGATACCTGGAAATTCCCGGGAAAGGAATAGCGGGTGGTAAATGGAAGCCACACTGCAGTGAGGTTACTCGTCTGTTGGAATAACACTGAGAGGCTAGGTAGGGCTGGCAGTGTTAAATTAGGGACTATTTTCTGTGTAAAAGTGAGAGTGATTGATAGCAAAAGAGTTCGCTGGTGAAACTTTGGTGTTATATCACCTAGAAAGGGTAACACCAAAGGAGTAGCAGATTCTTCTGAGCTTGAGTGAAGGGTAAGCGGAAGGGATTTACTCGCAGTGTTTGAAGAGTAAACAGAAGTTCTTACTTTGTGAAGAGTAAGCGGAATCTGTTACTTGCAGTGAAAAGAAATCTATCCTTTGTTTAGTAGAGCAGACAGAGTAGCGAATGTTTTTATGTTGTTATTAACAGAATTTTGATTAAGAAAACTCAGAAAAATATTGCCATAGGATTTTGTAAAGGAGGAGTCAGTAGTAGGAGTTAAACTGACTGAAACTGTTAATTGTGGCAGGATTAGAGAAAAGAAATTGCATTGAACTATTGCAGAAATGAAAATGTTTGAAGGTTTAAAGAAACTGTTGGGAGGTAAAGTGAAAAATTCGTTTTTAATTGGTGATGCTCCTGAAGGAACTCTGGTGCATTTTATGTCTACCAATTTGGGACAAAATTCATGTATGTGGGTTCACCAATGGTGCAAGATTACTGAAAAAGAGGGTTCTTTGAGGTTTCCAAAAGATGGTACTTTTGAATTGCAAATTATTGACAAATTAAGGGAAGTGTTATGTGAAATAAAGACACCATCTAGAGCTGCACAATTTGAGGCCTTAAGCATGTGGGAAAAGACAGCAAGAGACAAAGCAAGTGAGGATAAAAAGGTAAAGCACCAGATGCAGGAGAAGGGAATTAATGATGATAAAAAGCTTCAAATAAATAATGATTCAGGGGATGAAATAATGGATGCATTGTTAACTGAGTGTCCGCCACTTTATGTGGTTCCCATTAAAAATACTGAAAATAGTGTACCAGTAAGTACTACAGTGGCTACTGCTTCTGTTAAACAGAGAGAAACACAGATTGAAAGAACTGTGCAGACATTTCAGATTGACCCACTACCTGTTGATTCAGCACTGACAGTGATACCTCCAGGTGTTACTGCTTTAAATGTGACTGATTCAGTCCAGATATCACAAACTACAGATGCACAGGCAATGCCTAGAAAAATTGTGACTGTCCCAATTAATATGGCCCCTACTCAAAAGGTTCAAAGAGCTGCAGAAGGAGTGATTATGGCAGGGTTTATTTCAGAAACTCAGAATTCACAGATTATTGAACAGAAATTACCCCAGACAGGCCAAGCACTGAAAGGTGGGGGAGAAATAGTCTTTACAACACCAATAGCCCAGGGAAAAATGAATGTATTTGAAGATGGGATTTTTCAAACCTGCTGTGAGGAAGCAGCAGTGCTTAAAAAGATAGAGAGCATGGGGGACCAAATTAACCCAGACCATGGAAAAGAGAAACAGCTTAGTGTTTTCAATTCAACATTTGAACATGAAGAAATTAACAGTCCCTGCTGTTCAAATCATGAAAATGTGAACCAGTGTCAGGAAAAATAATTAATTTCCCTGAGTAAGGAAACAGCTACATGTGTACTAACTACACATGAGAGACCGACTGATTTGGCTCAAAAATATGAAATTGATGTTTCAGGAAGTTTTCCATTTCAGAAAAGCTTCAGGGTACATATGAATGATGAAGCAAATGAGAAAATGTGTTCTTCAGGAATCCAATTGCACATTGCAGAAATAATAAAATATATTTTCAAATGCAATGGGTTTGAGAAATTAGGAGAGAAGTGGGCAAGAAAACATGAGAAGAAAAAGAAACCACCAGACCTTGTTAGGGAAAATAATAAACAGGATGAGGGAGAAGCTTTTGCTTACTCATTGAGAGAAAAGGTGGGAGAAGTGCATGTTCATGTGCCACGGAACAAAAGTCACGGTTTGGTCGGAACTTGCAGCATTTCTGAACACATTCCCACAATTGAGAGACAAACTTATGCTGTGGTACCCACAAGTTGATGGATTTGTTGAAATTTTAAAAGAGTTGTGCATTAATTTGGAAATGTTCTTTTACATTGCCATGCAAACTGAATTGTGATTAGAATCTAAAGTTGTTGTGCAAAGGCCAGGTGAGGAGACAATGAAAAGGGTTTGCATGAATGCACCATCATTTTCTGTTGTTATTGAGAAAAACATAGCAGTGATTACTTTCCTGAAGGGCAGAGTGCCAGCAAAGGATGTTGATTGGGTAGAGATTAAAAGAACACAGGATGGAAGTAAAGGTGTTTTGGTCTGTGCAAATTCAGGTATGGATGTTGTACTGCTGGAAAAAGTGTCCTTTTGCCATCTTAATAACAGATTTGAGCATTGGAAGAAGAAATGTAAATTTAAACATGATGCACAAACACATAGAAAAATGCAGATGCAAAGTATGCCAGTTAAGCAAATGCAAATGTCAGTTCAGAAACAGGTACCAATGGCAGGAATTTTTCAAGCACAGATGGTCCCACAAAATATGGAAAATGCTAAAATTAATTTAAATAAGTTGTCCAGAGCAAATGTGAATTCTTTCCAGAAACAAAATCAGAACCCAGTTCAACAGGTTGCTGTATTTGAAAATGAGAGTTTTAACCCTAACAATTCTGAATTTACCAAGTCCATTGTGAAAGCAATGGAAGATCCAGACTTAGGGGCCGATTCCGATCTGGTCCGGTAGGGCACCGAATCGGATTCGGCTTTACCGGATCCGATTCGGACGCCCTGTTTCCGACCGATTCGAACACCCGTCCGCACGAGCAAGTACGATGCGAGCGTACGCGAAATCCCCGACCGACTCGTTCCCGGCTCCGAACTGCTCCGACCGACTCGTACGGACTCGACTCGCACCACGCAAGGGAGATGTTCCCCGACCGGGCAAGTACGATGCACGCCTCGAACCGTCCGACCGACTCGCGCCGTCCGGCTCGAAAGAGCAGTCGGAGCCGGACTTCGGGGGTCCGTGTCGGACCCCCCTGTACGCGTAGCCACGTGAGTCGCACACAGGGGGGACCCATGGGTCCCCCCTACACATGCATGTACGGCGCGAGTCGCACCGACGCGTACCCACTGTAGGGGGCGCCCTTGTTTGCAACGCACCCATTGAGTCAATGGGAGCCCGTGTACGCGTCGTACGACCGGCTCCCATTGACTTCAATGGGAGTCCGACCGAATCGAGTCCGATAGCATGCGTCCGCATCGTACTCATTCGTTCGGACTGCTAGAGTCCGGTTTGGTCGGATATCTCTCCGAATCCGACTCGGTCGGAGGGATTTCCGGCCTGAATCGGAATCGGCCCCTTAGTTGTAGGAATTTTAAAGGGAGAAATAACAAACCCAGTTTTAGAAGAATTTGCACCCAAAATAGGCCCATTTGAGGAAAATTGCCAATTTGTTGTTTGTGATACAGGCTTGGCAGGAAAACAATTATTTTACAAATTAAACAGCATAGGTTACTGTACACCAGATAATGTTAATTTTCAGATTCCTGATGAGGATGTACATTTTAAAATGGCCCAACAAGAGACAGCTGTAGCATTGTTTTCAGAAAAGACAGTTGAAAAATTACCTTCTGATTTGAAAGAAATAATAAACACAGAAGTAAGGGAGTTCACAGAGAAAGATGTCAGATTAATAAAATGTGCAGACCATGTCTTATTCAAATTAGAACCAGATGACATGTATTCAAAAACACCATCAGTTGCAGAAATGTTACCAATAATTGGAGATAAACTGAGTAAAGGATTTTTCATGGAATTGATTGGAAGTTTATGTAACTTTCTAATCACAGGTTCACAGAAACTAAATGAAAAGAACAGAGTAGTGCAGGAGATTAATAGCATAACTTTTCCATGTTGTCCTGTGGTACCGAATCCAGCCAATATATTTTTTCACATTCCATGTGCTGAAGAATGGCTTACTGTTATTGATTTTTGTAATGTTCATGTAACAGTGCCATTGCATGGGAATAGTCAGGAGTACTGTCAAAAAGAAAATGAATATCTGGGACACATAATTAGAAGGGGAGCTAGAAAGGTGTCACCAGAGAGAGTGGAAATAATTCACCAGATGAATCCACCTCAAATTCAGAAAGAAGTCAAGATGTTTTTGGGAATGGTTAGCTGCTGTAGAGAGTGGTTACCAAACCTTTCCCTAGTGGCTAAGCCTTTACTGAGGCTGACACACAAGAATGTGTCTGATCCGCTTCCATTGGACAACAATTGCACCAAAACATTCCTAGAGTTGAAAGAGAAAAAGTGTCGCGCCCCAACACTAGGAATGAAAGTGTATTTAAAAGAAAATACACCAATTTGCAGTGAGAGGGAGGGCTGCGCTCTCTCAGTGCCTGTTCAAAAACATGAATGTGTTCAAGGGTCTGTGATGTATTTCCCAATGACCTTTGATCCCAACATCAATGAAACTGAATATGAGTGTCTAGATGTCATGAAAATATGCATAAAGCCAAGATCAGACTTTAAGGATGAACGTCTGATTCAGCCCAACAATGTCCATTTTGTAGATGGCCCATATTTGAAAGGTAATAATGACACATTAAGAGCAGCACATGCTGTGCTTCCTATACATTATGTTGTCAAAGCTTCATGGCTTTCAGTAGTTACCTCAGCCCAAAATTCGAAATTGATTGCCCATACCATAACATGCAGTATAGCTGCTCAAATGGGAGTCACTGTTGTCATGGGAGAGAGAAATGCTAATTCAGTTGCACAACATTGTGTTCTGTTAGCATATACATTCAATGGAATCTTCACAGGTGAATTAATAGAGGCTCAAGAAATTGTTTCAGAAGCAGAACAACAGGGTTGTATCAGAACTGTTTTTGAAAAAAGTGACAACTGCATAGTAGCAAATGTGTTATTGCAAAAACTGATGCCCAGGTATAGATTGCCAGTTTCTCTGAAATCAGATCATACTGAGGTTTCAAAGATGATGAGTGCAGAACAACAGATTGGACAAAGATTTGATTGTAGCCATCAGCCTGAAGTTTCAACCATAATAAAGCAACACAAAAACAGCACAGAGTTACACTTTGCAAAAGACTGTGTTTCAGCATCACCGAAGTGGCTTGAAAATGGACATGCAAATGCACTTGTGAAAAACACAGATGAAAAGACTAGCCATTGCTGTGAAGGTCTGACTGATGTGGAGCGTGCACTTTCTCACCATATTGCAGCTGCTACACAAGATCTGCATAATGGATGGTGCAACGACTTTGATCTGAGAGATGCTGTGAAATGGAAAGGCATGTTCCAAATGATCCTGGCAAAGACTGTTGTGAAATGTGGTGGCCTTCCAAATTGGGTGTATGCCTCTCACACACGTATGGTCTTGTGTCCCCCTGATAAAACAGCTCCTCTTCAAGAAGAGATGCCAGCAGTGGTTAAAAGTCCACAGAAGAGGGTCAGTCAAGCTATAAGGGAACACACAGAGTCTGAAGCAGCACTAGAGAAAACTGAAGTGGCACTGGAAAAGCAAAAAGTGGAAACTGACTCAGATGAAAGCGGTGTCCAAAGGGTGAAAGGGTCAGATGCAGCCTCTGAAGAAGAAATTAGTGCTGTGGGCCTACGAGTGGAGGTAGGAAAAAGCTGGCTGAAAGGGTATCCAAAACGTCTGGAGTGGTCCTTTGAAAAATCATTTGCACCCATAGCTGAAACATCTGAATCTGATCAAAGTGAAAATAAAAGTGAAAGGCTTGAATTGAAAAAGTGCAAAGAATTGATGGTGCTCTGTCAGAGTTTCTCAGCACCTGAGTGGTCAAAATGCATGGAAAAAGTACAGAATGCCACTTTGAATGAACTGTATGAGCCACCCTGATGGCAAGCTGGTGACAAAGAGAAAAAGAAAGGCTGAAACAATAACTGAGAATTGTCAAGAGCTGAAGAGAAAAGAATCTTTGAATGATGAAAGAAAAAGAAGAAAAGAAAATAGAAAAGAGAACTGTCCTGTTGAATTTTCCTTTTATTATTTTAGTTACTTATTTTAGAGAAGACTAACAGTTCCAAGAAGCTACTTACAGAACTCTGCACTAAACATTTGAGCTTGGCTATACATGATCTGATTACAGACCAGACTTGTGTTTGCCTTAGAAATAGAAGTAAAATTGTTATATGCTCAGCTTTTGCAATAAAAATGTCACTTGTGAAAATAAATAAGTGTGATGATCTACAAATCATTTGAGGTATCATGATTTGTTATCATCAAAGGGTGAGTTGATAGAGCTAGATTTCTCAAATTAAGCATTGCTTTATTTTTATGTTTCAGACAGACTGCATTTAAAATGGCACAAAAATTTTGGTGCAAGTGAAAACACATGGCACATGCCTAGTCAAAAGTTTTTTTAAAGTGGCACTTTTGGTGCATGCAAAGTGAAAAACATAAAATGAGGCTTGGTCATAAATGCTTTCAGTCTGAAATGCTTGTGCTGAATTAACATGTGTTTTTGCAGTGTAGAGAAAACTCGTGATTTCAGTGGCCTCTTTAGCTTTGAATCATGGAATGTGTTCTCTCTTCCCAGTTTCCTTTCCCTTATAATCTACACTCCCTGTTCCTGTCTCAAGAGACTTTGGCTTTGTTGCATATTTAGACAATACATATTCAGTTCATAACACATCTTTTTATAATGTGTATTAATTAACCATGCACCATCACTACACGGGGGCAAAGCATTTGCATGAAAAGCTACCTAAAACATTAGAGCATGTTGCTATGAGTATGTATTAACTGTGTGCGCTTTCAAAATTTACATTAGTGCATGTTTTATGCTATGTTGTACATTGCACATTTTTTGCATGTTGTGCACAAATAATAAGAAAAGCTGCTTTAAACGAATAGCTGTTGCTAGGTAATCATTTATACAGGGTATTAGTATGGAGAGGTAAAACATAATGGGTTTCATTTTGTAAATTAATACTCTTTTTGTGTTTATTTTGTTTATGGGCCCCACCATTAAATGGCTGCCTAAGAATCCAGCATGGCTAAGAATCGTGCTGAAAAACGCATGCGCAGATTATACCAGCTTGCCTCAAGTGGAGGAAGAAGTCAAGGCCACCATGAACTGTACATTCTTGTTACCCTGCCAATGTATCAGTGTTTGTGGAATGTGTCCTTCCTGCGTGCGATGTGACAGGAAGGAGGAAATAGACTGAAAGATTTTTCCTAGTAAATGTTGCTAAAACATATAATTGTATTAATCATTAACGCTTCTTTTGTTAAAACTGGTGTGGGTTGGTTTTGCCAATGAGAACAGGATGGTGAGACCCTCGTCATCTAAGCTATCCAATCAGGGTACAAGCTTTACTGAAAATTTGCAACATTATTAGAATAGTCAGCCAAGAATTAGAGTATAAATAATGACCTCTTAGGGGGCGTTGGGGCTCGCTTTTTAAGCCTTAAGCTTTAGGGCCTTAGTCTGAGAGGGAGGAGAGGAGAAGAAGCAGATGAGATCAGACATCATATGGGTTAGGTACGCGAACGTCGCGGGTGCAGTCTGAGAGCAGATTGCGTCCGAGGAGAGATAGAGGGAGGTGGGGGCATAGGCTAGCCTTGCACGTCATATTTTTGGCAAGGCAGATCACATTCCTCTGTGGTCTGTGAAGGAGGGGCCTTTTCAGGAGCAGCGTCTCTCTGTGAACACAGAGAGGACAGATGAACAGACCAGGGCAGAGGGTGCAACTGATAGAAAAGGTTTAGAATTAGATGTTAAAACTCTAAGTTTATGCTTTGACTAACTAATTAGTTTTGAAAAGATTTATTTGTCTTATGCATTTATTTCTCTTTATGGGAGATTTTGCCAATTATTAATTATTGATTAGCCTTGCATAATTCACTCTTGAATTATATTTCCTGAACTTTCTTTGGAGAATTCTGATTGACATTTGATTGCCTCATTCCCTTCCTTTATGGAATGTTTTGTATGCAACCTATAATATGTTCTGTATTAATTCTATTTTTCCTGTTTTCCAAATTCTGTAACCTGATTGATATTTGACTAATGAATAAAGGGTCAGAGAACCTTAACTTTTAACTAGAAAATAAACCCCTTTAAAATACTCACAACTCTCTTTATTGGCTTAAATATTAATTGCATTTTTGATTTTTCATGTTTATGTAAAGTCTCCTGATGGTAATATACAGTGGCAAGGGTCCAGTACCTTTGCAGCGGTAAATTAGAAGGTAAAATGAGGTTTTGCATTGAGAAATTACCATGAAATTACTGCTGCATCAAAGCAATAGGCTCATCCCAGGGTCCAGCAGCGCGAGCTCCCCTCGCACTCAATGGCGGGACAGAACAGCAGCAACAGAGAGTAAGCACCGGCGGGGAAGCAGAACTGGAAACTACCCTCACACACAGAGCAGGGCTTACACGGTGGCAGCAGTGGGGCCACCACTGACACATAAGGGATAGGGACATATTGGGCGCCAGCAGGGAAAACGTCTCTCACACAAACATGAACAGGTAAGGAAGAGTCGGCAGCAGTGAAAACACCCCTCTCGAAAACAAGAATAAGGAAAAAAGAGTTAGCAACAGTGAAAACACCCCTCACACAAACAGGAACAAGACAGGAAGAGTTAGGGTCCGTGAAAACGCCCCTCACACAAACAGAATAGAGAATGAAGAGTTACCAGCAGTGAAAAACCTCTTTACACAAACAGAATAGGGAAAGAAGAGTGAGTTAAAAGCAGTGAAGAATCCCTTCACACAAACGGAATATGGAAGGAAGAGTTAACAGCAGTGAAAACGCCCCTCACACAAACAGGAACAAGACAGGAAGAGTTAGCGTCCGTGAAAACGCCCCTCACACAAACAGAATAGAGAATGAAGAGTTACCAGCTGTGGAAAAAACCCCTTACACAAAAAGAATAGGGAAGGAAGAGTTAACAGCAGTGAAAACGCCCCTCACACAAACACGAACAGGGAAGTAAAACTCGCCAGCAGTGATAACACCCCTTACACAAACAACAATAAGGAAAGAAGAGTTAGCAACAGTGAAAACGCTCCTCACACGAACAGGAAAGGAAGAGTTAGCGTCACTGAAAACGTCCCTCACGCAAACAGAATAAGGATGGAAGAGTTAGCAGCAGTGAAAACGCTCCTCACACGAACAGGAAAGGAAGAGTTAGCGTCACTGAAAACGTCCCTCACACAAACAGAATAAGGATGGAAGAGTTAGCAGCAGTGAAAACGTGCCTCACACAAACAGAATAAGGAAAAGATGAGATAACAGCAGTTAAACTCCCCTCACACAATCAGAATACGGAAGGC